>CM055834.1:9460135-9926582 GCA_029582265.1 Zoroaster sp. YZ-2022 | reverse complement strand
TTCCCTCCATTTTAATGGTTATATTTTTTTACGATGGCTCTGCCTATATTATGTACGATCGTTCTCGTATCATCATTCGAAGATTCTAGATTAATGTTAAAAGCTAATCTAACCGTACCCGGAACGATAACGTCGTTATTTCCTAAATTTGGAAAACGAACCGGCAACAGTTGATTTTCAGTGATTGTACTCGGATTGTTTGTAATGACGACTTTTTGACGTATTCCTTTTAAACCTAAAGGTTCTCTTAATTTTCTGTATGGATTTAGTTTATCTCCGTACGCTTGACTCATATTTACTACAGAAGATTATTTTATTTTTTAAAAATTAACAAATAAATATTAAATTATAAAAAATGGTGTCGATAGCGATGGTGATAGGAGGCGCTGTAATAAACGCGGTAGCTTTTAGCGGATCTAATGATTTATTTTCTACTTTTCGTAAAGACAATGTAGAAATCGAACGAAAGAGGCACGATTTGGCGCTAGAACAACTTACGAAAGCGAGAGACGAATGGTCTAAAAAGCGTACAAAATATCTAAATTATTTAAACGACAAACTCATAAAAGAATCGAACGCTAAAAAACTTTTAACGACATCGACGAAGCGATGAACGAATATTATAACGTTACCGGCAGTCGATTCGATTTACCGAAAGATTTATACGACGAGCCTAAACTAGAGGATTTTTATGTTCCAAGCGAAGATCAAAAAACGAGAGAAATTATATTTATTGCATTGGGTATGACGATAGTAGGTTACGCGAGTTATAAATTATTTAAAAAAGATAAAAACTAATTGTAAATAGTATGGCTGAAGGAGGGTACGATTATATCGAGATGGATCCATCTTATAATCGCCCCGAAGAAGAAGATGATGAAGATGATATACAAGAAACAAATGTTGATGATGAATATATCGACGCTGTTCCAACCGAACAAGCTGAGGCGTCCTTTAGGTACCAGCTAAGTGCGCGCAATAGATTACGTAAAGATATAGTAGATGAGTTTTATAAAAGTACCGGTACAGGGTATGATCGAATTTTAAAAGACTATACTAAATTCGTGTATGAAAAAACCCATCGGATAAATATGGTTTACTCTATTTTATAAAAGGTTCAGAAAAAATATGACTATCCAACTTGAGAAAAAGGGGTAGTTTTTATCGATAAAAGGCTTATCAAAAGAAGATCTAGGTATATACTACGATGAGCCCAAGATCTCAAAAGAAAGTGAAAAGGCTATATTTAATGTCGTAACAGAGACAGAAAAACCATTAACACCCGAAGATAATGTTATTGATAAATCACCTCTTAGAACAGAAACAAGGCGAAAGTTACCATCTATACCGGAACAACGCGTGGAAAAATATAAAAAAAGTAGAAGAAGCCGTCGAAACGGCAATTACAATTCTTTCGAGAGAACAAGAAATTCAAACGGTTATGCCTCAACATCAATTTAGTGAATTGATCAAACTCGATGAAATCATGACGACGAATCGAGGCGAACTATTAAATCTTTTAACTAAATTGAAAGTACTTAACCTAAAAATCCCGATATTCAAGAATTAATTTCTGACGCTGAAGAGAGAGGACTTGATGATGAATCGATAGAAACTGCTCGTCAAGAGTTGCAAAAACTAAAAGACGACAAACGAGTCATGTTAGCGCAAATAGATGCAAATGATTACGTTCTTCGTAGTCAAATCAATAGAATTAAAGAAACGTTTAAAAAAATGTTGGAAAGAGACGTCACGTTGGGGGATAAAATTAAAACTTTATTTAGAGAACAAGGTGTAACGATAGTCAGTTTATTAACGGCTGTTAGAATGACCATCGCTTTTATCGTAGAAACGATCGTAAATGCCGTAGCACCTAAACCCGAACCTAAACCCGAACCTAAACCCGAACCTAAACCGGGTGTAAAAGAGTGGATACAAAAAACGTTAAAAAATCTAGCGAGTCTGCTAAAAAAAAATAGGAACAAAAGCTTTAGCCGCTTTACCGGGTATTATCGGATCGGTGATAAGTTGGCTATTTAATACAATTTCGAGCGTGGTCGGATGGACGGCAGAACACTTGTGGTTAGCCTTGACAGGAGTCGGAGTTTTAGTTTTAACCTATATACAAACCCATCGCTAGCCTTACGTTATTAACTCGTAAATCATAATACCTAATCCGGTAATAATCACGAAACCAATAATTAAAGCATTTTTTTCATCTTGATGAGTAGCGTCTCGGGTTACAAAAGATGATGATGATGATGATGATGGTAAAGTTGCGCTTTGCGCTTTATCGTTAACTATCGGTTGAGTATAATCGTGGGGTATAGTAGTATAGGGGGATGGATGACTAGCAGCTCGCTTTGCTCTGAGTTTTTAACGATTGTGACGGCGGTGGAACGGGTTCTGAATTCATGTCTTGATTCAATCCGAGTGATAGATCGGACGTTGCGATTAAAATATTATTATTGTATCCTGCGTGCTTGCCGATACGTAAATTCGTATCGCTCGGCATCAAGTATAAAAATTCTCCGATGGTAAAGTTTAATTGCGATCGAGCGTGTGTTAGAGAATCTTGATATCGTTGAATAGAAGATTGTAAATCGACCGGAGAATCGATCTCAGCATCGAGAATGTTTAAAAATTCTCTTTTTGCATCTAAACCGGTGCCGGGGACAAGAATTCCAGTTTTTGCTTGAGCTTGAGCTCCCAATATCGCGTAAACGTACGTTCTTATAGAATCGTTGATTCGTTCCGTACCTATATCTGTAAAACCTTGAGGCTAGTCGAGTATAAATTTAACCCAAGCGAGCTCTGTAGCGGAAGATTGTGAAATGTAACCGACCGTATACGTCGATGGATGACCTCCGAAACCCATCTTTGTCGCGGTTTTGTAATAATCGTAATCGCTTGTGTCGTGAAACTTTACGTGTAAACTCGAATTATCATAAGCTATTCCTATTCCTCTCGAGTTTTTGTCTACTCGTTGTTTCCAATCCGATATTGTGGAAACGTGAAAGTCTTTACATATTTTATTATACGCGCCAATGTCTATATTGTTTTCGAACGCGTCGTAAAAATTTTGAAAAGACGCGGGAGAGCTCATTTCTTTGAGCAATCGTCTGATTTGATTATAGACGTGAAATTTAAAAAAACAACTAATCATCGGATTCAAATGAAACAAATGTTTATAACTCACCCCGCATCCCGTCGTACTGCACCACGTTACAAAATTTAATTGATTCTGATAAAATTTTAGCGGATTAGAATTCCAATCATTTACGATATCATCGCTATCAACGTGAGGTAACTTGTAATTTTGAAAAGGATCGGCAAGTTCTACGTTAAACAATTCATTTTCGTTGACGTAAATATCTATATTCATCAAATCTCGAGAAGTAATTGTTTTAGTGGGTGTAAAATTTCCAGATTGCGGATATCGTTTCGATAAATTGCTCCGAAACGCTTGTGGAAATGACATTTTATTATTATTATATAAATATAAAAATTATATAATAATAATATATAAAATGCATCATACGATCGAAATTAAAAATTTAAATAATGCAATCTCATTAAATAATACGATCTATAATCGAAACGGTAAACTCACCATTTCTTTAAATAGCATTAGTATTTGGATCGGTTACTATAACGTGCGTGAAAAAGAAAAAATATGGCGATGGAAAAGTTGGATAAATGAAAGAAATGAACAAAATGAAGAAGAAGAGGTTGAGTTTATCGAACCCGGACTTTATAACATAAATGAAATTATCGACATTGTCTTAAAAACACGCCTTGGATTACGTTCGTTGTCGACAAAAAATTTGGAAAAACTACTATAAATATCACTCAACAAAAACGAAAAATCAAATTTTCGTCAGGATTAGCTAATTTACTCGGGTTTCCGAATGATTATCCAGGGGAGGGAGAGCACGAAGGAAAAAAACTTGATTTAACCTTTTAAAATAATATACATTCATTGTGATCAAATTTCTACGAGCGAAAATTTTCTCGATGGTAAACCTTGTACTATTTTAAACGTTTTTCCCTTGCAAGATAAATCGTTGGGGGAAAGTATGTGGATAGAATATTCTAATCCGTTGCGAAAAAATCTCAAAACTAGTACTTTAACGAATTGAGTTTTCAAATTAAAGATTCGTTAGGTAGAGACATAAATAATCACGGTATGCCGATTATTTTAACCTTTGAAATTAAATGATTATATACCGGTATATATATATAAATATGGCGAGTATTTACGGACCTAGTCGAAGAAGCGCTATCGTTAGCAGCGTTTACGATAACAACAACAATCCATACATTTATGAATATCATGGATATGTGGATAAAGATGATATTTTACAAACGATACCTTTAGTCGAAAAATTTAGCGTTATACTAGGATGGCACGGTGTGCTTAAACTACCCTTTTTTATGTTTAACGATCCTCCGACATTCTGTACAATTTTTACAAATTTTGTAAAAGTCGATGATATTTTTTCACATTTAGTAACGCGTAATTTTGCTGCTTATATATATCATATTCCTTCTCCAGCTCGAAATAAAAATTTTATTTTTAATAATCAACCGCAGCATTTAGAATACGAGATGTGCTACAAAACGCGAGATGATGTAAAAGTTTTTGTAGAAGCGAGCTTTTTTGGAGCTGTAAATACTAAAATCTGTTTTAATATAAAAATTAAAAGTTTACCGTTAACGTAGTCGTGCGTATAACAGCAAAGAAAATAATAATAATAATAATAAATATAAATGGCGAGTATTTACGGTCCTAGTCGTAATAAAAGCAAGCAAATTTTCTCTAGCGATAGCACCTCTAACAAAAATAATCAAAATTGTTTTCAACAAAGTGGATATATTGATAGAGATGAAATTCAACAAGATGTAACATTGTATAAATTAAATGATATATTTTGGATCACGTGGCATAGAGAAATGAGTCAACCGGGGTTTGATATCTTTACTGTGATAGATAACTGTTCAACTTATGCTAAAATTAGTTATAATAATAATAATTATTATTCAAACATTAAAAAACGTGTAATTAACCCGTGCGGAGGACCCGAATTTTTCCTTTAGATGAAATGGAAAGATTTAAATTTATTGATAATGAACCAAAGCTTTTAGAATGTGGAATGTGCTTTAAAATAGAATTTAGCGACTACGATAACAGTAAACATTTTGTACAAGCGACCTTTTTTGGCTCTCTAGAAACTGGAATCTGTTACGATATAAAAATTAATCTTTTTCCGTTAGATTAAAATAAAATTATAATCTTTTATTATTAATAGAAATAATGAGCGTCACTACAGAATCAACGAGAATTTATCCAACATTAATGACTACAAATACTTTTAACAATGACGAAGAGTTTAACGTCAACGCGTTTCGTTTGCAAAAAATAGACGATATTCAAAAAGAAATTTTAAAAGAAAGAAACGAGCGCGAGAAAACATATAAAAAATATAATAAAATCATTAAAACTTGTTCTATCGTAGAAAAAATGGCATCTTTAGGTGCTATTGGAGCCACAGGAACCGGAATCGCTAGTATTGCTACTCTTATAGGAATGCCAATCGGATTAAGCTTTGGAGGACTTGCTATATAGGACTAGGCAGTATGACTATGTTTATAAATCATATAAAATCCAAACTCTATAAAAAACAATAAAAAACAACGAGATTAGAGTTTTAGCAGAAAGTAAACTCAACACCATCGAAAACCACGTTTCAAAAGCGATCGAAGACGGTGTTATATCCCAAGAAGAATTTATTTTAATCAACGAGGAGCGAAACAAATTTTGTCAAATGAAAGAAAACATCAGAACTAAATTTACTCCTAAAAATGTAGCTGTCGATGAAAAAAAGACGGGACGGCTGTAAAACCCATCATCGACAAAGAAAAAAAAGAACTCATAGAAAAAATTATGAATTTAAAGTAAACTTTACCGTAGAAAAATCTTACGATGAAAAATCTTACGATGAAAAACCCGCTTCGCGAATATCAGCGGAGCGGGTAATTATTAGACCTCCCCGTATAATTCAATTTTCTAATTTTTTATACTATAAACGAAATGTTGTCTTTATCAACTCTTTCATAACGCGATTATAATTTCGTCTAGCTCTTCCTTCGACGCGGTTTAAATTATTTATTTTTTACTACTTTTCCACATTTCGTACATAATTTTATCGCTGTTTTTGTACCCTTTTTACATCTTCGACACGGAAATGGTATATTTTTTCCTTTGCGAATACGCCACTGATGTAGCAAACAATATTCATCATTGGGTACACTAGGTATACAACACTTGTCTGTTTTGCCAACTAAAAGCCATTTGCACGGAATAATTACTTTCGATAAATCTCTTGTCGTCATTTATCTATTCAACCACATAATCTTAATTCATTTTTTCACATATTTTTTTTCCAAATATACATATCTTTTTTGTAGCAAAATTTATATTCAAAATAATATACTTCGTCGGTAAAAATCTTAAATGACTTTTCCGAGCATATATATCTATATTAATACTTATACTTTCAATACGATCTATTATAACCCACCCAGAACCGTTGTGTGTATATCTTTTTATATTCTCATTAATTTAAAAAAAAACTGTAATTAATCTATAATCAATTTCACTCTTATCAATAAAATAAACTTTGTTTTTTATTATGAAACGGTTTTACTTGTACTAAAACCGTTCTACCATCTGCTATATCTTTTCGCAATTTAATACGTAAAGATATATTAAACTCTAAAAATGAGTGTTCGCAGCCAAGTAAAAGCCAGTGCTTTAATAGATGGGTTCTAAAGCAACTGTAACTTTCTTTAAAATATAAATAATCAAAAAAGGAAAAGGAAATCAGGAAACAAATTAACTGAAATCGCTTTTAGTCTTCTGAACCCCCTTTTCCGCAAATTCATCGTTTCCTTTGAATGCGGCCAAAACAAATCTGTGCAACTCTCACACATGTATTGCATTGGATTACAAGGCAGTGACCTCACGCTGCGTTGTACGGAAGCTTAAATGACCATCCATGTTTCCGAGTTACAGAGGTTTTCTTTATCATGGAAAGACAAAGGCAATCAGTGTTTTCAATAACTATTCCGTCTTTCCATGATAAATAATCTAAGTAACACGGATGGTCATTTAAGCTTCCGTACTACTGTCGGCTACCGAGCGAGATTCAAACTAATGACAAACCTTGGGTGAAGGTGCGAATTGAAGGGTGATTAACTTGCTTAACTTTTTCTTTACAAACCTCACTCCTACGGGGTTGTCACATATACACTGTAATCGAGGACAATCTGTACGAAAGTGTGTTCTTAATTAATGATCAACTGTTTTACTTTGGTTTTAGTTTAACTATAAACGAATACACTGATTGGCCCTTTTTTTTATAAAGTAATTGACGGTTCTTCTGGAAAAGAAAGGTCCCCTCTGGTGTGTATATAAGGCCAAACAAAAAGGTTGAGTTGCCCTCCAGTGAAAATATTTTAAGGGGTCGGTCGGTCGGGATTTTTTCTTCTTTTTTTTCTTCTTTTTTTCTTCTCGACTGTCATTTTAAGATTGAAATGCATTGGAACTGAAACCACATACCATGTTTTTCAAAGACAATGATCTAGCAGTATGCACAAGTACCTAAAGAATAAAACCCTGGTACTGGTCTGGTAAATGTTGTTCAAACAAACATTGGAAAGATCCATTTAGACTTATTCTTGATAATTTGCTGAATAGTGTGATTAGATCTACTTTTCGTTGTGATTGACACAGCAAATTCATCCATATTGCGTGCAATGCTCAACATGCAACATGTGAGTGGCCATTCGATTTGAAAACGTGTAGATTGAGTCGCAATCGTTGACACACGTACAGTGCGGGGAGCCAGTGCACAACATGTGAGGGCCATTCGATTGGAAAACGTGTATATTTGAGTCGCAATCGTTGGCACACAGTGTGCGCGAAGGCAGTGCACCATGTGAGGGCCGGGGCCATTCGATTGTAGATTGAGTCTTGGGTACCGGTAAATTTGAAGTGGAAAATTTCACAAATCAAACGTATTATGTTTTATACACAGAAAATTGGTAAGTTTCATTAATAAATAGGCCTATGAATGACGGGGGGGGAAAAAAAGGGGAAAAAAACCCGACCCGAGATTTCAGCACTTTTGGGTCGGTCGGTGGAGGGCAACTCAACATATTTTATTTGGGCCTAATAATGACTGTGTGGAAAAGTGTACACAATGCATTTCAGCTAAAGCGTCAATACAATGATGATGGTTCAGGGACCATATTTACATTCGCAAAATTCTCGACCAGGTCTTTATATCTGCCGTGAATGCAACCCTACGTGATGACCACAACGCAGAACTTCATTGTCGATGTTGATTTCATCAGCGCAGCACGGTCATGTGTGTTCCTTATATATTGCGCAAACAGCTAAAGCAGCGTTTTACGTAACGAATTCAAATTTAAGTTTGGAATATGATTCAATGAGATCAACTGCTCTTCAAATCACCATGACCGAGAATAGTTGTCATGAGCGTCTTCGTCGCTCCGTCAGCCGAGTTAAAGCTGCTGATGCAGGCTGGGCAGAAACTCCTCTTCAGCGATGTTTATCTGCAGTCGATCTAGCGTTGATGGGGATTGGGGCCATTTATTTATTTATTTGTTGTTTTATTTAATCAGGGTGGCCTTATCAGTTAAAAAACTGCTTTCCGTAAGGGCCCTGCATTAAACATTTAAATTAAAACAGTTTAAGAAATTGAAATGACATGAATTGAATTAAAATAAACTCATTAATCAGAAACAAACATATTATAAACAATAATCAACATTAAAATCAAATGAAAAACATTAAAAGCAGGTTGAATAGTTTCATTATATGAAATTATTTAAATTATGTACAATAATTTAAAACATAATAAAATTTAAATTTAAATTAAAATGCCAAAAATTAGTTTAAGAGGGCTTTAAAAACATTTAAAGACTTAGCCTTTCGCTGGGCTGTGGTCAAATTGTTCCATCCCAGGGTCCCACAATACTGAAATGTGTGTTTGGCGGCATTTGTCTTGGGAACAATGGGCAGATGTAATAAAACGTTTGACTTAGAACGAGTATTGGCAGTATGAGATGGCATTTCAAAGCGTGCATTAAGATACGCTGGACTAAGGTTATTAAGACATTTATATACCTGACATACTCTATGACTTTCCCAGCGAGATTGTAATGATGACCAAGAGAGCGCTTCATGTAAATCATTAATATGTGTTCTCGGATGTGCATTAAGGATTAATCTTGCAAGACGATTATGTAGTTTGAGCAACTTGTCAGAATGACAGTGTGCACAATTGGACCATACCACATCACAGTAATCGAACAATGGGATAACCATGGCTGAACTTAACATGTTGAAGGTGGAACTGGGAAGACATGGTTTTGCACAACGTCTTAGAAACCCTATTCTCTGCGAGATCTTTTTGGCAATATAATCAGTGTGGTCGGCCCATGTCAGTTGCTCATCCAGAATAACTCCAAGGTACTTATAATGATTTACTCGTTCGATGGTCACGTCATTAACTACTATCTGAACTTGGGTAAAAGTGGATAGACGTGGACGACTTCCAAAAATCATGAACTTAGTTTTGCTTACATTTAAAGTTAGTTTGTGTTTTTTGAGCCATTGAGCCACTTGATTGATTGCCGACACCATGTTACATTTAATATCATCCGGGGAAGTGCCATCGATCATAATCATCGTGTCATCCGCATAAATACTAACTTTGGTACCTGGGAGAGTAATACTGGAAGGAAGGCTATTAATAAATATAATAAAAGAAGCGGTCCTAATATAGATCCCTGTGGGACTAACACTCACATCAGCAAGAGGTGAACTTATGCCGTTGATTTGGGTGGACTGTTTTCTTCCTGAAAGGTAAGAGACAAACCAATTTAGTTCAAGGCCCTTGACACCGCAGCTGAGAAGTTTGGAAAGGAGAATGTTATGGTCAACGGTGTCAAAGGCTTTCTTTAGATCTAGAAACACAACACCTGTCACCTTACCAGAGTCAATGTTATTTAATAAGTGATCCGTGACATCTAAGATTGCAGTTTGCGTGGAATGGCGTGGTCTGAAACCAGATTGTTCTGTTACAAAGAAATTAATATTATTAAGAAAACTAAACAGCTGGTTATACACTGCTCTCTCAAGGATTTTACTAATTGATGGTAGAACAGAGATCGGCCTGTAATTAGAATACTCTTCCTTGTCGCCATTTTTAAATACAGGAGTAACCTTAGCTGTTTTCCATCCTTGTGGCACAATACCATCAGCTAAAGATTTATTTATAAGATGATTAAGGGAAGGACAGATGGCAGAACAGGCAATCTTGAGAAATTTGCAAGATATTCCATCAATTCCTGTTGCAATGGAAAGGTCCATATGTTTTATTTGTTCTTTAACAAAATGAGCTGTAATAGAAGTAAAATTAAACACATGGATGTCCTCCTTGACAGAAGAAAGCTCTTCATGATTAGGAGTGACGTGCACTTCAAAATTTTGTGCTAGTTCCAAGCCAATGCTGACAAAAAAATTATTAAAGTCATTAGCAAGCTTATGTTTATTTATGTTGGCACTGGTTGGCAAGGTAGCTGTTTTCTTAATGGAACTGGCCTCCTTGGCCAGTGACCACATTTTCCTAGAGTTTCTTGAATTATTGGCGATTGCGTTTTCATAATATTTCTTTTTAAGATGTTTAGCTAAGTTATTAGCTTGATTGCGCAATTAGCAGCAGCAAGCCAATCATTGGAGTTACCTGTTTTTTGCGCTTTAGATCGCAAAGAGTCACGTTTACGTCCAAGGACCAGCATATCTTTAGTCATCCATGGTGCCATGTAGTTCCTCTTCTGCCTTATCTGCCTGTATGGGGCATGTATATTGCAAACATCGTTAAACATATGTTCCCAAGCGCCCCATGCACCATCAATATCAGTGATGTTTTCAACCACATGCCAAGGCATGTGAAGCATGTCTTCTAAAACCGATCTTCATTAAACTTTTGAAATTTCTGACGCTTGAGACCCTGGGAGGAACTTTGATATTAACATTAATTTTCCTGTTACAAAAGACCATATTATGGTCACTGATACCAAGAGGAATACTATTAGTGACATTGATATTCTTGGGATGAGATGTCATAAGAAGATCAATGCAAGTACTGGAAGTACAAGTAACTCTTGTAGGACTGTTAACTAGTTGGGATAACTGCAGCTCACAGCAAAAGTCATCAATTTTTTACGTTCTGCATTATCAAACATATTTAAGTTAAAATCACCTACAATAATTAATTCATGATTATTAGGAATATACTGATTGGTAAGTTCATTCTTAAATTTTAAAAGATGCTCCTGTGGTCGGCTCTGGATTGTACATCTTGACGGGGGAAGTGACCGGAAATTTGGCGGGCCCTGCTGCTACCTTGTCGTTCTTGATTGCCGGTGTGGCGTGTTTACTCACGGCATTGTTATATACAGAGTGCGCAACGAGATTCCTCAGACTGGAGGGTCTTACACGTTCACGTACATCAGTCTTGGAGAATTTATGGCGTTTTTGGTAGGCTGGAACTTTATCGCCACGTGGGTATTCGTTGTTGCGTTCGTGTCTCGAGGCTGGAGTGCTTATTTCGACAATATCATTGGTGATCAGATAAGAAACTTAACCACTGAGTATCTTTTGGGTGGGGTTGAATGGAACATTCCAGTTGTTACCCAGTATCCGGACATCACTGGAGGGGTCGTTGTTTTATTGGCCACAATACCCGTTGCACTGGGAACCAGTCTGTCTGCAAAAGCGAATGGCTTCTTCGTCATAGTCAACATATTGACCATAGCTCTCGTGTTTGTCTTTGCCATGATACACGCCGACTTCTCATACCTGACAAAGCACGGCTACTTCCCCATGGGTTTCAGTGGTGTTCTTGTGGGTGCAGCAGTCTGCTTCGGCTCTGGGTATGGAGGTTTTGAAACCATCGCATTCAGTGCCGAGGAGGCCAAGAATCCCAGTACAGGTCTTCCCATCGGTATCATCTCAGCCTTTGTGATCACGATTCTGAACTATATTGCTGGTGTGATTGCTATCACTGTCTTGTCTGAATATCAAAATATCAACCCAAATTCAGCATTTGTGACGGCCTTTGAAGGAATCGGTCTGGACTGGATGAAATATGTGGTGGGAATTGGAGGATTATGCAGCATGACTGGCACTATTCTGAATTCCATATTCTGTCTTTCAAGGAATATTTTTGCCATGGCAAGAGATGGACTTATCCCAGATATCTTCGCTCGAAATAACCGGAAAACCAAGACACCTATTATCGCTACATTGTTTGGCAGTGCTCTGGCAATTTTTATCAATATTTTCATTGACTTTGAGGTCATCATTCATTTTGTTTCTTTGGGGTCGTTGGCGGATTTCATTGTGGTTTCAGTGGTTACGATTTTTCTTCGTTACCGAGCTCCGATGAAGAGTGAACCCACACCAGTGAGTGACAGTGACAATAATGAGATTTTGAGAACATCAGACGTCAAAATGGCGAACCTTCCAGAGATTCTCAGAAAGTCTGACGAATCACACTGTGAGACGGAGAAAACACGAACACTCGCAAAGCATCCAGGTCAAAGTGCACTGACGAAAATAACTTCACGTTGTTGCCGAGTTTCGAAGCAGTGGGCAAACACCAAACAGCCGTAGTTCTTGCTTCTCTCACCATCCATCTCATGTTTGAGTTGATCGCCGTGGCGTTGGTGACCTATAGCATAGATGAACTACGAATGATTGAGAGCACTGTGGTTTTTGGAGTGGTTCTGAGCAGCGGAATAGCACTGATATCATGTTTTCCTCTACTGGTCTTACCGCGTTACAGCGAAGGCCTCACCTTTAAGGTAAGGTTATTGTTTTCGATTTCAAGAGAAGGTACGACATTAATAATTATTTGATTACAGAATTGACGAGCTATTATCCGAAAGTTAACTTGATGTGAGGAGTTGGTTATGGTTAGGTACCAATCAACCTGAGAAAGTGCTGTCTAAAGTTCTCTCATTAAAAAACACGAAATAATTGGCACATTTACAAGGTTTTTTCACACATTTGTATTTCTCGTAGACTCTGCATTGAGCTGAAACTTTTACAGGTTGTATGTATAGATTGATTTAGCTTGACACGCACGCAAGTAACGACGCCAAAAGCACCTTTCACTAGTCCGTTCTGAGGTCTTATGTTTTTCTTTTATATTTCTCTACTGATTTAGTATAGAAATCTTAATACATAATAATAATAATAATGTGGACTTATATGGCGCACGTATCCACCAAACTGGTGCTCAAGGCGCATTACATTATTACCCCTGCTCATCAGGCGCATAAATCATTCCTGAAACCATCTCAGCTCCCCGGGGAGTATTCAGCTCAATTGCTGCCATTACAGCGCATATAGGGCTAATCAAACACCACAACCAACTCTGCCCTCACAGGTACCCATTTACCCCTGGGTGGAGAGAAGCAAGTATGGTCAAGTGTCTTGCTCAAGGACACAAGCACCCTGGTCGCGGCTGGGATTCGAACCCACATTCTGACGACTCGGCCATCAGAACACAAATCCGATGCACTAAACCGCTCGACCATAATGCATTAGGCTACTAATTTGATTTGATATGATATTATTTATTTAAATACACTGTAAAAACGTTGGGCAACATGGGGTTGGGTAAGGTTATTTCTCCCAGAATTGGTCAGTAATTACCACAACTGTTCACATATTTTGGCAAAAAAATTTCCAACACTGGGCAATGGTAAACCAACTGTGTAACCTGTTGATATGTTGACCAGTGTTGGACAACATATCAACCGTGTTTGCCCAATATTTCTTACATATACAGTGTATAGACATTTTGTTAACGGTGACTGGTTTAAATAAAATAATGTGCATACACATAAAGTATTCATTTTGCTGGAGGTTTATGAAGAGTTAATAAAGGCGCTCGTGGCTTCGCCACGAGCGCTAAAATGTTGAAATAATTAATGTGCTCTGTGGGTCTGTGTGGCGTTGTCTGTGATGGGTACCAGTATTGCCATATCATTGAATGGTAAATCGTTTTCTTTCTCAACAGTGGTATAAGATTTAGGGCATCGGGCTATTCAGGGTACCATGCAAGTAAAAGTGCTGCAGGATTTTATGTAAACAAAATATAGAGGAATTGACAAGAAACAAAGCGTTCACATTAAGAACACACTTTCGTACAGATTGTCCTCTATTACAGTGTATATGTGACAACCCCATAGGAGTGGGGTTTGTAAAGAAAAAGTTAAGCAAGTTAATCACCCTTCAATTCGCACCTTCACCCAAGGTTTGTTTGAAGGCGAATTAGTTTGAATCTCGCTCGGTAGCAAACACAGCGTGAGGTCACTGCCTGTAATCCAATGCAATACATGTGTGTGTGAGTTGGTTTTATGTATAAGAGTGTACAGTGTATATGTAAGGGGGTAGGTATAGAGTCATGTGCATGCTCAGATGAAAATCCTATAGGAAAGAAAGAACAGTGAATCCATCCCAGATCCTGTTATACTGTTAATATAATCTAATCCTCCTAAATAATAATAAATCAATCCTTGAAAAGAAAACTAACATAATAACATTCATTTTATCATGGAGGAATGTTCTCTTCCTTCCTCTGTGATTTTACATAGTGTATATTGTTCCAGATAAGTACATAGTGTTGTAGTGGGGTAAGCTGCACAGATTTGTTTTGGCCGCATATTCAAAGGAAACGGTGAATTTGCGGAAAAGGGGGTTCAGAGAAAAAGAAAGATTCCCTAAAGTTTGAAGACTAAAAGCGATTTCTGTTAATTTGTTTCCTGATTTCCTTTTCCTTTTTGATTATTTATATTTTAAAGAAAGTTACAGTTGCTTTAGAACCCATCTATTAAAACCCTGCGACGTGCCATGACACTTATACGAACAGCGCGGTTGCATCGCGCTAAATTTTTAGTAGGTGTGAAGGGGCGCTATAACTTCTGTTGTGTTGAACACTACCAACTCCCAATGGTTTTAACAGATGCCTAGAGGTCCTATAGACCCTAGACAACAATTTGAAGCAAAAAAAATGTAAGGGCCCTTTAGGTTGATGTTTATTTTAGTTCTGATAACGCTTTTTCCCCTACCCCAAATCGACATAAAATATACCCTATTATGTGTACCCATAGCAGTTATAGGAATAAACATCTCTCATCCTCTGGCTGATGGTTCCAGCTTCTCTGGAATCATGTTCTGGCACACCATAGTGGGTAACTGATAGCCTTTGATAAGCCGCTTAGGAGCTGAACTCAATGGCCTTGTGTTGACAGATGGGATTAGGATTTGTACACGGTCCTATGGGACCATGCTTTTTGCAGTAGGATTTTTTGGGTCAATGGTTCAAAGCAGGCTCATGGGAATTAACCATGCTATTTGGGTATACTTCAACAGTGAACTTACGGAATTTGAGAAATTTGGGGTGAGAATCAACGGAGTAATTAAATTTTGTTTACAAACCTACTAACAAAAATAGCGCCATGGCATGTCGCAGGGGGTTAGCGCTGGCTCTTAATTGGCTGTGAACACTCATTTTTATGGGGTATACTACAGACGCATATTTTGGAAATGCAACACAAACATGTAGGCGTGAAAGAAAAAGTGCAGATCCTTTCTTGTATTTTTAGTCATATGAAACGTACTGAAATAAGTCACAATGAGGGTTGCGGTCTGCATATTCTATTAAAAAACAGACATATTCAAAGTTATTCATCCGTCAGTTTGAAAGCTAGCTATGCTTTTTGCAAATCATCTGAGCGCAACCCTCATTGCACATACACAAAACCAACTCACACACACATGTATTGCATTGGATTACAGGCAGTGACCTCATGCTGTGTTGGCTACCGAGCGAGATTCAAACTAATTCGCCTTCAAACAAACCTTGGGTGAAGGTGCGAATTGAAGGGTGATTAACTTGCTTAACTTTTTCTTTACAAACCGTACTCTATGGGGTTGTCACATATACAATGTAATAGAGGACAATCTGTACGAAAGTGTGTTTTTAATGATCTAAAGACGTCATTAAATCACAGGTGTTATTCTTAAACGTCTTCTAATGTTATTTCTTGTTCAGGTGCCACTTATGCCGTACTTGCCACTCGTTAGCTTGCTGATTAATGTGACACTTGCTGTGCAGATTGAACCATTGGCATGGATTGAGTTTGTCGTGTGGATGGCAGCAGGTAAAATAATTAATGTACTGAATTAACCTTGCGGTGGAGCACTATCATACCTTTCCTAGATAATAATGCATGACTTTCCCTTGATATTCAATTCGGTCCATTAAAAAAAAAAAAAATCATGGGGTGGGATTTTGTGCCGACGTGAGCATTTATTTTACGTGCATATGTATTCGGACTACGTTAGGGATGTGACGTCACACGTATGAACACATTACGTGTTACGTTACATTCGTTTACACACAAGTTTACGATCTTCTAATGGTCCCTATCAAGACTTACTGAAATGATAGTGTTTTCTCATTGTAGGCATCTTCGTGTATTTCATATTTGGTATGCACCACAGCGTCGAAAACACACGTCATAGTGAGGAACCATCGAGTGTCACTGCCCCCTCAACGATCACATGAGGAAAATACCTTGTAAAACATCCCATTTAGTTTAACAGATGTTCTCATACTTGACTTAAACTCTACCACATTGACAAGAACGTATTTTTAACACCGGGTTGAGTTGGTTGGTTTAAATAGTGAATATGCTATCATATTTTTGGATACTTATTTTAATGTGGAATTGTGGAAAGAGTATACTTTTTTCCCAATAAACGTACTGACAATATTTTCACTTTTCTTTAAAATGACAGCACCTCAGACAAAATGATTTCAGCTTCACCAAGTAGGTTTTACATAAATATTATTAGATCATTTTGTTATTTTTAAAATTACCAATTCTATCTTTTAACAAAGCAAGCTTCCTAACATCCATTAACAAGATCTAGGTATACCATAAATATTTCCAGAGTATTAAAATTCTCTCTAATTTAATTTAAATACTTATTTCCAGTCATTATTTCTTTACATTTATGAAGTTGTGGAGCACTGCTCTTTGAGAGCATAATCAGTACCATTACAATCAAATTAAAGGCCGAAAATATTTTAACAGAAGTTACAACAGCGGTAATGTTGGCAAAATTGATTCTACAAAACTGATTCTTACTCTTTTTTTTATCAATATAAATTGTGTGAAAATGTCAGTTTATTACAATGTGTTGTTCACCATAAAATTTATTCTCTAACCTTAAAATGTGAACTGAATTTTTAAAAACTTTATTTAACTTAAAAATGATAGTACACTAAGTAAGTTAAACATTAATATTTGACCATTTAGTTATTTCTGAAATAGTAATTCTATTCCTTGCCTTTAAATTCAGTAAGATATCCCAAAGTATCTGATCTTTTATAGCGGTTTTTCCATTAAATCAATCATCCGATTCTTAGATGTACATGAAGAGTTTCACCTCTTTCTTGTCCATTCTATATATTTAACTTAAAAATGATAGTACATCAGACTAAATTATTTCTAGGTCATTGCTATCGTCAGGTTTTATAAAGAAAAAATAAATTATTTTTGTATTACCAATCCTATACCTTAATTTTAATTAATTATTACATGGCAAAGATTGCACTACTTTACAATAATTACACTTCAATACATGTAACAAAATATAAAACTAATCATACTTACATTGTGTAAATTGCTTAATAATAAATTGATGGCACTCTAAAATCTAATATTAGAAGCTTGTGCAATATTTAAAGGGACAATATCGTCACGATCAACAGGGCATGGAATCGGAGTGCTAGTTTTAGATTAACTCAGTGACTGAACATAATACACCACATGATAAGGTCATATTACTATTGCCGTTGCATAAATGAACCAGTAATTTTCAGTCACTGTGTTCATCTTAAACTAGGACACTGATTCCATGCCCTGTTGAAAGTCTGCTCTGATCGTGACGATATTGTCCCTTTTATGGTCCATTTAGAAGTGTTCTCATACATCATTTTCAGAAAACTATAAAAAAAGAAAATAATTGAGAGCAAAAATCTACATTTTCCGTTTTAAATATATCTAGTTTTTTCTTTGAAATTACTGTTTTTGGTGTGTTATTCCATATTTTTTTATTAAATTTTTTCCAAGAAAGGAAAGGCAATTTTTTTTTCATGTTTTGATCTGTATGTTTATCATCTGTGCATAGACTTCTGTTCTTTCTATATGTTTCCATGGTAAAAGTCCTGCTGGAAGAGTTTCAATTATTTTTCGCAAAAATGAATTATGGAAAACTATGTTTCTTTCAAGACTACCAATTATGGGGAATTCCACTTTGGAGATAATCTGATC
This sequence comes from Zoroaster sp. YZ-2022, assembly GCA_029582265.1. NCBI lineage: Eukaryota > Metazoa > Echinodermata > Asteroidea > Forcipulatida > Zoroasteridae > Zoroaster > Zoroaster sp. YZ-2022. The sequence goes on along the minus strand of CM055834.1, from coordinate 9,908,069 downwards.
TATTATTAATGTATATAAAAACAGAGTACTGTTTCGTAAACTTGAACTGGAAATTATTTCACTTTTCTTAAAAACTGATTGCACCTGTGACTAAATTATTACTATCATGGATGATTGATACAATTATCAGCTTTACACTAAGTAAGTTAAACATTAATATTTGACCATTTAGTTATTTCTGAAATAGTAATTCTATTCCTTGCCTTTAAATTCAGTAAGATATCCCAAAGTATCTGATCTTTTATAGCGGTTTTTCCATTAAATCAATCATCCGATTCTTAGATGTACATGAAGAGTTTCACCTCTTTCTTGTCCATTCTGTGAGCCAGGTCACGCATGCGACACACTCTCACCGCTGTGGCATTTCCAACATTGTACACCCTGTACAGGTGGAAAAACTGACGCTGCTGCTGCGCGAAGACGACCTCCTTCGAAGATATCTCAATTACCTGCTTCTTATCTTGTATGGTCGACTTCACCTCAATGTAGATGTCAGTGTCGCCGTGGGTGATGATGATGTCATACGGTTCCCCACTCTCCTGGGACGCGTTAACCCAGTTTACGGTGATCGCCGGATCCTGCTGTGCCTGCTGCATTAAGTAGAGGTATACAAGATTCTCCCCCCAACGTCCGACATCACTCATATCCTGGTTGTCTCCTAGAGGAAGATTAACATCCGTGAGACTCTCTAAGAGGGCAGGGCCATGAGCAACATCTTCAAACTCCACCTCGATGGTTTCAGCATCCATGAGGGGTGACAGAAAGAATCGTCTGGCGCTGCCCGAGGACGAGAGGGACGCCACAGAGCGCTGGATTTGTGGAGGAGAGTGAAACTGCTCGTTAACTGTCCCCGGAGATTGGTGATCTCCTTGGGTGTCATCTTCATCAACATCATCACTATCTTCTTCCTCTGACTCTCCAGATGAAACCTTTGCCGTACTAGATTTCTCCTCAGCATCCTCTGCTGCCTCAAGTGTCTCCGCATTCTCCGGGGGAGTAGTAAGAGATTGCTCGGGCACACAGCTTACTTGTTGAGTCTGGAGAGGTGGATATTGTGAATGATCTCCTTTTGTAGATACATTTTGATGAGTACCCAAAATGCCGTCTCCAGCCACACCTGAAAATATAAAAAGTTCAATGCAACAAATTTAAAATGTTTTATTTGGTAAAAATGTCTGTAAATTATGCATTCATGTCTTATGAGGATCAAGAGATACATCAGCTTATTATGATAGTCAGCTTATTACATTCTGGCATTAATGATAAAATGGTGTAAATGCATTCAGATTTTGTTATTCATTTCTAACAAGGAATTTTGAAAGAGACCCTTTCCGTTGCACTTACTTGCAATAATTTCACTTTTCTTAATAATGACAGCACCTTAGACAAAATTATTGCCAGGGAAGGCTGATACCATCAACTGCTTTACATCATGTAATGTTTGGATTAAAATTCAACTATTTATCTTTAAATAACATTATTTAATTTTTCCTGGATTGAATCTGCTCACCTTGTCTGATGCCCTGCCTAGGATAAAATTGTCCCGTTTCGCCCTGGCTGACATACGACCCTGACTGAACTATCATACCGTCTTGGCTCACTTGACGTAGCATTGTTGTTGTACCCGGTGTAGCGCCCTCTTGTGGTGTAATATCACCAGGCTGTTGCATGTGAGTGAGTTGATGAGGGCCAGGGGGATAGAAGGAAGGCTGAGAGCCGACTGGTGGCTGGGGCGGAGGCCACATCTTCAGGATGGAATCATCCTTTTTAGGTTGGACGCCTCCTTGAAGGAAAAGAATAATTTTTAAATATAAATTAGAGAATCTGCTAGAATCATCATCATTGATACATGTTTAACGGTAGGTACAACATGTGTTAAAACACGATAACAAAATTACCAAAATTATTACATGAAAGCTAAGCTTGACGTGAAGTCAGTAAAAAGTACCAATCATTCATAAAAATTCTTCCATCAAAAGTTGCCAGATGGCAACAAAATTATTGTTATCTTTTACAGATGAACTCAAAATTTCTCAGGATGATTGATATGTGTACCGACTTTTCACCAAGCAGGCTTTTAGATGATAAATCGTTAATCTGGTAATTACTAAAGTTATACCTTCCCTTTACGGACCTTCAAACAATGAGCCAACTAGGTTGAATATATTGACCTTTTATTAGTACCGAGCTGATATTTAACAAAATTGTAATGAGCCGAGGGTGTGGGCAGTGGCACAGCCAAGCCCGGATGGGCGAAGCTTGCCATCAGAATTAATTCAACAGGGATGATAACAATTTTAATGAAGGGCAAAATAACTCGACAATTTATAGAGAATGTGACCTGTGATGTCACGCCTTACCCAAAACAGCACGTTTCTGCCCAACGGTATGTGTGCGCATCCTGTTTTGGTTTAGGTATTACGTCATAGATGATGCATTTATGATGGAGAGCGATGAGACGATGTGACCCGTCACGTCTAAACCAAAACAGGATAAGTGCGCATACCACCTGGCAATTTTGTAAACACATATCATATCGTCTATATGTAAAGTGAAATACATTGATTAGAACAAAGAAAGAGTGAGGGCTGGAGAGGTCAACACAACACAACCAAAATAAAAGAGCTTCGCCAGCGAAAAGTAAATAGTGACTCCACTTCCCCTACCCCTGCAATACGTTTATATAATATAACACTCTGAAATGCGTACTTCGCCAAATACACAGCAAGTTTTGTAAGGAATACTCATGATGTAATATATTTAAAGGAGCAACCTGGACTTGCCTTAGACTATTCGTTACAATATCCAATCAATCTCATAAAAAACACCTTCAGGTTGGTATCATCCCTTTCAGCTTAAACACCTCCTTGAGGAATTTAAACAAATGAAAAAGGAACCGATTCTGCTGAAATCTTTATCATTTGGACTTATTTCGAAAACCTACCTTTGGCAAGTTTCACCGGGCCGTAGACTCCAGACTTTGGTGGCCAGCTATGAATGGCAGCATCGTCACCATCACCTTCTAATGGAGCTGTGGAAGCCGACTGTGCTTCTGATACGGGCTTGGCTCTGACTGGCTTCATCACTGAAAGGTTTTCATCAAATCAAAAACAAAATCAGAACAAAGATTTTCAAAGGTCTCATTTACAGCTTCAAGGTAAGTTAATTAAGGGAGGAGGGCCAAAGTCATGGTACAACCAAGCCTTTGAGAAGCTCAGCCAGGCCCAGGCTTTGCCCAGGCCTATGGGCCTATATAATCCCCTAGCCGTGAGCACAAAAGACCTGTTACTAATGAATGGATCTCAAACAGTTGTTATTGTTAACAAAGACTTGACTGACACATCAGTCGTCTATTGTTCACCATTATAATGAGCTCTGTATGGCTGGGCTAGGCCCTCCAGAAGCCCAGGTTATGTGATTGGCAGGTACGGTGTTGTTACAGGATTAGGACTCACAAAAGACATATTAGGAGACCAGGTAGCCTGGGCCTGGCCGGGCTTCTCAAAGGCTTGGCTGTACTGTGACTTTGGCCTTCCTCCCTACAAAATAACCACTTGGTCAAATTTAAATGTGCAACTTATTAAATAATGATATCAATTTTCCTTAGAAATAATTTTGTCTGGGACGTGCTCTAAATGTCAAAGTATAAGCTATGATAACCATGTGATAATCTTCATGGGAAACATGCAATGTACTGCACCAAATTAAGTTTTATTTTATAAAAACTTGTACATTGACAGACAATTCTGCCCATAAACAAATTGTGTTTTTGGGCCTGGACTAAGATATTTTTAAAGTTAACAAATAAATGACTTGCCCGTCTTGGGTTTTTCTTCAGGGATGACAGGCTTGGGTACCTCCCATGGTTCATCATCAACCTCCAGTGGGAAGGTCAGGTTTAAGACCTTACAGATACCGTCATCAACCCCCTTGTCTGCTTTGCGCCTGTTTCCAATCTCAAGGCGTAGGTTGCCGAGGAAATTAAACAAGATGCTCTGGACCTCGGCGCTCCCACAGCTGAAAAGCTTTGCAACTTCACGACGGATATCGCTGTTATTCTGAAGATTTTGGGAGATGGTTGTGGTTATGTAGAACTCTGTCAGGTCTTGGAGTCCACAGTTGACACTCTGCTTGGCAAACACGCTTGGGTCGTGCTGGTAGCGGTAGACTTTCTCAAGCTTTTTAGCCTCCATGAAGCGCATGACTTTGAGTTTTGCAGCGATGTTGATCTCGGTGGTTAGTTTCTCATATGTGGAATGGAAGTCTTTCGTGGAGTTCTGGCTCATGAACAGCTGAACGTAGGGACAGATTTCATGGAGGAAGAGTTGAAGCGAGGTGGAGGGTTTAGTGAGTTCAGTGATGAACTCTTCCTTAACAGAATCTGCTAGCATCCCTACCCCACAAGCCTCCAAGAAAACATGAACATAAGGTCTGTCTGTTGAGCCAGATTTGTAAACGCCATCGACCACACGGCCAAGACGATCTCGATCGCCGAAATTCACTAAATGCACCTCCTTCTTGTCTGAGAAGAGCTTCTGAAGGTCGCTGGAAGGACCCTCACAAATAAGTGGTCTTTCTTTCAAGGTCACCCACTTATTACCAGACGTAGGAAACACAGGTTGCTCTTCTAAGAGTCTTTTTATGTACTGAGCCGAGGCTGGTTCAATGTCTAGCTGCTGTTGTGGTACCCTTTGTGCGTACATGTCACGATGCTGACTGTATGTATTCGAGCTTGATGACAAACACTTACGTCCAAGCATGTCGTACAGTACCAGGATTTCCTCCTTGATTCGGACATTATCTGGTAGTGTGATATCACTTGCACACTCAACCAAGAGCTCTGCATACTCCTTAATTGTGGGTACGGTATCCACATTGATTCGTCTACAAAAGAAATCTTGCATCTCAGGCCAAGATGAATAAAAGGCACCAAGCTGAATGCGGTTTGTCAGTACCTTGTATGTCTGTAGAAGATTGGATGGATCCCTCCAGTAAACCATGTTTTTGTGGACAAACTGGCCTTGGACATGGGACTCGACATTTTGAAGTCTTGTCTCAGGGCAAAACACAACTCTATGATCATCAAACAAGTCTCTGATCTCCTGAGGACGGCAGTTTTCCTCCAGGTACTGATACACTCTGGTGATATGTCCCATAGAGGTACAGAAAGATGTCCTCCTTGTAAGATCTGATGATGTTTTATCATAAGAATTAGACCAAGTCTTGAGCATTGAGATCATGAAGTTGACGTCAATCACCCCTGCTGATTTCACACCAATGAACTGCAGCATTCCGGTATCTCCTTGCACCTTCTTCAACAAGTATGGCACATGGTTACTGAGCAGTTTCCCGACCCTATCCTGAGAGATGTAGATATCACCAGGTCTTCTGAAAACCACCGTGGCATTCTCCCCACTGATGGGAGTAGAGGGCAGCCAAGACCATGTCTTCAGATGGATGCCGAAATTGGACTGGGTATCAGTAAGTTCTGTCCCCGACTGATCGAACACAACAGCATTTGTGAAGGCGGCATAGTTACTGCTCCATTCCCGTTCAAGAAGCATCATCAGATTCAGACGCTGGGTTTGTTTGGTGGATATTTCAAGGTCGGCATGGAATAACTCTTCCAACTCTTGGCAGACATAGTCATGGATCACATAGACGCCACCTTGAGGTTTCCCCCAGAACTTGCCGAGGTCTGCCCAGGGTGTTACGTCCTGAAATGAGATATTCATTCATTCAAGGTGAATTTATTCTGGAATCATAGACTGAACGTTATCCTACATACACTAATGGAAGCTTGCAATCTTAACCAGGAAGTCTTGAAAATTAAACTAAATTAAATGTGAAAACCTGCAGTACAAAAACTTAGAAATGCTACAAGATTATTTATTTGAAAAGAGATTCAAAGAGTTTAAAACTAAATTTGACTAACACAACAAAGCAAAATCATTCTCGGTTGTGAGTGTACATCTGAGACTATTCCCTGCATGATGGACACTCACTTGTGCTCTTTGAAAGTATAAACTGGTTATAAAAGTAAGTTCCCATGGGTGTCCCATTAGGAGATTGGAAGTTAGACTTGTCTTAATCCTAGATTTCCAAACTGCTACTGACCAGTTCATCGTCCTTCACTGTGATCACTTTTTTCTCCACAGCTAGGTAGTTAAGCACCCCTAGCTTACTGAAGAATGAGTACCACTGCCTGATGTCATTGGCAGTTACTCGCTGAGCATTTTTATGGAAGATGTAGCAACTGTCAAGCAAGACCCAGTCACAACCTACAGATTCATAGAAAAGAAGAGAACTGAGTCTAATTTGTAGTTGCATTTCAAGGGAGAATTTCATTGCATTGCAACATATGATTTTTTCTATAGTACCCAGCCCCCTCCCCACTTAAAAAAAAGGGGGGAAATGAAGAGAACAAATAAATGTAATTTAAAAAACAATAATTTAAAACACCTGTTTTACAACATGTAAGAACTGATGGGTAGGGTTGGTTGGTTAGGTGGTTTTAAGGATTTCTTCACTTGTGGAAAAATCAGTATGCCTAACCTTAACCTTCAATAAATCCCTTACCAGACAGTTCCTTATTCAGATCAATCGGGTTGCCGTAGGTTACAGTGAAGTGAACCGGTCTCTCTCTAGGCTTGACCAATCCGTGGCTGATGGTCACAACATGCAGCCATTGCGCAATCTCTTCTAGGTCACACTCCTCAAGATGCTCTTTGATGAAGACCACGTAGCCGATCATGACATCGCGAGACTTCTCCTGAATTATGCAAGGAATCAAACAAAATATGGAGATTACTAGTCATCATTGGCTCAGTGCAAGAACCAGACATTGTAAAACTATATTATGAAATGTGAGAGGAAAGGAAGAGAATGAAATGAAAATCGCTGTTCTTTTTTATCAGGGTGGTGAAAAACAGAGACAAATAACCACCATTAACTCCAATCAAAATACACAGGCAGCAATCTATCAATCTACCACAAGAAGATTTCTATTTCTGCAAACCTTCAAGCCTAAGTTTACTGTGTCATGTGAATGTTTACCGAACATCCCACAACATGGCTGATGATCGAGACAGATCGATCACTCTTATTATCATACGACTGTTTCCTGCGGTATCCTGATGGGCTTTTATCATACAACTGTTTCCTGCGGTATCCTGATGGGCTTTTATCATAAAACTGTTTCCTGCATTATCCTGATGGACTTCTGGCATATATTCCCCAGGCTTACCTTCCACTGATCTGACTTGATAACAGGCAGTATATGGTGATGGATGACGTCCCTAGGACTGATGTGACGGACACCTAGTTCTTCCAGCATTTGGACAATCTGTGAGTTGGAAACCTTATCCAGACTGTTCAGGACTCTACCATCTAACGTCAACATGTCCTTCTCTAAGGCCTGTAGTGGCTTGCTGGAAGCTGGTCATGAATATTAAAGATGATTAAAAATCAGTCTCTCACATAATACTCAGCTGAAAAGTCTAACTTAGATAAATGCTAGAATGTCAAGAAAGAGGCAATTATGCTTTTACAGCAGAAAAATCTTCCTGGTAACTGTTAACATTTGAATATGAATACATCCAAAAGCAAAACATGACCCAGTGACCTGATGGAGACAGCTGCTTATGTATATGGCGCCCTCGTGTGTCAATGTCTGATATAATGAAATGCTTCTGACACTCAATGCAATCCTTAACCCTAACTCCCTAGGCACATTTTCTTACACATAACCTGAATCCTCCAAAATCCTTCAGTAGTAAAGCAAGCACATGACATGTATGCACAGATGTGTTTCTAATCTGTGATGCATGTACATGGCCAGGGACCTTCCCTGCATGCATGGAGCAATAAACAGTGTCCACTGACCACAAGCACTGACCTTGCAATCACTACAACAAACATGGATGTACATGTACCACGGAAAGGCAAGTATGCCTAGTAACCTCAATCCTCCAGAATCCTTCACTTTAGCAAAGAGCATGTAGCATGTAACCTCAATCCTTCAAAATCCTTCACTTTAGCAAAGATGATTTTGGAAGATTTGGGAAGATTAGGGTTAAAGGGTGATTTCATTTGAGATTGTTCATTTTATATCAGAAGCGCTAAATAAATTATTCATAAATGCCCAAGACAGTTAATCTGATTGGACAAAACATGATCATGTGGGGGAGGGGGTGGGGGTGGGGTGTATTAACTGTAACGACTGGCTGCCTATGCATTTATGGTGATAACAACCGACCATTGAGTATGCATGTATCGACTGGATCATTGGACAGGAAATGTACTGATTACTGAGTAAGTAAAGAAATGACCAAATAAAAACCACTCAGTGGTCAATGGGGCAGTCAATACATCCTCTGTTCTATTTGGAATAACCTGATTGAATCTGGCCTTGTGATTGGTCAGTCCTGTCCTCCTGACTGATTGGGAAGAACACAGTGCCTGTCTCCATGGCGACGACCTGATCCGATGACAATGGAATCATTGGAATGGCTCGCAGACGGTCGAGTGTTTCCTCGGATATGTCGTACTCACGCTTACGGCTGCAATATATGCAGGTAAGCCATTGGGCAACGGCCGTGGGCTGGAGTGATTCTCCTGTAACACAAATTCAAAGGAAGATTTGATGTTAAAAAAAATTAAAAAAATCAAGTCATAACAAATATTATTTGATGGAGCCCATTACACAACGATGAATATCATTTGCAGATGTTCATGGCATTGTGATACAGTGAAACCTGCATATTGTGGCCAGCCAAATATACCACAAGCGATCTCAGTTGTAATGTGGCCACTATGCAAGGGTTTCAAAAATTTAATATACACATCTGATCTGAACTGTCATAGACAGTTTACATGTAAAAGCCAGTGTGGGGGGGGGGGGATTTTTAGACTCTTTTTTAGGGGATAAGATTTTGATTATTTTTTTTCATTGCTAATTTATTTACTGTAATTATATTTGTCTTTACTCTGAACCATATGTTGGATCCCTAGAATCACTAAAATCCCAGAGGTTCTGGAGGCTTTACCTTAGGCCCTTAGATCCTACACCAATCGCACATACATGTTCACTTAACTGCTCATGATATCCCATTTATTCTTTCACATCAATCAACAAGGGCTCCTTGTTCTCCTACCTGTCTGTCTGGCAGCCGACATGACGCTGCTCAAGATGTCCATCAGTTCACCGGTCTGTAGGAGCTTCACACCTAGACTCTTCAAGAGAACCTCGCTGATGGATCCCATCACACGGGGATGCAGATAGGAGCAGTTGAGATGAGCCTTCAAGGCGTTACTAGAGACCACCTCACGCACAAGACGATCTGTGAACATGATGGTCTCTGAAGGGAGCCGCCATGCTACTTCATCTGCAGAAGTACACTCCAATCAATTAATAGTTGTAGTAACAGAAATAAAAGGATCCACAGAAAAGCATGTACAGACAATTTGATGGTCTCTGAGGGGAGCCGCCAAGCTACTTCATCTAAAGAAACAAAAACTCTTGCCGGTCAATAAGTTGTAGTAACGGAAATATGAAGATCCACAGAAAACATTTTTTTATTTATTACTTTTTATGCAAATTGCCCCACCCAAGGCCAATGGCCACTCCAAGGTGGGGCTACTAAGTCATTGAGTTGTTACAACAACTCCACACTGAAGAAACCAGCCCCTCGCACCGAAACAAGACAAGTTAATAACCAGCCTCTTCACGGTGTGAATAGGACTGGGAGGACCAGCCTCTTTACGGTGTGAATAGGACTGGGAGGGGTAACTAGTCCAGAACAAGGCAGTTGTTAAACTGCCTCTGCCCCTATAAGCAATTATGGTTAAGTGTCTTGCTCAAGGACAGAAGTGTCACGACCGGGATTCGAACCCACATTCTGCTGCTAACACCAGAACTTGAGTCCGGTAAACTAGACCGCTCGGCCACGACACTTCACAATTTGATGGTGTCTGAAGGGAACCTCCCTGCTACGACCATCTACTGAAACAATAAAAACAACCCAATCAAATAACATTTGAGGTAATGGAAATATGAGGATTCACAGAAAGCAGAATTTGACATTTGAAAAAGTTAGAATTACTGAGCAAACTGATAAAAGAAGGAACAACTTAAATAGATTCATTTTGAGAATAAGACACAGAAAAAAGCTTCTATGTTGGAAACACAGCTCCCAATTAGGTATAGTCGAAACTGGAAGTGTATTAAAACAATTGTGTTTACACATAATAGTGACTTCGATCACAGAGAAAAAACTAATAGGTTGTGCAGGGAAATCCCTAGTTAAAAGGGACAGTATCATCAAGATCAGAACAGACTTTCAACAGGGCATGGAATCAGTGTCCTAGTTTAAGATGAATACAGTGACTGAAAACTACTGGCTCATTTATGCAGCAGCAATGGTAATATGACCTTATCATGTGGGGTATTATTTTCAGTCACTGAGTTTATCTAAAACGAGCACTTCGATTCCATGCCCTGTTGATCGTGACAATATTGTCCCTTTAATTATAGAAGCAACTAGTATAGAAAATTATTGGTAAGTGAACTTGCCTTCATTGTCGGTAAGTACGGGCATACAAGGTGTTGCCTTAAGTCTGTAGTGGATGTCAGAAGCAACCTTCCTGAAGAAGTTTGTCAGAATCTGGTCTTCCAGAGGAACAAACTTGAGGAATTGACAGACGGCCTTTATTGGGTCGGACTTGTAGTGTGTCTGAAGGTGGGAATTAAAAGATAGGACAAATATGAAAATCATTCTTTATATTTGAAATCTTTCTTTATCATGTTTATGTTTTTTGATACAGAAGGGACTCGAAAACATGTGCCACCTAAAGTGAAATTAACCTCTATGCCAACCTGACCATCCTTCATGATCACAGATCACCAAGCTGACCATCCTTCATAATAATAATAATAATAATGTATAGATTTATATAGCGCACGTATCCACCAACTAAGTGGCACTCAAGGCGCATTATATTATTATCCCTGCTCATAAGGCTCATAAGGCTCATAAATCATTCCTGAAACCATCTCAGCTCCCTGGGGAGTATACAGCTCAATTGCTGCCATTTCTAGCGCATATAGAGCAAACCATCTCTGCCTTCACAGGTACCCATTTAACCCCTGGGTGGAGAGAAGCAATTATGGTTAAGTGTCTTGCTCAAGGACACAGATGATCAGAGATGACCAAGCTGACCATCCTTCATGATCAGAGATCACCAACCTGACCATCCTTCATGATCAGTGATCACCAACCTGACCATCCTTCATGATCAGTGATCACCAACCTGACCATCCTTCATGATCACAGATCACCAACCTGACCATCCTTCATGATCACAGATCACCAAGCTGACCATCCTTCATGATCACAGATCACCAACCTGACCATCCTTCATGATCAGTGATCACCAACCTGACCATCCTTCATGATCAGTGATCACCAACCTGGCCATCCTTCATGATCAGAGATCTGTTATAAACCTTGATGATCAATCATATACCGTACCTTGAAACTGTCCAGTGCCTCAATAAAGAGCGGCGCAATCTCCTGAAGAAGCCACTGATTCCATGCTGAATCCGCATCAACATCCTCCCGTGATGACGGGATGTCAAAGTCACCTAGGTGACAGGAAGGAAATAATGCAGAACAATAAATCCTGAACTCATATGTTCAAATTAACCAAACAATAATATTATTGTCTATCACTTATCTCTGCGTTGCCCTCAAGAAGTGTCTCGATCCAAATGGAATTTGGCACTAAAATGTATATAAAAATGTTTATTATTATTATTTTTATTGTGGCATTCTGGTTTATATATAAAAATGCAGCCAAATGTAACCCTACAAAATGAGGCAATTTCTGGCATCTGGCATATATGACAGAAAGAAGTGTCTCAAAAGTCAGATCAGGAACATTCTGTTAGAATGTTCCAAAATAGACACAGAGCATTCCAGATCAGAATGCCAACAGATCTCTATGGAACAGTGGAATGTAAACGATTGTAGGCCATTCTAATTGTTTCATTCGCCAACGTGTCTTATTTATTTAAAAAAAAGAAAAAAAGACTGACCTCAGAATAAATTTTGTGTGTTTTGTAATGGCAGAAGCAGTGTTTGTGACATCGTTGGTGTGCTATTGTAACATTCCTCTAGAGCCTCTTGCTGGGTATAACAATTAAGCAAGCCGTGTTCTCAATAATCAATTTATTCCATTGTAGGTAAGTTTTTCCTCTTTTTTTACCTTGAATGATGAAGTGGAAGCCGTAGCTCCTGAGAGGCAGAAAAGCAAAGACATTCTGCTCAGTAGACATTCCTTCAGACAACGGAAATGCAAGACCTAACTCTGTGGATTCTATCTGTGTACGATGAAGCTATGAATCAAGCAATGAAATGAACGTATTATATCACCAAGACCTAACTCTGTGGATTCTATCTGTGTACGATGAAGCTATGAATCAAGCAATGAAATGAACGTATTATATCACCAAGACCTAACTCTGTGGATTCTATCTGTGTACGATGAAGCTATGAATCAAGCAATGAAATGAACGTATTATATCACCAAGACCTAACTCTGTGGATTCTATCTGTAATGATGAAGCTACGAATCAAGCAATGAAATGACCGTATTATATCACCAAGACCTAACTCTGTGGATTCTATCTGTGTACGATGAAGCTATGAATCATGCAATGAAATGAACGTATTATATCACCAAGACATACAATGTAACTCTGTGGATTCTAACTATGAATCAAGCAATGAAATGAACGTATTATATCACCAAGACCTAACTCTGTGGATTCTATCGATGAAGCTATGAATCAAGCAATGAAATGAACGTATTATATCACCAAGACCTAACTCTGTGGATTCTATCTGTGTACGATGAAGCTATGAATCAAGCAATGAAATGAACGTATTATATCACCAAGACCTAACTCTGTGGATTCTATCTGTGTACGATGAAGCTATGAATCAAGCAATGAAATGAACGTATTATATCACCAAGACCTAACTCTGTGGATTCTATCTGTGTACGATGAAGCTATGAATCAAGCAATGAAATGAACGTATTATATCACCAAGACCCAACTCTGTGGATTCTATCTGTGTACGATGAAGCTATGAATCAAGCAATGAAATGAACGTATTATATCACCAAGACCTAACTCTGTGGATTCTATCTGTGTACGATGAAGCTATGAATCAAGCAATGAAATGAACGTATTATATCACCAAGACCTAACTCTGTGGATTCTATCTGTGTACGATGAAGCTATGAATCAAGCAATGAAATGAACGTATTATATCACCAAGACCTAACTCTGTGGATTCTATCTGTGTACGATGAAGCTATGAATCAAGCAATGAAATGAACGTATTATATCACCAAGACCTAACTCTGTGGATTCTATCTGTGTACGATGAATGCGAAGCTATGAATCAAGCAATGAAATGAACGTATTATATCACCAAGACCTAACTCTGTGGATTCTATCTGTGTACGATGAAGCTATGAATCAAGCAATGAAATGAACGTATTATATCACCAAGACCTAACTCTGTGGATTCTATCTGTGTACGATGAAGCTATGAATCAAGCAATGAAATGAACGTATTATATCACCAAGACCTAACTCTGTGGATTCTATCTGTGTACGATGAAGCTATGAATCAAGCAATGAAATGAACGTATTATATCACCAAGACCTAACTCTGTGGATTCTATCTGTGTACGATGAAGCTATGAATCAAGCAATGAAATGAACGTATTATATCACCAAGACCTAACTCTGTGGATTCTATCTGTGTACGATGAAGCTATGAATCAAGCAATGAAATGAACGTATTATATCACCAAGACCTAACTCTGTGGATTCTATCTGTGTACGATGAAGCTATGAATCAAGCAATGAAATGAACGTATTATATCACCAAGACCCAACTCTGTGGATTCTATCTGTGTACGATGAAGCTATGAATCAAGCAATGAAATGAACGTATTATATCACCAAGACCTAACTCTGTGGATTCTATCTGTGTACGATGAAGCTATGAATCAAGCAATGAAATGAACGTATTATATCACCAAGACCTAACTCTGTGGATTCTATCTGTGTACGATGAAGCTATGAATCAAGCAATGAAATGAACGTATTATATCACCAAGACCTAACTCTGTGGATTCTATCTGTGTACGATGAAGCTATGAATCAAGCAATGAAATGAACGTATTATATCACCAAGACCTAACTCTGTGGATTCTATCTGTGTACGATGAAGCTATGAATCAAGCAATGAAATGAACGTATTATATCACCAAGACCCAACTCTGTGGATTCTATCTGTGTACGATGAAGCTATGAATCAAGCAATGAAATGAACGTATTATATCACCAAGACCCAACTCTGTGGATTCTATCTGTGTACGATGAAGCTATGAATCAAGCAATGAAATGAACGTATTATATCACCAAGACCTAACTCTGTGGATTCTATCTGTGTACGATGAAGCTATGAATCAAGCAATGAAATGAACGTATTATATCACCAAGACCTAACTCTGTGGATTCTATCTGTGTACGATGAAGCTATGAATCAAGCAATGAAATGAACGTATTATATCACCAAGACCTAACTCTGTGGATTCTATCTGTGTACGATGAAGCTATGAATCAAGCAATGAAATGAACGTATTATATCACCAAGACCTAACTCTGTGGATTCTATCTGTGTACGATGAAGCTATGAATCAAGCAATGAAATGAACGTATTATATCACCAAGACCTAACTCTGTGGATTCTATCTGTGTACGATGAAGCTATGAATCAAGCAATGAAATGAACGTATTATATCGGATTCTATCTGTGTACGATGAAGCTAATCAATGAAATGAACGTATTATATCACCAAGACTCTCTATCTATCTGTGGATGAAGCTATGAATCAAGCAATGAAATGAACGTGTAGTAATCAAGCTGTGAACGATTCTATCTATATGATGAAGCTATGAATCAAGCAATGAAATGAACGTATTATATCACCAAGAAAGACCTAACTCTGTGGATTCTGTCTGTGTACGATGAAGCTATGAATCAAGCAATGAAATGAACGTATTATATCACCAAGACCTAACTCTGTGGATTCTATCTGTGTACGATGAAGCTATGAATCAAGCAATGAAATGAACGTATTATATCACCAAGAAAGACCTAACTCTGTGGATTCTGTCTGTGTACGATGAAGCTATGAATCAAGTAATGAAATGAACGTATTATATCACCAAGAAAGACCTAACTCTGTGGATTACAATGAAGCTATGAATCAAGTAATGAAATGAATGTAAGACCTAACTCTGTGGATTCTATCTGGGTACAATGAAGCTATGAATCAAGCAATCAATTCAACGTATTATATCACCAAGAAAGACCTAATACTGTGGAGGGTTGATGCATGTAATGTTTAGGCTATTGCTAGGTAAATGTTAGCAAGTGCAAGCCCAGTCCTGTTTTTTTTGGTGCCCTATATTCATTGCTTAGCGTTACCTTGGTAGCATCCAGACATTTCTTGATCAGTAGCCAGCTGTCTATGCGTTTGGAATGATGAATCTCAACCACATTCTCTCCTATATCTTTCCTGCTCATCCGACTTTTTGTCTTGTCCTCCTATTAAGATACATTAAAAAAAATATATATTAATTTTTTTTTCTATCAAATCGAAAATCTTCTTCATGATGTAATTTTTTGGAGGTTAATCCTAAAATGAGACGAGTTAATTAACGAAGTTTGATTGGGATTCTACGAATATATTATGACGTAGCGAAGGAGGTTTTCACAGTTTTGAGGCCGGCAATAGTTGTTTTGTTTTGCGGTCAGTTTTTCCTCAGACAATTTTGATTTCAAAATATTATCTGTTAAGGCCGCCAGTTTGTCCTTTAATTTCGGACCTACTTTATCCTCAGCCTGGTATTCTTGCTGAATATCACCTAAACAGTCTTGGTCCTCAGCATTGTTAGTGGAGGCCATTAGGTCCTCAATTCGTGCATCAGAATTTTCATCTGCACTAATGGGGTCTGCCATTTTTGGCTTTTTTGGTAAAGGAAACCCGGTTTCGGTTATGTTTTTTCATTTACCATCACTTGACCCTGCAGCCTGAGCTGTGAGGGCTCCTGTAATTTTTGCGAAGCCCTCTTGCATATTACTTATTAATGCATTACTTAATGATTCTAACATATCAACTTCTGGGTGCGAATTGTCGCCCCCTTGGGATGGCACCGGAGCCTTGGCTCTGGATTGCCGTCTTTGCTTAGGTGCTGGTAATTTACCTTTAGGTTTACCTTTGCTGGATTTGCCTTTACCACCTTGTTTAACAGCGGGTGATGTTGGCTGTTCATCTAGAGATTCCTCCATAATTTCTCTATTCGCCTCCACTCTCATAGGAGATGAATGTGGGGAAAAGTCTGACAAGGCAGACAAATTATCTAACTCTAACAGAGATTCGGTCATAGTAGCGTGCACACACTGCACAGTGTAGACTTGAAGAGCGCTAGAACGATTACGTCTGATCCTCAGCTGGGTTGAAAGCACAATGATCTTGCTGGGCGGTGAGCACTATCTCATGTGATCACTGAGTTACGTCATAATGATGACGTAGAATTATAATTTACTTTTTAATTTTGATGAAATCTTCTACGTCAAACTCATAACTTGAATTGCAATGTTTTTCACAAATAATAAAAACTAACCTTGTTCACGATCACAACCGACCGCAGCCGGTTGAGAAAGAGAAGCAAAGATGGCTGAACGTCTTCAAACTTGTTGACAAGACTGGTGGTTCTCTGAACATCTCCCTTCAGGGGTAGTTTGATCTGGGTGGCCCAGCTGTTGAATATTCATGAACTATTATGAATATTTATTCAATATGCTGAATATTCGTTCCATATGATGACTATTCATTTATATTCACGACATACAAAACCATAGGTAATGGGTTGCACGTTCATTCAAGCATAACATATTTTATGGATAAAATTTGCAAACAAACATGTCAAGATGGGTTTGCAAAATGTTACATTTAAAGGGGAGGTATAACATTGGTAATGCCGTCAAAACTGCGCCTAAGAGTATGTTTACTGACTCTCTTTGAATTAAACCATATGTTTTGCTGTTCACAAGAAAATAGTGATGTATTAAAATATTATGTAGTGATGCTAATGTGTTCTTTTGGAAAGATTACTCTTTCCTAAATTCTGGAAATTATTTCACTTTAAAATAAAAATATTTTAAGGACAAATTTAAACCAATATCTGCTTTGCACTCAGTAAATTTAACCAGAGGTGTGATTTGATGGAAGTAAAAAGTCCTGAAATTGTTCGAGAGGACAAAGCCCCCTGAACCTCCTGGATATTTAATTTTGGAGGATTTACAAACTCTCCACATCCCCACAAACAAGAAACTAGAGGTTTGGACACAATTAGGGCTGTGCCGGATATCCGGATACCCGACCGAAACTGTCATTACCCGGTTCCGTTTTTCGGTTCCGAGTACCCGTAAACGACTTTTTAAAATTGGGACTTACCATTTCAGGGTGTGAACAGAAATCTTTGACTATTGAATAATGTAATGTTTACACTTTTAGGAGCTATTTTATTCAAGATAACGACTTTGTAGTATTTTACGGACATTTTCCATACACTTTTGTCCAACTGATACATTGTATCCAATCATTAAGACTCAAATAGCCTGGCTGCGGCATGCTACAAACAAGTATCAAACCATGGAGGAAGCAAGAAACTCAAACTAGCTGCTCAGGATGGAATGTTTGCCTATTGTTCACAGTAATTGGATTAGTGGGACAATAACTGCTGCTTTATGTCTGACCTGGAGTGTGCACCATGATGTGTTAATAGAGGGGATTTTATTATAGGGGACGTCCATATTAATTGTTGTCCTAATAAAAAAGTGGTGTTGAAATTGGTTTTGTTCTGTAATTATTTTGATGTGCCACCGACCATCCCTCAGCATATCATAAACTTTTCTATTTATTTGCCCACCGATACTGAGCTCTCTTGTGTACATATATTATATTTGCCGACAAGGTGACAATTTGTTTCAAAAGAAAAACATAAAAAGGGAGGTGTTAAGTCGGTCATTGTCTTTGAAACCAACAGTAGGATCTATAATCAGTCGGATTTGAAAGGTATTATTGGTTGCAGGTTTGATCCTTTCAATTGGGCAGCTTATTTTTACAATCACCTAATCTCCTATCGGTTGAAAAGACGTTTATGAGGGACAAAATGCGGTTGCTTATGATGAGCTGCGAATTATGGATCGTCAAACATTGATGGAGGGGACAAATTGGCTGAATAGTAATTAAAAAGTAGACAAAACTTACACCGATACGTTTTGTTAAGTTATTTTTTGATGAGTGCGCATCCTAAATTTTAGACTCATTTCTTGACTGACCGATCAACACGCGGATGCCACGTTCAACAGGGAATAGTCAAGTTTGGTCCCATTTTGAGAAAAAGGGGCCCAAATTGGTAAAATTCATTCTTTCAAGAAACAAGGTTTATTGACAGGTTTATTGACATTTAACTAAAGTTCATTGTGATAGAAACATATTAATATTCAAGTTCTGATTTTAGATTCGTTAATATTTTGCAGTTTATTAGTTTCATAATATTAAATATTATTTTAGTACGCAAAATCATGTCCTTATCCAAAGCCAACATGACGTACGGGATATCCTTATTTAGAAGGCAGGGGTGCAGCAAGGCGCGCAAGCACATGAATTGTTTTCCCACAACGGGTTAGTTCCGCCCACATCGCCTTTGACCAATGACATTATTCAACACGTGTTTTGTGACATGAACATTAAAGTCAACTTGCTATACGCATGCGCTCTGATCCAAAGCCAACATGGCGTACGGGATATCCTTATTTAGAAGGCAGGGGCGCGGCATAGCGCGCGCAAGCACATGAATTGTTTTCCCACAACGGGTTAGTTCGCCCACATCGCCTTTGACCAATGACATTATTCAACACGTGTTTTGTGACATGAACATCAAAGTCAACTTGCTATACGCACGCGCTCTGATCACGCAACGTCTTCTGATGATGGCTTTAGTCACTCCCTGACAGTCACGTGTGAGGCCGCTGTAGCTAGCTGTGTGATGCACCGGCCATGCGTGCGCGCGATCAATTGGGCTTTCTTTTTGTAAATTGGGTTATTAAAGACACTTCTGTAGCAATTTTTACGGTTTTATTTCAGAAAGAACTTTCTGTAAATACAATATTTTGTCACCAAGATGTTATACTTTAATAAAGATCGAATTAAATACCGGTATGGTATCCTCTGTTAACGTCAGCGGCGTAGCCACGGGGGGGCCTGGGGGGGCACGTGCCCCCCACAAATTTCCAGGTGCCCCCCCACGAAAAATCCTCATAATGCCCCAAAAAACAGAAAAGAAAAAGAAAAGGGAAAAAACTCATACCCCTGGGCCCCCCCCACTGAAAAGCAATGCCCCCCCTGTGCCCCCCCCACTGAAAAAGTCCTGGCTACGCCGCTGGTTAACGTTTACCTGTATTTGTACACCAAAAGAGGCATGTTTTCAACAAAAATGAAAACGGGTATCCGGGTATCCCAACTTTCCTGATTTCGGGTATCCGGTTCCAAAAATATCCGAAAACGCACAGCCCTAGACACAATACAGGCTACTTCTTTCTTTCCTTGGTGGTTACGTCTCTTCTTTCAAGAAAATGTTGAGGCAAAGGGATATTTGTACAAAATCTTGAAATCAGGAAAAATCCTGAGAATTCACAGGCCTGTTTTACCTTTAACTGAGAAATTGGCAAGAAACTTTCACCAGATGCAGGAGAAACATTTTACAAAACAAGTTTTTCAAATACTAGTAGCTCTGTTATGTTCTGTGGTTTCTATAATGTTGGATTTCACTCCACTGTGAAAACTATACAGTAATGTAACTGAATAACAAATTAGAAAATTTAAACAGCCCTTACGTTTCTGGTGGCTGGTCCATCTGAGCAATTTCCTGGATATTTCCTGGTCCTACCCATGTTGGTAAGATGTAGCCCATCGAGTCAGTGCTATGATCAAAGCATATGTGATAACCATTGGAGATTATCTCTGGTTTGTCGGTCACCCGGAACACAGACTTGAACCCAATACCCTTGTGACCTGCAAGAAAAAAAAGACAACTGTGACTTCCATGAACAGAAAATAGAAGACTGTTTCCCTGAAAACTTCCTGACTCAAACGAGCTTTCCAAAGAAAATGTCTGAAACGGTACTTATTATGTGTGAAACCTCAGAAGGATAATGTTTCAGACTTTGAAATGTCTGCAACCTAATCTTGGATAAATTCTACTCAGAGACTGTGCCCAAAATGTATGAAACGTTATCCTGCATTTTGGTGGAGTTTAATATAAGGAAGATGCTATTCTGCCTTTCAAAGAGATCTGTTCATAAAAGGCAGGATTAGGATTTATAAATTTTTGTTAAGGTCTCTGGGTAGAATGTCTGAAACCTAATCCAAGATTAGATTGCAAACATTTTAATGTCTGAAAACATTATCAGAACAGAAACAAATTACTTGTGACTTGATTCGACTTGACCAAAGAAACGACTTGGTTACAACTCTTACCGATGTATCCTCTCTTGTGTTTTCCTTTGGTACTCCTGCCAACATCACACAACGCTCGGATGTTGCTCTCTGAGAATCCACGCTCGTTATTCATGGCCACGACCTCCGACCTGTCCACCACAAACACTAGGGACGGCTCCACCCCCTCTACATATTCATTATCGTCGGCGTTCTGGATCAGTTCCAGGACAAAGTGGGTATCCTTGCTGTACAGCTCTTCTGAGAGGCGCTTAAGGCTGCGACCGATGCGCTCCTGGTGACGGTTCATCAGACGCTGGGTCTCCTCGCTCAGATCCATGCCAATGCCGAATTCATCCTTAAGGATGCTGTCTATGACCGTCTTGCAGTCTAAGACGGATTGCTGGTATGGTGTCAGGTCTATCTGGGGTTCAGGTTCAGGCTCAGGCTCCTCGTCCTTGTCCAACTCGTCATCAGATGATTCTAAATCGTCGATTTCAGGTGATATTTTTTCAGAGGGGTTTGAGGAAATTTCAGACATTTCTCCTGTTATAAGAAAGATTAATTGCATGATTATACCTGAACTCAAAACACTCTATAGAACGCTTTTTCTAGAAAATAAATATTTAAAAAAATACATTTTAAATGACACTGATTCTATTAATATCTAAAAACTTACTTGATTAAAGGTTAGTTTACATATCAATCATTCTATAAAAAAAATGTTTTCATTCGAAGTACTTTCATCCTACAGAAATAGGAATTGTTATGATGATTGTTGCTGTCCGAAAACTTGTTGTAAAAAATAATTTGTTTGTACGTAATAAACGGTGGTACCCGAGACAGAAAGGGATTTTTTTTAATAACATCATCAATTTTACGCCAAGTAAGCTTTATGTAACACTGTGATCATAGATGTTTGTTATAGTGGCTTTAAATCAAAGTCAAATTAAAATTTACTGACCAGATCCTTCTTCTTCAAGCACATCAATGTCTTCATTCTCAACATGCTGTTCTGCTTTGACGTCATCTTCATCCCCATCTTCTTCTTCATCTTCCTCATCCTCCTCCACTGTCTTGCCATCTACATCTTTGTCTTCTTCAACTTCTTCATCGTCTTTCTCCTGTACTTCTTCCTGCTCTTTTGTCACCACGCTGTCTTCTGCATCTTTGTTGAGGTCTTCGTTTGTCGCATCTTTGCCGGTGTCTTCGTTTATCGCATCTTTGGCGGTGTCTTCGTTTATCGCATCTTTGCCAGTGTCTTCATTTGTTGCATTTTTGTCAAGGTCTTCTGTCGTCTCATCTTTGCCCGGCGTTCGTCTGGAGGAATCTTCTCCTTCGTCGTTGTCAACAGCATCAGCTACAACCTGTTGGCAATTACAGGATGCATGTACGACAAGTAAAAGGTTTCAGAGCCCTTTTTATAATAAACACAAACCGTGAGGAAGCCACATAAATGAACCATCGTCACTCCAATGCGGTTCAAGTTATTTGGTTGATGCCTCAGTGAGGCTGCATTTCTGTCCCCTCTACAACCAAACACCAAATCCAGCCTGTCAATCAAAATGCATGGATTAACCAAATCGCCTTATTCAGGATAAAGACGAAAGTGAGGCTGTAATTCGCACAGCCACACCCTGTAGCTTACCCTGTACATGCACCAGTGAGAAGGGCCAATAATCTGATAGTTCCAAAGAAAAGTTCATTCCTGACATAAGGAATGAATAAATGGATGTAGCTATTTCCATTAATTTACTTCATATTCAATGACATTTGAAAGTGAGGTTGCCCCTGCAAACAGACCAAATTAGGCAGGTTACTACAATGAGCATGTACAGGTACACAACCTCTTGTATTCAGGGAATAAGACATAAGATGGCTAACACATGAATAAGGTGCATAGGGTCTAGCCTTTCCATGACATTTGTAATTATGTCGGTCATGTAATTAATTGCTTTTATATACGTGTGTGTCCGAGTTTCCCAGCATTGCTAAGGGTAGTCAGGGAACATGTCAAAATTTTGATTGGCGTATTATGGCATCCACCATGTGATATTTATATGTTGCATATTTTCTGTATTATAGACCATGTGACTTATTTACTTTGCATGACCTTTAGAGTACCGGGGTGATTTCCCCACTGGGCAAAATTGTGTGTATTCGTATGCAGAGTCTGTACATTTTGTGCTTCTCCACATGACATCAAGAATTGTTTTTAAATCAAATTAAGAATTTTTCTTTTGTATCTCAAAAAATCAGATTTTATGGTTTCTTGTCATAGACAAGTGTACATTTTGTGCCTGGCGCCGTTTGACATTCAGGGCACTTTTGTAATGTCATAGATCATATCGTCTACTATTCTAAGGAGATTTTGGTAAACTGATTGGAAAAGAAGCATTAAATCTGCATCTGCAAATCTGCAAACCTATTGAACACCTTATATTATCAACCCATTTCAATGTAGCATGAAGACAATAGCAACCAACCTTTGCAGGTATTTCTGTAGCTTTAGGAGGAGCCATCTTCATTGACAGCAAGTTACTGACATCATCAAATTCGTCCTCATCTTCTGATAAATCTTGCTCTTTATCCATGTTCCGGGGCATCCTCTCCTCCTTGAAGTTGTCTTTCCATTGGCTGATACCCAGTAGCAGCCCCAGACTCTGGATTTTGGTCTTCTGGGTCGTGGTCTTGCAGGACTTGAGAATCGACTGCCTTGATTTGACCTCTGACCCAAGAACGTTTTTAAGGGGATTCAAAATGACCTGCGGAGAAATTTTTTTTGGTTTTTGCAGGGATTAAAAACTAGAAAAGCCCAAATAATTTTGTTACCAAGAATCACTCGTAAGTATTTCAGTATTTGGAATACTGAGAAATTGTGGTTACTGCAGGTTCACAGAATTAAGAATGCTTAGAAAATTATGCATGTCGCTAATTCCAATGAAGCCAAACTTAACTAAAATAGATAGTCAAAGTAACACCCATGCGCTTTTGATAAAAATTTTCAGACAGTTTGGACACGACAGTACCATTCAGCTGCACATACAAGTCACACGTGGGGTTAGATAAGACATCAGAAATGCACACACGCAATAAACTTTTAGTTTCGACATTCAGAATAAGCGCTTCAATGAGCAACTTAGATAAGGTTCAGGCACTTCTGACAACGTTAAGACACCTTCTGATAAGCCGTACAAGAATCATAAGTGCCTGTGTCATTTTTGTTTTAAAGGGAAGGTACAACATTGGTAATGTTGGCAAAACTGCTTCTATGAGTATGCTTTACTCTCTTTGAATCAAGATATACATTAAAGGGAAGGTACAACATTGGTAATGTTGGCAAAACTGCTTCTACGAGTATGCTTACTCTCTTTTTCAGCTGAATGCTGACTGATCGTCATGAGAAAAGTATGAACAAGCGTTTTCCTTTTTCAAAATGTGCATATTTGTTGTGTTGTCGCTGAAATGAGAGCACTTCAGAAAGAATTAGTCTGTTGGGTAATCGGTATCTAGACCAACTTCACATTAAAATAGCGTTCAGATAATAATTTGGTTATTTTGTAATCAGGTAATTTCCGATGTAGTATATGTACCTTCTACTTTTGCATCAATATCTTGGAAGATTTAAGAGTGGCATGTTTCTGCTGGGGTAGAAATTATAGTTTTGCTCCACACAAATTGAAAGAGTTAAAATTGCACCAACCTGCCTAACAACAGCCTGTCCAACAAGCAGGGGTAACGCCACGAGGCATTCCAAGACAAAACAAATGATTGCATTGTGATCAGAAGCCACACCCATCATATTCAGAGCCGTCTCCATGTGGTTGCTAAGCAACGCCAACGGTACGTTGCTAGGGCCGTCCCTCACCACCAGAGAAACAAGATGACCCATCGTGCTGATGCTGTCGCCGCTCTTTGCTGCCGTAGCAAACAGGTCATTGGATGTTTCCTCGGCCAATCGGAGCAGCACTCCAGGTCTTACCTCCAAGGCGTTGATTTCAATTGGTGGAGAGACACCTTGACCTGTCGAGAGGGTCAACACATCACTTGTGCCGTCTTTTTTTTACAAAATCAATATTCTTAAAATGTGTTCTATGGGTCATTTGTTTACTTTCGTGGGAGAATGTTAACATCTTAAACACAAAAAAGTTTGGCACAAGAAATGAAGGACAGATTTGATTTGATTTGACTTGAATCGACTTGATTTGAAAACATTTCAGTACAATAAGTACATGTACAATACAGTACAGCCATAATAATTGCTCAACACAAATTTAACGTGTTGAAAAGGAAATACATGAATGAATATTATTATTTGTCAACATGTAGGAAAATAAGTGAAGCATAACGCTTTTGTACTTTTTTTTACCTATTGGACGGACAAAATCTTAAACAGAACATGGGACGACAAAGACAAGCTGACAGCAGAGGCCTGATTAATTTAAAAGATGTTAAAAAACAGTTGCATTTATACCTGTGCTGATTACAAAATGGTACACCATTAAATATACATAAAATGTATTCAGGTTTGTACTGCATTATTCCTAGTCAGATTTTATAAATAATTTCCATAGTTTACATGCAGCACATTTTTCCGAACAAAGGTAGTAACATCAACCTATTTCGTTATAAAAATCTACAACACTAACAACGTACCTGGATTCCTCTCCAGAAACGCTTTCAGATTTCCATGTTCTGGCTCAAAGACCATCGACCAGTGAGACCACTCGGCTAGATCCTCCAGCAGGGGTGCTGACTGCAGACACCAGATGGCGTCCTCCAAGCTCTGAGAACCAAACAAACCGACATCCTTTCGTTTGCTTTCATTCCGCCTGCACAAAGACAAATTTAATTTCATGTTAAACACAGGCAGAGACATTAAGGTCAGAAAAGCTCTGGCCTGGAAAGCACTTCACAGTATGAAGAAGATATGGTGTACCAACACGAGTAGAAGCCTGAAACTACAGTTCTTCATGGCTTCTGTTGAATCAGTACTACTCTATGGATGTGAAGCCTGGACATTAACATCAGCGCTTGAAAAACAACTAGACGGCTGCTACATCAGAATGCTATGTGAGATACGTGGTGTCAGGTGGGAGGAGCGCATGTCCAATTTAGATCTCTATGCAGGACTCCCTAAGCTTAGCGAAAAGATCTGTGCAAGAAGACTTGAGTTTGTTGGGCACTGCTATCGTCACCCTGAGCTCCCCGTCAGCAACCTTGTACTATGGGAGCCCAAGCATGGTCAAGCTCAACGAGGTAGAGGATATCTGACCTACATGGACAAGCTGTGCAGGGACACTGGCTTAACTACAACAAATGAGCTATCAACCTGTATGAATGACAGGGGAATTTGGAGATTTATATCTCGTAACATCTGGACAAGGAAGTTTAAAAAAATTACCGACCAGTAGCGAATTTAAAGTACCTTGGAAAAACAATTGAGCGAGTTGTTTCATCACGGATCTCTGACCATGTTCGTGCCAATAACCTGTCGGACACATTTCAGTCAGCCTACAAACCATTTCATGGAACGGAAACTGCTCTTCAAGGCACAACAATGACATTTTATCTGCCATGGATGAGGGAAAATCACTGCATTAGTTTTGTTAGACTTGCTTAAGCGCCACTTTTGACACTGTCGATCATAAAATCCTTCTCTCCGCTTCAATATCATCTTGAACACATGACACAGCCCTGATTGGTGTAAGTCCCACCTTTAAATAGGCCTCAGCATGTTTGTATTGGTAACGCTTATCTCCCGAGCCTGTTACTTCTTGACTATTCTGTACCCCAAGGCTCTGTGCTCGGCCCACAGTGGTTTCCTGTTTATACCTTTCCAGTTCGTGATATCATTTTGAAGTATAATTTAAATTACCATGTTTATGCTGATGACACGCAGCTTTTTACATTACTTTTAAATCTTCTCAAGAACCTGCTGATTCCTGCATTAAACACTGGAGAAATGTATTCAAGAGATTCAAGTTGATGAGACAAAACTTCCTGAAATTGAACGATGAAAAACAGAATTTGTTCTATTTGGATCACGCCAGCAATTGTCTAAAGTTTCTCTTCCATTTATTACAATTGGTGATCGCAGGATAACCCCCTCATTACATGCACGTAATTTGGGTGTTATATTTGACTCGACAATGACTTTTAAAACCACATATCTCCAACATTGTTCAGATATCATCATTTCATATCAGAAATATAAGCAAATTAGGAAATACTTGAATAAAAGTGCTGCTGAACAAATTATACATGCATTTGTCACATCAATGCTCGATAACGGAATGTTTCCTTACGGTCTTCCGCAGAATCAAATATCTCGCCTTTCAGCACATACAAAACACAGCAGCTCGTGTTGTGACTTTGTCCAGAAAGTCATGCCATATCACGCCAATCTTGAAAGAACTGCACTGGCTTCCTGTTTCACAGAGAATTGTTTTTAAACTTATGCTAATTGTTCACAAATCTTTTAACAACATTGTTCCAATTTATATTTCTGGAACTACTTAAAGTCTACACTCCATCACGCAATTTGCGCTCCAGCAACATGTCACCCTCAAGGAACCAACTTCAAAACGGAACTGGGGTGATAGGTCGCTTTGTCGCAGCTAGACTCTGAATCATCTTCCAACTAAACTCAAATCTTGTCATAGTATAACCAGATTCAAGTCGATGTTTAAACTCATCTTATGTCACAACTCTTCAAAGATGATGTATATTTGTAATTGCATTGTAGGTACATGTATCTCAGTACATAATTTGTTTTCCCTATGCTATCATTGTATATTGTTTGTATTAATGTTTTTTCTTTGTTTCCGCGCCTTGAGCGCCCAGCAGGGTGGATATGTGCGCGCTAAAAATCTTTATTATTATTATTATTATTATTATTGCCCGGGGTAATTTCATGTTAAGAAGTTGGTACATTTAGGTAAAATCCAAACATGATGTAAAATGTTGGTATATGTAACTGGAACCTACTAAATGAGTTTTAAGGAAACTTTTTTTCCCATTTTTGGATTTGAGAAATAATCCGAGTACTAATAATAAGAGAGGGAAGAGGGACTGAGAGGAAGGATATAGGAAGGGCCACTGCGGGAAGGGGATTGATGGAAGAGTGGGCGGAGGATTGCGGGAAAGATGAAAGGGAAAAAAAGAGTTGGGAAGGGGAGAGTGAAGCAAGGAATGTATGTGGAAGAGAGAGGTTGGATCACATGAGTGAGATTGGAAGGAGGGAAGTAGGTATGACTTGGAGAAAGGACCTGGCCTTCAGAGGCGGAAAAGAAACAGAGCTGAAGGAGATGGACAGAGCAAAACAAAATGCAACGACTTCTATGAACAAATTTCTGCAATTAGGATTTTTGTACCTGTTGGCTGCACACAATGCCGTCTCATAGATGACTGCATTACGTTCTTGTTGATGTCCTAATCTTTTGCCCATCTTGATAATCGGTTGACTCAATCTTGTGCCCACGTTGCTGACTTGGTAATGGGCACACAGGCAGCTATCTACAGTGTCTTGAGATTCCTAAAAGACCAAAGACCAAGAATAAGTATTAAACTATAAGAGGATCTTTACATGGAGGAAGACAAAAGTGTTTTTCCCTCTCCTGTTGGCTGCACAGAATGCCATCTCATAGATGACTGCATTATGTTCTTGTTGATGTCCTAATCTTGTGCCCATGTTGCTGACTTGGTTAATGGGCACACAGGCAGCTATCTACAGTGTCTTGAGATTCCTAAAAGGCCAATATAAAGGAGCACATTCCCAAACAAAAGGATGCTATCTGGGGCCAATTTGATAGAGCTGCTTAGAAGAGACTTTTGCTGAGCAAATATTTTTGCTAAGCAATATAAAACAGACTACCAGCAAAAATGCAGAAATTTTGTATGAAAGTTTAGCTGGTAACTAAAGAAATCTGCTTAGCAAATTTTTTTGCTAAGCAGCTCTATGAAATTGGCCCCTGGTATTTAAGGAAAACTGTCTTGTCTGTGCTTAGATGATATTTACCTTGACAAAATAATTAGTATTTTTGCCAAGGTCACCGAAACCTCTATCAGGTGGCCACCAAATGTCAAAGAGGGGAGATTGTCAAAGAGGGGAGATTGTCAAAGAGGGGAGATTGTCAAAGAGGGGAGATTGTCAAAGAGGGGAGATGGCCACAACGGAGAGGTTTGAACATAAGATAAACAAGTGGCCATAAAGGAACATTTCTTTGTGGTTTGGACAATTTTTACCCCCCAAAAAAAATTATATGAATTTGGCAATTTAAATATTTTGATAATTTTTTTTATACAAATTACAGATGTTTGAATTTTGGGCCAAATTTGGTAAGCTTTTTCTTTTTAAACGTAATTTATTTATTTATCTAACTTATTTGTTTTACTGGGCCCCAAAAGTGTGAGTAAGCGTTACATACGCTATGTGGACTTGAGAACAAAAGAGGTCCACACTCACACACATCCACACAAGGTTTTCACGAAATAGAAAATCTCAATTTTCTCAAAAAGGAAGCATTTTAGTATATGTCGTTATCTGTCGCAAAATGGAATAGATTAATCAAGGGAAGGACTGAGAACAAAAAATCACTCCAAAAAGAATCTTCAGTGCAAATGGCAATGGTTTAAAGAATGTGTTTTTTGTTAACTACACGAGAACAAAAGAATGTCCACATAGGGTATATAACACAAACATGGGTGGGTGAGTGAGTTTGTGTGGGCATTCAAACCGAGGACCTATAACAAAAGGGACAATACGTCCCTGGTTGCTGTCACAATGGAGAACAATACGTCCATGTTTGCCAGGACAAAGAAATTGGACAAAGGAAGTCCCCGATTGTAGGCAAAAACACACTTGTGTGGGTGTGTGGGTGTGGGGGGAGGGGGGGGGGGGGAGAGTGATCATCCCCCTTCCCCAACAAAAAGTTTGATTTCTACCTATGGGGATACTTACTTTGTGAGGGTCGCACTGATGGATGAATTCCACCAGGTCCATGCGGGATGGTCTGTAAACTGATCCCTGGCTAGAATTGCTGGACACCAGCCCCATCAGGGTACCACCGACACTGTCCAATACCTGATGGATGCCAACAACATTGAGAACTTCAATTCATTCAATCACGGCAAAATGTCTGTGTGTTTTTTTCATTCAACAATCATTTACTGAGTGGTACCAGAAGTCTATTACCTACATGAAGTGTGCCACTCGTGTACTAACCTAGTCCCACGGCACAGTACCAGAAGTCTATTACCTACATGAAGTGTGCACTCGTGTACTAACCTAGTCCCATGGCATAGTACCAGAAGTCTATTACCTACATGAAGTGTGCCACTCGTGTACTAACCTAGTCCCACGGCATAGTACCAGAAGTCTGTTACCTACATGAAGTGTGCCACTTGTGTACTAACCTAGTCCATGGCATAGTACCAGAAGTCTATTATCTACATGTACATGAAGTGTGGCACTCGTGTACTAGTACCAGAAGTCTATTACCTACATGAAGTGTGCCACTCGTGTACTTACCTAGTCCACGGCGTACTGCTCCAAGAACAATGGATTTGGCCCATTCATGACGTATTGTTTCACAGACTGATGCGCAAAGTCTCAACAAGAAGCTGTGCAGTCTGGGAGACATACTGGGCGTGTGAAAGAACTGTTTAGCGCGTTCGCCCCACAGCTGATGGTTCGCTTGCATCTAATTTAAGATTGCATCTAGTTCTAGGAACTAGTTCTGCACATCAAGTACCTAATCCCATGATGCCTTGCAGGAGCCCGGGCAGCCTAGCTCGTACCCATGCTCGTTATGCGTGCACGTATTTGGAGAACAATGCCTTGATATGGATTACAGCAGGCTGGAACACTTCATGTAGGTAATTATAGACTTCCGGCGGTATACATAATACATGCATTGTACAGACATTTATAAAGCAACACAAATTGTTGTTTTATCCTGTCAATATAAAAATGTTGTATCTCTTACCTCAGGATGATCAATTGAGAGAAACTCTAGGAATGTTTTCTTGGCTCGGCTGAGAGACAGGAAATTATGGAAGCCAAAGTGCTGACATAGTTTAGACTCAATGCGTGCGAGATCCTTGAGATTAGGTATGCCGTGTTGGCTGAGACGGTCAAAGTAACGCACCAGCTCTTGCTTCAATTGATCTGATAGATCAATTAGAACAAAATAACAAGTTATTGCTTTCAATTTTCATGGTTGCGGGGTTCAAAGGGTATACAAACGGGGGAGACTAATTGGCATAGCCGAAGTATGATGATAATGACAGCTGAAGTTTAGTTCTGAGAATCCTATACTACCCCATAGTTAATATAAAGGTTTCTATGTGCATTGAATTTGTCTTCTGATGGCCAAGTCGTCAGAATGTGGGTTTGAATCCTGCCTGTGACCATGGTGCTTGTGTCTTTGAGCAAGACACTTTACCGTATAGGAGTACAGGAGTATAAATGGTTTCTGGCAATTGCTGGGGAAGTAACCTGAGATAGACTGGCATCCCATCCAGGGGGAATAGAAATATTCTCAGTGGGTTCATGCAAATAAACACCAGCCTGATGAGCTATCTTGGCTTGGGACACACTTTTTACCAGTATATGTCCATATTTGATAAATATAATGTTGTTTTCTCCAAATATCAACCCAATGCAAAGAACATTACATTCTATTATGCCTTTTAATATGCTTTATTTGATGTGACTCATAATTTATCTTGATTGTAATTATATGTAAAGTCTAATTTTCTATTTATAATCAGAACTTTTTAATGCCAATGTATCTGATGTTAACTAAATACTTTTAGTACCTGGACTTTTTATTTGGTGATTTAAAAAAAGAAAGAATCTAATCTAAAATATACTATCCTGGCAACTGCATGTGTTATTCCCAGTTATTGGCTCAAAATTAACCATCATAAGTTGAGAACCATCCCTTTAACTTTAGGGCAAGATTTTACAAAGTGCTAACACGCATCTTATGGCATTTACCAGGGATGTAACAATACAAACCCACTTAAAGATCTTATATAAGCAGACAAGATGAGATAGAACAGATCTATTAAAGATGATGAAATAAGTTTCATGAAATCGGCACAGACGCTGTGCAATTCATGCGCCAATAAGCGTAAATTTCAGCACAGAGACAACACAAAAAATTTAAACAAATAAAACACAAACTCATTAACCAGTTCGCGTCGGGAATAAAAAAGTTTTTCTTGGCCCCCGTGGCGGGTTTCTTTTTCCCACACACACCGTGAATGGAAGCTTCCACAGCGGGTGGCTGGCACTTCCGAGCATGTCACCATGCACGCATGGCTGAACCGAGCATGCATACAAATATTCCGGAGTTTCCTGTGGCGTGTTTAGACGCTCTCCGATCCGCGGTGCAGAAAAAACTTGCATGTATACATGGCCTCCGACGCGAACTGGTTAAAAACAATTCACATTTTGAACACATTTTTTCAAGATGAATTTAGCTTCAGCATGTACTGACAATTAATAGCATTTTCAATAAACGCTTATCGGACTATTTTGGACCTCCCCAGAAAATAAGGTCTTCCAGAAGTTGGGGAGGTCCACATAAAAGTAGCGGGGGTCGTGACCCCCGACCCCCCCAGTGGTTGCGCCCTTGGATAGCTGAGGGCCCACATACCTTCTGTTGGTTGAGGTTTCACAGGGCTTTCCTCTTCATCAGGTTCACTGTCCTCGTCTTCCTCGTCGTCGTCCTCTGAATCCAGAATCCCCTCTGGGAGGTCATCGGGTCTACTCAAGTCACCGCTGCACAGGGCCAGCTGGAACAATGAGCGACTGAGTGGGTCCGTTATGACTCTGCGCAGCGCTAGACAAAACTGGCGCAGATCTCGGCTGTAGTCCGTCAACTCACAGGCGTTGCTAAAGACTGCATTGACGGCATCCACAGCCTTCATGTTGACGTAACGACGGCGTAGCTCAAGCTGTGGTCCCTGGGTAAACTGGTGACCGGTGATGTCGGCCGGTGACACCACAGCTTTGCGTATTTTATCCATTGCCTCAGTCACCTCGTCGGTCATCCGGGACTTCAAATCCTCACGAGCGTGCTCCATGGTAATTTTCTGTTCACGTTTGGCTGTCTTGATTGCCTGAATTGGAAAATCAAAACATTAATGAAGTAATATGTCAAGTGATGGTTGTCACTCATATATTAAACAAACAATACATTTATTTTCTGAGTGTCATTGTCTAATTTCTTCACGTTTCCTCGGGACCTTTGCGAATATTTGTGAATGAGAACATCATTGACGGACTCTGATTTCTTGTTGTTTCGATCTAACAATAATGTAAAGAGTGGTCAAAATACATGTTTTTGTTTACGCATAATAAAATTTGCTATTTCATGAAAAATACTTCTTTTAAAACAAATTCCCAAATTGTAAATATATCAAGAGCATAAAGACAATGGAATTTCATTTACTGGATAGCTTCTATTTTGAACATAACACCCACTGGAAATTTAGTTTTTTCTTGATTTCTTCTGAGACAGGAAATGGATGCATAGGTCATTTTGCGAATCATTAAACAAGGAAATTACTTACCGTAATGCCTAGAGCGACACTATTAATGCGCACTCCCAAATGCCAAAGTCCAACTTTGTACTCTTTTATGAGGTACTCCATAAATTCTTCTAATTTGACCTTCGACCTCCAAAGACCTCTAGCTGTCATGAATTTGTTCAAGTCATCCAGAATATCTAAGGTGGTAATCTTGGGGATTTCTGAATCATCTTTAGTTGATGGAAACTTGAAGAATTCCCAGACTAGAGGTTGCTTGGTCAAAGGGCCTAACTCGAGGGAGGAGTAGTCAAGTTTTTCGGTGGAGCCCGTTGGGGCATTGACCATTGCTAGAGACTCCCTCAGCTCATGAAGGGTACAGATAGCCCGGACTTGGACAAATGCCTGGATGAAGGCATTGACTTTGGCCTGGAGTCTCACCAGTTGGTTCACAGAGGGAAGATCAGTCTCACGGCGAAGCCTAAGTTGGTTTAAACTGTTGACTTGGAAATGCTGCTTAAGAAGCTCCACGACCCGATTGGTTGTCACCAGTTCATTGGCTTCGGCTAGGTTGGTGATGATGTTCTGGGCCACAGCATCTTCCCTGCTCTGGTTGGGATCTTGTTGCTTGTTGCTGCCTTGTCTCTGAGCTGGCTGCTGCTGCTGCCGTCCATGTGGTTGTTGCGATTGCTGTTGCTTGGTTTTGGTCATGACCAATTGTTTTGGATCTTGTTGCTTGGTGCTGCTTTCTATCTTAACTCGAAGCTGCTGCTGCTGCTGTTGCTGCTGCTGTTGCTGCTGCTGCTGCTTCTGTTTCTTTTCAGATTGCTGTTGGAGTTGGGATTGTTCTTTTTTCTGCTTGGTGGCAACAGACTGCTTTTGTTGTTCGTCTTTCAGCTGTTTGAACAGTTCACTTGCATTCACAGTTCCAAATGAAACTACCGACGACTCTCCAGACTTTTGTTCATTTTGTCTGATGTTACTGCCCTCTCCTGCTGAAACCCGAGGCAGATACTCCTGAGGTTGTATAAATTCAGCTGCAGCTCCCGTATACTGATGCTGTTGCTGCTGTAGCGATTGTTGCTTGTTTACAAAATGAGCGTCAGTTAACCACGACACAGTTGGTCTTTTTGAATCAGATCCTTGAGCGACTTCCCCTGAGGGTGGATTTACTGGCAAAGTTCCTTGTTGCTGCTGTGTGCTCAAGGTTGTTGATCCAAGATTAAGAGTCATCAACGGGACTGCTGATGGTTGGGCCCCAAACAAACCAGATCTACCGACACCGCTCACCTCAACAACTCTTCCAGACATTGGAAAAATCTGGTTATGGTAGCCCACCGGGGCAGCACCCAAAAGTCCTGCAGAGGAACCCAGATGACCTGCGTTGGCATTGACAGATGAGTGGGCAGTGTTCTGGGCAAAGGAATCAGTGGTGAGTTTTCCACCAGTTTCTGTCCGACTCAGACCTGTCCTGTCCCTCAGCTGAAGGAACTGGTGACCTTTTGTATCGCACTTGTTAAAAAAGTCAAACTCGTTCTTGTAAGTGTCCTTGATACTGCTGGTTTTGGGTGGGTTTTTGCGAAACTTCTGTGTGTATTTCTTGTTCAAATTGGTCAACTGTATGCCCGCTGGATGCGTATGCAGCAATTCTTCCAGTTCTGCTCTCATTTGTTCTTTTTTCGGTGTTTTCATCTTTCTCTTGGCGGCAGCATCTGTTGATTGCTTATTACGGACGAATGTATGCTTTGGGTCACTACACTGACCGACAACCTCAAAGACATCCCCAAAAGTAGCAGAGAGAGAATATACACTTTTGATGTCGTAATCTGTGAGTTTTAGAGGTCTCTGATACTTCTGTTTGTATACTTCATGAAGGCAATGCAGATCTATTCCTTCTGGGGCATTCTGCAGCATGTCGATCAAGTTCTTCTTCAAGTCTGTTTGTGATGGCCCGACAACAGCAAGTGCTTCGGGAACCGGGCAGTCCCACAAATGTAGTGGGCTTAAATGAACTGTTTCAGAGTTCATCGGCTGGGCCGAGTACAAATTCCCCCTAAGTGGTTCCGACGAGTCACTGTCGTCACCATCTGAGGAACTGGTGTCCTCCAATCTCTGGGCATTTTTCAGGTATATTTTATTCTTGGTTCTCGTTTTGGAAAGGGCGTACACCTCAATTTCGTCACTGAAGATTTCTGCAACTTGGACATTATTTGATACTCCACACTGGTTCAAAGGGACATGAAACTTGTTCTTGTACCTCTTGGCTAGTTTATCCAGGCGAATACCCTTCTTCTTTTTGGTGTCCAGCAGATTTTGTAGGTTTCTGAAGAGCAAGTCTAGTTTCTGTGTGTCTGCTCCTTTGGGATATTTTCGCGGTGAAACTCCAGATCCACCTGCAGGATTTTGTTTCAGCCGCAAACAATCATTGCTTGTGGTAGTACTCTTTTCTCTGAATTCCAACACATTCCCAAAAGTGTCAGCAATGGAATCAAGGGAAGAGGAAATGCCACACGATGTCAAGGAAACAGTTAGCTTTTTGTGGAACATTTTTTCGTATCTACTCGTCAGCTGCCCGAGAGTCAGGCCATTTGGGTGTTTCTTGAGAAGCTCTTCAATTTCATGTCGAAGGCTCTGCTGCGACACTTCCTGCTGTGACAAAAACTCGGAGTCCTGAACGGTCGAGGATCTTTTGGGAACTTCTTCAAGAACTTTGTCCATCTTGTGCAGCGGTTGCTTAAGCAGTTTTAAATACTGCCTCTTCCCCATGGCAACAATTTCCATAACATCCCCAAACAAAGTGGCAATATGCTTGACTGATGATATGCCATACTGTTTAACAGAGAGATCTTTCTCGACTTGTTTGTGGTAAAGATTCTGTAGGTTCCCAACGTCAATGGCTGAGTTGTTTGCTTGCAGGAGCTCTATCAGCTCCCTTTTGAAGCCAGCAAGTTGTTCTGGACTGACTGAGGATGATGTGGCCATTTTGGCAGAGTGCTACATGTACAGCAGAGCTGTCAATCAGGTTTTTCTGAAGTCGAGCATTGCTGTAAAGACAAGTTTCAGAATAGTTATGTCAAATTTACAAATGTTCTTTTTGTATAACCTAAAAAAAGAAAACATTTAACTGTTTTCTATCAGGTACCCGGATACCCAACTGAAACTGTCATTACCTGGTTCCATTTTTCGGTTCCAATTACCTATAAATGACTTTAAAATTCTGACTGAAATAACATTTAAGCCACACAAATGGAAGTCTCTGATTTTTTGTTAACAAAATGAAGGAAACTTGGATAAAGGCTTTAGAAGTTAACGCTAACATTTGCTAACAGCCTGTCACAGACATGCCGGCTTTTGTTTGATGTATCTAGTTTTGTTTCAAGTTGACGGCCGTCATGCCAGTATCACGAGTTGGTATTTGTGCCTATTGCTCGCAGTTATTGGATTAGTGCGAGTGTGGGACACATGAATTATTTTTATATGTGTGTGGGGAATGGGGATGCTAAGACTCATTTTTAATATAGAGGCGGGAAATTATTACAGTGAGTCCACATTTTTTATGGCTCTAATAAAACAAGAGAAACTTGTGTTCATATGGGTTATTTGATACATTTGGGAGTATTTACATGTTACCTGGGTATCTGATTCTCGAAATAACCAGCCTTACTGTTTTTTTCAAAATGTGTAAGCCCCTATTGAGATGAAATTTTCACAGGTACCTGTGAGGGCAGAGTTGGTTGTTGTGTTTGATTAGCCCTATATGCGCTGTAATGGCAGCAGTTGAGCTGTATACTCCCTAGGGAGCTGAGATGGTTTAAGGAATGATTTATGAGCCTGATGAGCAGGGGTAATAATATAATGCGCCTTGAGCACCAGTTTGGTGGATGCGCCGCCGCATCAGCATCAGCATCAGCATCAGCATCAGCATCAGCATCAGCATCAGCATCAGCATCAGCATCAGCATCAGCATCATCATCATCATCATCATCATCAGTGCGATAGTACACAAAGCATCTGCTAACTTTACCACACATACATGTATATAAAAACAGTCACAGACCAACCTTGTCCCCAGGGCTTTTGAGCAGTTTCTGTATACCTCAGGATCATACCCACTGCTCTCTCACCCTGGAAATTGAGGATTTTAATATCCAAATACATTCACTGGCCAAAAGTATTGCAACATGCCAAAAGTATTGCAACATGCTCAAAATAGCACTTTACAGTAACAGGTATTGAAGGACTTTGTTTCCGAGCAAGAACAGTAAAAAAGAACATTGACTTCAAAACACAGGCACTTTCAAGAAGTCTTAAGTAGTGTAAATAAAATAAAATAAATTATTGTAACACAGTTCTCCAAACTGAACTTTGGTGTGAATTTCAATGTTGCAATACTTATGGCCAGTGAGTGTACACGTATTTTGCTATATATTAGATTAACTCAGTGACTAAAAATAATATCCAACGTGATAAGGTCATTATTATGCTGCTGCATAAATGACCCAGTAATTTTCAGTCATTGTGTTCATCTAAAACTAGGACACCGATTCCATGCCCCGTTGAAAGTCTGCTCTGATCGTGATGATACTGGAACTTTAAAGGGATGGGTAAACGATTTTAGGTATTGAAGATTGACGACTGCTTAGTTTATCAACTTCCAATACCCGAGGAAAGTAATGCATTGCTTATACACTCACAAGCAATGTTTCATTTGTATAATATTCTAAAACAAATAGTATAATATTTAAGCTCTTTCGCCCATATTTTTCGATATTATAATGGCAAACTTAGCTGATGGGATTTGGGAGTACAGGCTGACACATGGTTAAAACAAAAGTGTGTGCTGCATGCAATAGGGAGGCCGGGACTATGGCCATCAAATTTTCAAATCCTACGCATTGCTGGTAAATCTTAATTTCAGAAACAGTGGAAGAGCTGGCTGGGTGCATGAAGGACATGAGTGATTGGAATATCCGGAGGCCATCCCGCCTGCGGGTGACCTAGTAGTACATGTAGTTAATTTCATCATACATGTATTTCGGCATTCTTTTTTTCAATAAAATTTATCATTCAAATTCAAATTCAAAAATATTTATTGTTGTGGTAAAAAATCATGATAATTGATTTCCCAGTGTACATGAAATTAATTAATTGATATTAAAAATGATAGCATTTATAAAAGATGTCACATATTATTATTAACCCTAACCTTCCCAAATCCTCCAAAATCCTCTTTGCTATTAGTGAAGGATTTTGAAGGATTGAGGTTACATGCTACATGCTACATGCTCTTTGCTAAAGTGAAGGATTTTGGAGGATTGAGATTATTAGGCATACATGTACTTGCCTTTCCATGGTACATGTACATGTACATGTACATCCATGTTTGTTGTAGTGATTGCAAGGTCAGTGCTTGGGTCAGTGGACACTGTTTATTGCTCCATGCATGCAGTGAGGGTCCCTGGCCATGTACATGTATCACAGATTAGAAACACATGTGTGCATACATGTCATGTGCTTGCTTTACTCCTAAAGGATTTTGGAGGATTCATATTATTTGTAAGCAAATGGGCCTAGGGAGTTGGGGTTACATAACATTACAAATTGCTATTAAAACAAATAATTAGTCACTTGGGACTGCCATCAAAAATGCTAGGGGCACAAACATCTGACAAATTTGACGTGTTTAAAAAAATGATAATATTAGCATGATATTATGAACACAAACAAATCTAAAGATTTGGTTACTTTGAAAACAATTTTTAAACTGATTCCGCTTATTATTTTGTAGTACCAATCAGCAACTTTAGAATTCATTTTTCCTACCAGGGTCTTGTAGTAATTGTGAGGTAGGCCCTGGGGCTGAGGTTGATCCCAGACAAGGTTGTCAGTCTCTATGATGCATGGACCCAAACCTCTCAAGTGATTTAATTTGCCACTTGAGGGGATATTTCAAACAAGGGTGAAAAATCAGTCAAAATGTTGATATACTTGCCAAGGTATATACATGTAGTGCACTTAAATGTCAAACACTGTCAAACCTTACATGCATTAAGTACATTTACTGGTAAAAATGAGTCGACCGTTTTTGTCTGGCAAAAGCATTGTCTGGTATTGTTGACGGTGGTCAAAATGACAGTCAAAACCAGTCAAAAATGCCCCTGTGTGCAGAGTTGGTTCAAAACTCAAAGACAGTCAGTCGACTAATTTTGACCACTATCGCTACTTGCCAAGTTCAGCTGCAGTAGGAGGGTTAAAAAACAGAAAATACAGCAATTAGAGACTTGATCCCAAGACTAATGTTTTCTTTTTTTACCTTCCCTTTAAAAAAAAAACTAATAAAAACCAATAAAGAATAAAGAACATACTCAATATAAAAGTACACATATACACATACCTGAACGTAGACGCTTACAATGGACACACTGAACCTCAAAAACACAATTAAATGTCCACTTCAAATACAATCAATGTCTGGGAAATTTGTGTGAGTAAAGAATACACTAAACCAGTATCGTATAGTATGCATGCAGCAATCCAGATGCAATTTTGTTTATTCATGGTAATTACATGTCTTTTTCTGATGTAAATAACCATGTGACTGTGCATCTGCGTTATGATTGGCTAAATGGTGCAGCTGATACATATTCATTAGAGGCATTTCTCACTGTTGGGAAAACCCTGTTACAGTGAGTGGGGATTCCCACCATGTCACGTTACATGTGCATGCACTAGACAATTAATGTGTGATGCATTTCATGGTGGCATTTCACGGCCCAAGACCTTGTAGTTTTTGTGTTATGCAAAACTAAACTTCTAAGCCTTTAACCCTCCTACTATTGTTGCACTTCAGTGGAAAGTTGCTATAGAGGTCAAAATCAGTCAACTACCTGTTTTGACTGTTGACCCAAATGTGCACACAGGGGCATTTTTGACTGGTTTTTACTGTAATTTTGACCACCCTGAACAACACCAGACAATGCTTTCACCAGTCAAAAATGGTCGACTCATTTTGACCTGTAAATGTACTTACTACACGTAAGGTTTGACAGTGTTTGACTTTTAAGTGCACTAGATATACCGTGGAAAGTAAGTATATCAACATTTTGACTGATTTTGACCCTTGTAGTAGTATAGTAGGAGGGTTAAGTTTAAATACACTATACTGGTTATCTCAATTTTATTGGCTAATACTAGTTTTACTTGCAAAAATTAAAGATAACTTGTGTAAATTCAGTTGAGGATAGTAATGATGATGATAGTATTTGTGTTCTGATGGCTGAGTCATCAGAATGTGGGTTCGAATCCTGGCCATGAC
The DNA here is from genome assembly GCA_029582265.1 of Zoroaster sp. YZ-2022. Taxonomy (NCBI): domain Eukaryota; kingdom Metazoa; phylum Echinodermata; class Asteroidea; order Forcipulatida; family Zoroasteridae; genus Zoroaster; species Zoroaster sp. YZ-2022. The sequence goes on along the minus strand of CM055834.1, from coordinate 9,867,559 downwards.
CATGGTACGTATCACTATGAATAACTTCACCCTGAAAATCCGTTTTGCCGTGAAATAACAGTTCACCGTAATTTCACAGCAATTTCATACCAGTGTCTCTTCCTCTCAGATATTGGCAATAATGTTTACAGTGCGATTTCAGGGCAAATTCATGGCACTCTCAAGAATTAATGAGCTGCCCCAAAACTGCCACAAGAAGTTCATGGCGTTTTCACAGTGTTTTCACGGTGTTGTGTCGTCATGAAATTGCTGTGAACAATTTATTTCATGGTTAACCAGATTTTCAGGGCATTTTCAGGGTGAAGTTATTCATAGTGTATCCTTGATCAAGACACTTCACTGTAACAGTGCTCCTCTTCACCCAGGAGTATAAATGGGTACATGTGAGGGTAAGAGGTTGATATTGCGGTTGAAAAAGCTTCTGATGCGCTACGGTAGATCGGGGCTGTATACTCCCCAGGGAGCTGAGACAGTTTAAGGATTGATATTTGCCCAATGACCAGGGATAATAATGTAAAAGCACCTTGTATCCTTTGGCAATTATTATTATTATTATTTCGCGTTAGCACAGCATGAAAAGGAAGATCTTATTTTCCTTTCTGCCGGTTACACCTCGAGTCAAGCTACATCCCGTAGCCTTAGATCTCGAGTGTCTTTCGCAGAATCCTTGCTGTCCCTAAGAGTGCCACCTAAGAGTGTCCCTAAGAGATGTTCCTATCTCCTTGAGATGTTTCTCCAACGCCTTCAGGATTGTACCCAGTGCTCCCACTACCACAGGAATAACCTTCACCTTGACTTGCCACAGCTTGCAGAGTTCTCTCGCTAAATCCTGATATTTCTGTACCTTCTCCTTCTCTTTCGAAGCTACTCTACTATCACCCGGCACAGCTATATCGATAAGATGACACATCTTCTCATGCTTATCCAAGACAACAACATCCAGCCGTCTATATATGTTCTATAACATGATCTGTCTGGATGTTGAAGTCCCAGAGAATCTTGACATGGCCCATTTCTTCTACATTTTTCGGCACATGGTCGTACCACTTTGATTCCACCTTGACACCGTACTTCTTACACAAATCCCAATGGATCACCTTGGCCAACTTGTCGTGTCTGCCTTTGTACTCTGTCTGAGCATGCACTCTGCATTCGCTGACAATGTGAAATACAGTCTCTTATTCTTATCCTTATTTTTATTCTTATATTTAAAAAAAACCTTATTATGGTCTGAGGTGATATATCATTTCCAAAATGAATATTTGTCCTGAAAATGTCAATATTAGAAAGACTACACAAATCTGAATGCAGTTGAAAGTTGAACCTTTCACATGTTTATTATTTAAAGCATCTTGATTTAAAGGGACAGAATCGTAATGATCGGAGCAGACTTTCAACAGGGCATGGAATCGGTGTCCTAGTTTAAGATGAACACAGTGACTGAAAATTACTGGGTCATTTAAGCAGCATCATCAGTAATATGACCTCATCATGTGGGGTGTAATTTTCAGTCACTGGCACTCCGATTCCATGCCCTGTTGATCGTGATGATATTGTCCCTTTAACCCTAACCCCCCTAGGTATTCTGGCTAGGAACCTTCCTGAACCCTCCAAAATCCATCAGTGCACTTTTGGAAACATGCCCTTATCTTTAAAATGTACCATGCATTTTCATTGATCTTTCATATTCAGCACCTACATGTATGGGCTGTACTTCTTGCCAGGTAGTAATTTTGTTTAACCACTGATTTTACTAGATCTACATGTACAAATATTAAGGGATGTACATGACTTCAATTTTTTTTTTCATGAACATCTGATTATTATTGTTCTAGGTATGCTGTCAGCGAGCTGTTGTCTGTAGAAACTAAAACATATGAATGCTTTGCATTTGTACTGATCCTCAAAATGGACATATTCCTTATAGAAGAAGTGAACAAAGACTACTTAATTCATTGGTGTTTACTTTGTCAGTAGTGGAAAATTATTGAGAAAATGAAATATTAATATCATGGTTATGAAAAGAAATCTTTTATTTGACAAATTGTTAACAGCATTTTTACACATTTCAAAATTTTAAGGTACTTTTTGCAAAAATTTTAACCACCTTTTATTTTAATGTTCTTTCAAGAATATTGATTCAAAGTTTTGAGAGCTTTAAAAAATGTAAACAAATATGTTTATTTTCAAGATTAAGAACAATTTTACAACCATCTGGAATAAGATGAAGCATGATTCAACTGTTTTTTCGGGAAGAATGTCGTATTCGACCGCCACTTTTTCTCATTGAATATAACCAATAATGTAATCTTACCTACCCAATAAGGTGGAGAACATATGGATGATGATGGACATATACTTCAAATTATTCCAGGATATTTATTTCTAATGAAAAATCAGACATTTTTGGTATACGATGACTTCCTCAGTCATGTCAGTCTGATCTTGTCAACTCCCCCATAAGTGACCAACACGGTCATTGTACATGCGCAGTGGCAACTATAATAGGATCCTTCTATTTTCTGAAGGGGAGGATTTTTTTAGAAGGAAAATAAAGTCCAAAAACCATCATAAAAGTGGATTTTAAAGAGAGTTTTCGCTTTCTGTACCCCAAAAATCCATAGAACCATTTTTTAACTGGTTAGTGGTTATAAAAAAAAATTCAAAAAAAACTTAAAAAGTGGCGGTTGGATACAACATTCTTTCCTGACTGCCATCATGCTAATAATTTTTAAAAAGCCAACATTTTCATGAAATACAGGGACAGGGGTCCGGTCTATGAAGTTAAAATGAGCTTGTTCCATCACATTTATATGTCCTCTGCCATAGTAAGTGAAGTTGTTTTGGTAATAAATGGTTCATGTTTTTGGGTAGAATGTCGTAGGCCTATCCGACGGAAAGAATGTCGTATCCGACCGTCACTTTTTAAGGGTCTTTTTGGATTATTTTGCATCCACTAACCAGTTAAAAATGCAGTGGCAACTATAATAGGATCCTTCTATTTTCTGAAGGGGAGGATATTTTTTTAAGGGAAATAAAGTCCGAAAACATCATAAAAGTGGATTTTAAAGATAGTTAAATCACTTTCTGTACCCCAAAAAAATCGATATAATATTTTTTTAACTGGATAGTGGTTGCAAAAAAATTCCAAAAATCCTCTTAAAAAGTGGTGGTCGGATACGACATTCTTTCCGTTTTTTTCTTCTGTGCCTTCCAGTTTGGGTTGAGTCATTATACTGACATCAATTTGTGGATGACCATATCCATAGCCCCATTTCTAGCGGTCCTACTAATTGCCGACCCCTGCCGACATCTACCGACAACTCTTAACTGCTCGAGATACGATATGGACTGTACCATTATACACGAGGGTGATGGTAATCAAGGAGATTGTTAAGTTGTGACAACAGAGGGCTTCTATAAGTGAATATGGAATGAGATGTCGGTAGGTTTTTAAGAGTTGTCGGTAGATGTCGGCAGGGGTCGGCAATTAGTAGGACCCCATTCTAGGGCCAATACAAACACTGGACTCCCTCCGTATCCTTTACCTTAGCCCTAAACTTCTAATTCATTTGTAAAAATTGTATGTTATTGTTACCGTCCAGTATGTGCGTCATTTAGAGTAAATTGAGGAAATCACATTAACGTTAGTTTTAGGTTGTAATTAGTCCAAATGCCTCCCATGCAGTCTCCTATTTTTACAATAATTACGTAATTGTCGATGTTCACATCTACAATTACGTAATTATTCTAAAAATAGGAGACTGCACTGGGAACGGATGAGGCATTCGGACTAACAACAGTAACACTACAGGAAAGGTTGTAATAATAATTGGCTAGCCCCATGCCGGTCTAGCTCAATATTATTTTAATTTGTTTTCCCCCAAGACCTGGAGGTCCGTGAATATCATCAATCATCTTGATCTTACCTTCTTATTGTATGGAGGAAATGGTGGTCGGACTACTTCAAATGAATGAAGACTGCAGTGGCAGAATTAACGCGACCTAACGAAACATGTCAAGCAGACGATGACCATTTTGTTTGTATGCAAACAGTCCTTTACACACTTTATAACAGCGCCACCAACTTCAGGCTAGGTGCGCCTCCGGCTCCAACTACACGTAATTATAGACATAAATATTAGACTCGCCTAGTCACTTTGACTCATCAGATCATTCCAATGCATAAATTTTCAAAAAACCACATCCGCTGAACATGCCCGTCTCTAATAATTACTGCAATTTGATTTACGATAAACACCAAATGACTGGAACAAATTTCACATGATTATTCTGTACTTTTACAAATTTATTCGATGGAGATCTATATATAATCTTACTTATATTTGATATTACTATACAATGTTAATTGCCGATACAATATGTTCTATATAACAAATTGGTCATTTGTAGTACATTAAACATTACATTTTGACAAACAAATTGCAACTTCTTCACATTAGTTGCTTAACATTTAAAAATATAATTAAAAAAATTTACAGAGAATTATCTAGGAATATAAAATAGGAGTAACAATGGGAGAGGAATATTTTAGAGGAATATTTTAGAGGGATGGGTGGAGCGGGATATCTTCTGTACCAAGAAATTGGTACCAAGACTGCCTAAAAACTGACTGTCTTCACTCCAGATGGACTTTAGGCTGTCACCATGGTAACAGATCAATATCAGGATTTCATTCAATCACGATTCAGTTTTAATAAAGGGAAGGTACAGCATTGGTAATATTGACTGCTTCGACTATGACTGACTATAACGCTTGAAGTGAATCAAGATATACATTAAAGGGGCAGTATCGTCACAATCAACAGGACATGGAATCAGAGTGCTAGTTTTAGATTAACTCAGTGACTGAAAATAATACCCCACATGATAAGGTCACCGTTGCTGCGGAATAAATGAGTCAGTAATTTTCAGTCACTGTGTTCATCTTAAACTAGGACACCGACTCCATGCCCTGTTGAAAGTCTGTTCTGATCGTCACGACGATACTGTCCCTTTAAACAACCAACCTGTGAAAGTTTGAAGCTCATAATGTTGTAGCATTTAATGAGAAAATAGTGAAATCATTCTAATGTTGTAATGAAGAGAAATAAATTGTAATAAATTTCCTTTTTAGTTCTTATCCTGATTTTTGTTTTTTGTATTTTATGTTTGTGCAATTTATTTTGTTTTGATTTTCTTAATTGGGAGCTCTGAGTGCCCATTTATGCTATGCACCTGATCCTGTGACCTTCCTTGATCCCTTTTGTTGGGGAGAGTGTTGAGCATATGTGATTGCCCAGAGTCCTTCTTTATTGAATTATTTTGTATGTATATTTTTATGTAAATTTGTAACTTCCTCATGAATTTACTGACTGTTTGTAAATTAAGACGCAATTTAAACTGCCGATTGTGATGTCTTTTTTATATGTTTGAATTTATTAAATAAACCATTTATAATAATGAAGAAAGAGTACTCTTTCCTAAATTCAAACTGGATAATTATTTCACTTTCCTTCAAAATGACAGCACCACAGACAAAAAAATTGTCTAGAGAACAGATAGGTAAAACTTGTAGCTTTGCATGGTGAGAATGATAAGTAAGACTAATTGCGGTGACACCATGTAAGAATCTCAATTGAGTAGTAATTAGTTCTGAAAAGAACTGGGGGTACAACTCGACGTTTCGATCAGTATGCTCTGATCGTCCTCAGGAGAATGCCGGACTCTTGAAACCCTATTCCCCCGCGCGTTCACCCGGTCCAAGGGATCCTCTATATCCCCACGACCATCCGACTCGGAGTCCTGGAGATCTCCTATATCTCACTCCAACCGCGCTTCTAGTAGACTGGATACGGGATCCTCTATATCCCTATTCCCCGCGCGTTCACACACGGTCTAAGGATCCCGGTATCCCCACGACCTTCCGACTCGGAGTCTTGGAGATCTTTCTACATCTCGCCCAACCGCGCTTCAAGTAAACCTACGGATCTGCTATATCCCTAAGGCAACCTCACACCCTCCGCTCACAGGATGCGTTCCAGAAACACACCGTCGTCAACCTCAGCCAACGCACCCTCACCCTATCGAAACATCAGTATTGTCACTGGGAATGAATTTCGCCTCACACCCAAATCCATTCCAACGGAAGAAATCATCCAGTCAGTTGAACCAGCCCTACGACGACTCAACAAAACAGCAGCCGATGACGTCAGACTACAGATGAGCGATGTTCTGCGCAAAGCTTAAGCCAGCCAAGCCCAACCTCTCCAAGGGAGAACTTTCTGCTTTACGGGACATCCGACGAGACAGCTCCATCCACATCCTCACTGCAGACAAAGGCAACGCTACAGTCATCATGGACCGAGCACAATACACCGACAAGGTAAGTCACATTTTATTATCCGATTCATACCGCCCCCTCAAGAAGAACCCCATCCCATCCATAGAGAAAGAGTTGCTAGCAAACTCTTGCCCTCCACCGTGCCGGTGGCCTCCATCCAACTCTACTGACATCTCAGACCATCCAGCTCATCCTGCCCTAGGTTTCTTGGCCAGCTGAAGATTCACAAACCGGATGTTCCTCTCGCCCTATTGTCGCCTCCAGAGGTTCACCCACGTACAACACAGCCTGTCATTTAGCTAAGATCCTCCGACCCTTGGTGGGTCTCACTCAACACCATGTGTCCAACTCCAGTCAGTTCTGTTGAGATCACCCAGGGCCTCACACTTCAACCCAGCGACATCTTGGTTAGTTTTGATGTTGTCTCCTATTCACTAATGTCCCAACTACAGAGACATGCCTCCTGGTGAAGGACAGACTCGTACAAGATCTTTCTTGATGATCGCACATCACTCACCCGGACCAAATTCATGATTTGTTACCAACATGTGTCTCTTCAAGTTGTTTTCAGTTTCAGGGCAAGTTCTACGAGCAGACAGTTGGGACCTCCATGGATCTCCTTTATCCCCGGTCCTTGCTGACATTTTCATGGAAGAGTTTGAAAACCTTTCCCTCAACACCGCCGACCTCCAACCCAAGCTGTGGCTCGATACGTGGATGACACCTTTGTGGTTTGGCCACACGGCAGAGACACACTCCAGGATTTTCTACAACATCTAAACCAGCAACACCCGAGCATCAAGTTCACCATGGAAACGGAAGAAGATGACAAGATCGCGTTCCTTGATGTTGGGATTTCCAGAAACGCAGACGGCTCCCTACACCACAACGTCTACAGAAAGCCCACGCACACAGATCGGTACCCGAACCAGCGCTCCTTCCATCATCCAAGCATCAAGTCATCGGTCAACCGCACGCTCGTACAACGCGCCTACAACATTTGTGACAAGGACAGCCTTCCCAAGGAACTACAGCACATCCGAACTACCTCAAACGCAACGGTTACAATCCTAATAAGATCAGCACAGCGAAGCCGGTTCCAAACTCCAAAAGCAAGGTAAGTGATCTAACCTCTCTGCTTGTCTCCCCTGATCCCCTATCTAGGTTCGACGTCTCACAAACTACAACGCATCCTCCGACAAGCAGGCATCGATGTGTTCCACCAGCCCCCAGCAAACCCAAGGACTTCACATACCCACAAGGACAAACCGGACCCAAACAACAGAGCGGGAGTCTACCGGATCCCCTGTGAGTGCGGTGGTAAGGTACATCGGGGAAACAAAACGCAACCTCCCCATCAGATTGAAGGAACACCGAGCACACGGCCGCAGAGGAGATTTCGAGAAGTCCGCCATCGTCAAGCACTCGCACATCAAGGACCACCAAATCGACTGGCAGGCAGCCCAACTCATCACACCCATCGACGCATGGCACCCCAGACGCATCAGAGAGGCCATCGAGATCGTCAAACACGACACTGTGCCACAGGACATCGGTTTCTTCATCAGCGACATTTGGCGACCCATACTACAGACTGGAAGGATCTTTCTATATCCAAAGTCCATAACCAACCCCAGACTGAGGGATCCCCTATATCCTAAGTCAACCACCCTCCTTCCCTGTGCTTGTTAACAACTGATTCAGTTCAGTGAGCACACTCCTCTCCCTTACACCTAGGGATCCTAGTCCCATAGTCCACAGTTTCGCCTGCGCGCCTCAACGAACTAATCCTCCAGCAGGGGATGATCCTCCAGCAGGGGATGATCCTCCAGCAGCCTACTTAAGCAGCAGCAGTTTCAAGAGTCCGGCATTCTCCTGAGGACGATCAGAGCATACTGATCGAAACGTCGAGTTGTACCCCCAGTTCTTTTCAGAACTAATTACTACTCAATTGAGATTCTTACATGGTGTCACCGCAATTAGTCTTACTTGTCTAGAGAACATTTTCTTTCTTTTCTTTTTTCAGAAGACATATTCTCTATCTTATCTTTATCAAAAAACTCAAAGAATGGAATGAAAAATGTATTGCAATGTAAAAAATGGATGTAAAAATGTAGGATTTTTTACTGAGCAGCATATAATTACCCTGGCTTGAAACAACATACGCTTACCCACACTTACTGGCCAGTAAGTTACTGGCCAGTAAGTTACTGGAGTAAGTTGTTTGGAGTATTTCTATTTTTGAAAAAGAAAAGAAAAGAAAAGAGAAAAAAAAGCTTTTGGTGGGTGGGCAGATATTTTTCTTCTTCAGAATCGCTGATCTGCATTGGCAGAGGGGAGATGAGGTCATTGAGGATATGGTGTACAGTGAAAAAGCATTCTTGATTTTTACATAAAATATATGGTGCATATATTTTTGTTGTGTTATTCTCATGCAATACACTGCAGAATAATTGCTTTCAGGATGATAATTGGTTCCTTTACAAACTTCACATCAAATTAGCTTTCAGAAAATTGATTTGGTAAATTTGCAATCAAGTAATTTACCAATGCTGTAAATAAACTCCCTTTAATTTAAATTGTTCTTGGAGAGGCCCATCATAACAAAATGAGGTTTGTTTCAAGACATGATATACCTTTCCAACTGTCTGGTCAAAAAAACTTATGGTAAATTGCTTTACCATGGGAAAACAATTCATGTCTTGGTGGAACTTGAAAGAAATACACACTAGTTTTATAGCACCCTGATGAAACCCTGTCGTAAACCTTTCATTCTAGATCCACCCTTGTGTAAACCATTGGTTTAACCCTCCTACTACTACAAGGGTCAAAATCAGTCAAAATGTTGATATACTTGCCAAGGTATATATATATATATATCCAGTGCACTTAAAAGTCAAACACTGTTAAACGTTACGTGTAGTAAGTACATTTACAGGTCAAAATGAGTCAACTGTTTTTGACTGATAAAAGCATTGTCTGGTATTGTTGAGGGTGGTCAAAATGACAGTAAAAACAAGTCAAAAATACCCCTGTGTGCACATTTGGGTCAACAGTCAAAACAGTCAGTTGACTGATTTTGACCTCTTTCGCTTCTTGCCACTAAAGTGCAGCTATATATAGTAGGAGGGTTTTAATGTCTATAAATGCATCCATACTTTATAAGAATCAAGAGACATGTACAGAAACCATCCTGTGAAAGATTCTCAGCTCATTTAAAAAATTAGTGAAAACGCTTTCAGAATGGTTTACATGCATTCATTCTTACGTGTGAAATGCAGCACGGCCGAGATCCATATCAAATCTGTAATACATTTCTGAATGACAGCATGTCAGATCATCTCTCAGGATGTTTGGTATCATCACCAACTTCACATCAACTAAGTTTTAAGATTATAATTCAACAATTGTTTAATCGGGTAATTACCCAAGGTTTACAATCCCTTTCAACCACATGCCCATTGCAGTCTTTTTTTTAGTGTACAAAAAACACAAAATACTATTACATACAAAAAATACAAAGACTTGCACCTTTTATGTTAATTTATATAAATGAACACTCTACATACACTGACTATTCCAGTTACTAAACGGAAACAACAAAGGGCAAGAAAGGACTTGATGCAAATCTAATTTAACCTGGTGTACTTGGTATTATGCACCCTTAGGGGCCGTCCATAAAGTACGTACGCACGAAGGGGGGAGGGGGAGTTGTTGACATTGCGTACACCATGCGTACAGGGGGGGAGGGGGAGTCCAAGCCAATGCATACCGTACGCAAACCGACAATTTGCTTTTAGTGAATTATCATGAAATCAATGTACTATCTCATATAAATAACTACCAGGACCAGCTTTTGTGCATCGAAAAACAGTTATAACACAGTACCCTTCACCCCAACCAAAAGTAAATTTATCTTCCCACCCGTCGAATCGATTCACGTCTATCGCGATGTGTCTGAGGCTCTACAATCCCCATGGGAGCAAGAGCAACCCCAACGTATTAGGGAACTCAAGTTATCCTTGTTGCTACCTAGTTTTTTTTTCCCCCCCTCCAACGGCCTGTATAGGCACAATTACATGTACTGCAGGTAAACAAAAACAAAAAAAGATCTACGTCTTGTATATCAACTGCCTCTTGTTCAAACACATTTTCGTGAAAAGCGTTATTCACTCAATAAACCACTCATGAAACCACTTTCAATAAACCACTCATGAAAAGTCAAGGGCAAACTGTGCAAAAAAGTGTATCAGGATTTTTTTTTTTTCCTTTTTTGGTTAAAATATGTCATCATTGACTGCTGTTTTGGTTTAAAATATATCACTGTTCAATCATTTCCAGGTCCATTAATAAAAATGTTTGCAAATTTTTTTCTGTCAACATTTTGTGATTTATTTCAGTCTTTGGATGCGACATGCGAATCATACTACTACAGCAGGTGTAGGCCTACTGTGACGTTTAATGATGCTAGAATAAGGTAGTCTGAGAAGTCAAAAAGAGATATGGAATGCGTATGCGTATAGGGGGGAGGGGGGTTGGAGCCACTGCATATGCCATGCGTACAGGGGGGGAGGGGGTAAAAAAAGTCGGCATTTCGTGCGTACGTACTTTATGGACGGCCCCTTATGACAATTATGTACATTCCCAAGGGTATTAGGGCATCTACTATAGAGGGCCAGACAAGTAATTTGTTTTGCCCAAGTTTTGCTATTTATATGCACTTATAATAAAACAAAATAATAAACTATACCAGGATAATTATAACAGCACCAGAAGTATTTACCTGAAATATGCGTAGTATTTCAATTGGTGAAATTTACAAATTGGTGAAATTTACAAATTGGTGAAATAACATATACTCAAAAAATACTGGATATGGGGTTATAATTTTATAGAGCAATGGCCTTGTCCAATGTTAACTTGAGCTTTGTAAAATGTGCACATAGGATAAGTGATATTGCTAAACAAAATGTCACTCACACAAGGGTCGCTGTAAGCCATACTATCCCGTTTAGGAGATACTTTTATCCTTTGGGGCCAATTTCGTAGAGCTGGTAAGCAGAGAATTTTGCTAAGTAAATATAAGACAGACTACCAGCCAAAGTGCATTAATTTTTATGTACAATTTTCACTGGTAACCAAGAAAATATATGCCAAGCAAATATTTATTTTAAGCAGTTTTGCTAATTAGCTCTTGGAAATTGAAACCAAAACCGCCCTTATTAGGAATCCAGGTTATGAGTGATAATGATTGATATTCTGCATATATAATCACACAATTAAACACTTCAACAAATAATTATTTGAAGAAAATAAAAAAACAAAAATAACCCCAAAAAACTTTTAAAAACTTAGTCTAGCTAGCTCAATGTTGATTTTACTTTGGTTAATTTGTATTGTTTCACTGTAAGACAAACACGAACCCAACCTGGGAATGAGTTAAGACCAGGGCCCATCTTAAAGCCAGCAGACACTTGTGGTAACATGTCTTTAAATGTATCCATGCTTGATAAGAATCAAGACACCTGTATGTTAAAAAACAAAGTTTCAGCTTATTTCATTGTGTCGTTATTAAGGAGAATTATTTGATTATTTTTTTTAATAGTAATTCATAAATGCCCAAGACAGTTTAGACAAGCTGATTGGACAAAATGTAATCACATGGGAGGTGTATTAACAGATGGTATAGACTAATTTATCAAAATCAGCTGTGCCAGCTATAACAGTTTGATGATTGGTCTTTACCGCCCAGTTAACGACCGGTTTTGGGGCGTGGTCACGGGCGATAAGGGCCTCGTCCTTAACGCCCTTGAACACACGATCATTAACCTGCGGTGAAGCTGCACAACAAACTGTTATTTCCCTTATTAATTGCTCAGTAAAAATACCACAAAGACTACAATATAAACAACTATTATAGCTCCACCACCCAACCCTTAACAAGATTTTAGACAATAAATTGATCTCTCTTAATCATTACATCGTTTGTACACTGTTTAGAACATAAAGTACCATTATATGAAAATAAGTAGTTCATATCTGCCTTCTGCAGGCACAGACAAACTGCCAATCCAAACTGTTCTTTTACAAAAACCTACACGTTATGTATAAAAGTCATTCAATTATTTTAATACATTTGTCCAAAGACACAGAATGGCCTCACATATGATTGCCTACACTGTTTAATATAATGTCAGTAATTACATCTACAGTTTTTGTTGTTATAACAGGAAGCCCATATTAATAATAAGTATTTTTATTTTATTTACATCCAGGTGAGCTAGCGCAGTTTAACCAAAGTAGTTCTGCTCAAAAAGCTCTATTTAATTTCAAGCTGCATGATATAAAGCCCCTTTGCCGCATTTGTTCATCTCTTTTTTTTTTTACAGCACGTTAAATCTTCACAATTTTGAATTTGCCGGTAATTTGCACATTATAGAACACAGGCATCAAATTTGACAAATCAGGCGGATGGTTACTTCTGTTAATTGTACAACACTTCATTGAAATATTGTGCTGACCAATGATAGTCCAGGATCTCTTTTGGAACTACCCCCCAAGAAAACAGAAATTCATCACAAACTTCAACCGCACATTTCCTTCTACTTAAAAAAACCCCAGTAAATTGCAAGTAAAACTTGTAGCTTTGCATGGTGAGGATGATAAGTAAGACTAATTGCGGTGACACCATGTGGAATCTCAACTGAGTAGTAATTAGTTTTGAAAAGAACTGGAGGTACAACTCGACGTTTCGATCAGTATGCTCTGATCGTCCTCAAGTAGCTTTTGTTTTTGTTTAATTACAAAATGCAATAACACACGTTAGATAGCTATTATATCAAATTAAAAACTAGTTTCCAAATAAAAAATATTTTGTTTACATAGTAACTCCTTTTTTTTTTTTTATACAACAGCAGCATCAAGAGTTAGTTTAACCATCACCCGGATTGCTAATAATCATTAAAAAATAAATAATATTTCTAAAAACAAAATACTTGTATAACTGAAAGAAAGGTGTGGTACACATATTAAAGTGCCAAACCAGTATAACTTTTTACCTTGTTGGGTTTAAAACACCATTATTATGAAACACAATTTACATTTCCACAATGTTGATTTAAAATTTTCATGCACAAGCCATAAACAATGTCTGATCCTGATGAGTTGCTATTTATAGCACTCGTTTGGGGGGGGGGGGTCAGTGGATATCAACTATGCTATCCCGATTGGGAGATACTTTTTGCCTTATTGAAACACTATTCTCCCAATGAGGGTACAATGTACCAATAGGCCTCATCAGGAAACCCTCATGTGGATGACACCTTCTGCTATACTATCCCGCTTGGGAGACATACTTTTCTCCTGATTGAAACCCTATTCTCCCAATGAGGATACAATGTACACCAATAGGCCTCATCAAGGAACCCTTGGATGACAACACCTTCTGCTATACTATCCCGATTGGGAGATACTTTTATCTCGATTGAAACCCTATTCTCCCAATGAGGATACAATGTACCATCAGGAACCCCTCAAGTGGGTGACAACACCTTCTGCTATACTATCCCGATTGGGAGACATTTTTATTCTGATTGAAACCCTATTCCCCCAATGAGCATACAATGTACTAATAGGCATCATCAGGAACCCCTCAAGTGGGTGACAACACCTGCTATACTATCCCGATTGGAAGACGTACTCTTCTCCTGATTGAAACCCTATTCTCCCAATAGGCCCCAATCAGGAAACCCTTGGATGAAATGACACTTTCTGCCATAGAAATAACTACGTGTGTTTATAATATTAATTGTTCCACAACTCACATCACTCTAACAATCTCCAATTCCTGGTTTGGCTTGATGTTGGATTCAGTACTGTACATGTATGGCCCAGCGAATTGAGCATGATGCCATGTGTACCAAATCCATCCATGGTTGGGGTTTTTTGGAATTTGGACTGTGTATAGCCAAGCCATGGATACTTTGCATTTGCCATCAATCATACCAATTCCATCAAAGTACAACATCTGGGTGATTGTTTAGTGCATGTTGATTGATTAAAGTGGGTTCTGGAAGGTTTTGTAGCCAAAATGACAAGGAGGCAATAGGGTTAACCAATATTAATCATGCAAAAGTTGTCATCTCCTGATTGGGGCCTATTGTACCCTCGTTGGGTGAAAAGGGCCTCAATCAAGATACAAGTATCTCCCAATTGGGATAGTATAGTTGACATCAATCACTGAGTGATAATCACTGATCCAGTATTCGCGCTGTGCACATCGTAGCCCTCTAGCGGTGAACTTGCACCCAGTGTCTTGATGATAGCCACTTTGTCATCATGTGAGCGTTGTGCGTACAATTTATGCACGTACTTTATGGTACTACACGCGCGTGTACTTCTGCCAGCCAACGATTGCTGGAGATATTCCGCGCGTACGCACATCAACTGCAAAATGCACATCAACTGCAAAATACGCTAAACGCAACGCACTATCGCTGCCCTTTTGCCCACAGTGATCTAACGACATATGCCCTCAACGGTTCATGCACGGTGCGAATAGTCACATTGCTGTCAGTCTAGCCTGCCAGGCTCCCACTGTAACATGAAAAATGCAAATGCAACATGAAATCCCAATCTCCCAATGACGATACCAATAGGCCCCAGTTGGGAAACCTTCCGTTTCATGGCCGTGGCCGAGCGGTCTAGCGCACCGAACTCAAGTTCTGGTGTTGCCAGCAGCAGGGTGTGAGTTCGAGCCCCGGTCGTGACACTTGTGTCCTTGAGCAAGGTACTTAACCATAATTGCTTCGTCCTTCGGATGGGACGTAAAGCCGTAGGTCCCGTGTGTTGTGTAATGCACGTAAAAGAATGCGCCTTGAGCACCACTTAGTTGGTGGATACGTGCGCTATATAAGTCCACACATTATTATTATTATTATTATAACACCTTCTGAAACTACTTGTAGCTGTAGGCCTTACGGCACCAAGCATTATGGGACATGAACAAAAAACAAAACAAATTGCCCATTTTGATCGAGGGAGCTGGGAAAGTTGATCCTACTCAATGTACCAGCCCCAACCAACCACATCTCCTGCTTACAACATGCCTAGCCTTTCTAGCACCCATTAAATTTTAACCAGTGAATGATCAATTACTCCTTCTGAGGTTTGAACATATTCGACGTGCTAAACACGGCAAATTTGCCACATATTAGAAGGGGCGTGGCGTTGCTAGGCTGTTGCCTAGCGATGCTGAACAATCTATTAAATACATATATACCTGTAAAGGTCCTAAGATTACAAACCCTGGGGCCAACTTCATAGAGCTGCTCAGATACAATTTTGCTTTGCAAATATTTTGAAAAAATTTCGGAAATGGAAATGGATCGGCGGACGGTGATCCATTTCAGATATGAATTGCTATTCATCATCTCTCAAAAGACAACATGTCTGATGAAATAACTTCTCAAGACATTCGGTACCATTACACCATCTGAAAACCGAGCGCACTTTTAGACATAAAGTCTGTCAGTTGGTTTTCAGGTAATTACCAAAAGGTGTACACCCCCCCCCCCCCTGTAAGAAATTAGATGTTATAACCCAAAACAAAATTCTGCTAAACAATTGTTCTGTTGTGAAGCTTTATGAAATGAGAATTTTCACAATAATATACTACTCAAAACAATTTAGGGATATACCGGAATAATCTCAGTTAAAGCAAGATCATTTATTTCAGATAAACACAATGTTTCACAGAATTGATGAGAAACAACTAAACAACTGCACAATGAAACAGATGATAAAGGATGCATGTAGTGATTACACATTTCATGACATGACTACTGAAAGAGAGAGGGGGTTGCAAATGAAAATCCCGGTTCATGGAACATTTCAACATGGCCCAAACCTATTTTATGTTAAAAATCCGGTATTCCCTAAATTGTTTTGAGTAGTATATATTACCCGATAAAGCTACATACATGTAGGAATGGATACTGTATTAAAAATCAACAAAATGGTTAAATTTTATAATTTACCCAAACTGAAGACTTTTCATGTATGTTGTGCTAATGTAATAAAACATTTTTTAAAACAAAGAAAACATTTTTTATTAGGTAAAACTAATTGCGGTGACACCGTGTGAAATTCTCTATTGAGTAGTAATTAGTTCTGAAAAGAACTGGAGGTTACAACTCGACGTTTCGATCAGTATGCTCTCCTGAGGACGATCAGAGCATACTGATCGAAACGTCGAGTTGTAAGCATTTCATACTAGAGCTGAAGGGTTGTCATGCAGGGTGTTCCCCAATGGTACCCTGTTAATCAGATGAGATTGCCTGGGGAGTACCCGAGGTGACAATGAACCCTTCAGTGATACTAGACAATCCCATGATGATGAAGCCTTTTCCCAATACACATGTGAGTTAGTTTCCTGCTTTCCTAAAGTGTTTAACAGTTCACAACAAAGAAACAGCACTATACCAAAAAAAAAAAAAACACAAGATTCAAAACCGATTTTGCCCAGAGCCAACAAGGAATTAGAAATTTATAGGCCTCAAATTTCATAGAAAGCTGTATCCTCCAGCTATTAAAATAAATCCAGTTTATGTTTTTGCACCACTACACGGAATGCAACCAAAATCATCCCCCCCCCCCCCCCGAGTGTTTGTTTTTTGTGTTCATTTACTACAAAAAGTTGGAGGAAACATGTAGTGAAGATGTGAGAAAATACATCAAAGCTCTTAAGCAAATTTGTTCCTGTCATCCTCAGGATCACCTCCGACTACTTTAGATTTCAAGGGCAAGAGAGTTTGGTTGCCAGGGGGATTTTCTGTCTATCTCCTGCTGGACTGTTGCCGCATACCAAGTTGATTCTGATCATCGGACCCAAACTGATCAACAAGATATGGGACTGATTTTGCTTCTTTAAAGGGGCAGTATCGTCACGATCAGAGCTGACTTTCAACAGGGCATGGAATCGGCGTCCTCGCTTAAGATGAGCACCGAGATGAAGTGACTGAGAATTACTGGCTCATTTATGCAAGCAGCAACGGTAATGTGACCTTATCATGCGGGGTATTATTTTCAGTCACTGAGTAAATCTAAAACTAGCACTCTGATTCCATTTCCCTGTTGATCATGACGATATTGCCCGTTTAAATAAATAAATAAATAAATAAATAAGCACTAAAGGGGGATCTTTAGAACAAAAAATTAACAAAACACTCCATTAAAACTAAACAAATAGTATTATGCAAAATAAACATTGGTCAAGAAACCAAAATATAACATGGACAAAAATAATGTCTATTTCCTGAAGCTCTAGAACTTTCAAAAGCGATATATGTAGGATATAATTAACTACAAACTCCCAAACCAAACAGATTTGTTTAAAGGGACAGTATCGTCACGATCAACAGGGCATGGAATCGGAGTGCTAGTTTTGGATTAACTCAGTGACTGAAAATAATTCCCCACGTGATAAGGTCATATTACCGTAGCTGCTGCATACATGAGCCAGTATTGTTCAGTCACTGTGGTCATCTTAAACTAGGACACCGATTCAATGCCCTGTTGAAAGTCTGCTCTGATCGTGATGACACTGTCCTTTTAACCAATCAAATCGTCAGAAGTCAATGAGTTTGGTACATGGAAATGATGACGACCATTACTTCCCTCCACAATTTACAAAAGCTGCATCAAGTGTGTCTAATACATGAAATATTTTGAACAAGATAATGATAGAGGTAAGGTTAAATGTAAACCTTCATGCAAAATTATCTGGTCAATGAACCCACGTCAAAGAAAATGTGAAGCAAAAGCTGCTGCTGAATTTGGAAGGGTTATCCATAGCACGAGTGCCTGTATTGCGGTTGTTTCTTGTCAGTCCTCAAGACGAAGGGACTGTCCTCAGGAAGACAAAATCAAACAAATTAATTCATGCATTTTAAATTTTGCCTCCGAGGGCTTATCAAGAAAAATAACAAAACGGAACAAAATGTTATCAAATATGCTTGCACGACTAACTTATACTTTAAAAAAAAGATAAAATCAAAGAGGAAGAATAAATACACTAATCACAGAAAGTGTAATGACCTCTATGTCTCCAATATTGTAAATTTTATCCGGATTGAAAAATCTAAGTATTGTTCAGGGTGTTATTATTTCCTTGAGTCGCAGACAACATTGGGTAATTTGTGTCCTGGACTTTCTTAAACGATAATCAACCCCAGTGTGTGGAAAAACAAGCACAAGTTTCCTTTGCCGGGGCAATGCTGATGCCATTCATTCCAAATAGCACCATCGTGAGTGTTTTGTTGCCTTTTTCTTTTCTTTTGCCGTCTTTATAGCAAGAAAAGAGCCATAAATTCTTCCTAAATTGTGAATTTGGTAATAACTGGAGAATATATTTCGAAAGTCATTTAGCCAATGGTGATAGATTTGTCAGGCTTTTGTTTACAGTTCAATTCAGGTGGGGGTATTAGAGCTGAGCCCTTGTTATAAAATACGGTCATCATCATTTGCGTTTCACACGAATGGAATTTCAATACCTCACAAAAATTTCATCAAAGCCCTGATGAATTTCACAGATTTCATATCGAACATTACTAAAAATGTGGATGTCATCTTGTGAGGAGAGAGGAGAATAAAAATACTGCATCAAGGCAAACAATGACGTCGGTGAAAGCATGAAAGGAAAACACAAGAAAGGTAACATGAAGAATAGAAAAACAATTTGAAAACTGCCAGTCCAAAATGAACTAGGTTTTGAAACTGCCTGTCCAAATTCAACTACATGTACATGCAGCTAGTGACAATATTTGAACGCGCAAGCCATTACAACGTGGGGACATTAGGGTCCCGCTTTGGATTAGATTCGCTCTGGTGCAATCCGAGGCTTTTCAACCTTCAAAATTGTTAATAAGGACTACATGTACGACACAATTACAGGCTTACATGAACATGTTAACATGACAGACTAGATAATGGACACTGGACTGTCCTGGACAGGTAGGCTTACATGAACATGTTAATAGGACAGACTAGATGATGGACACTGGACTGTCCTGGACAGGTAGGCTTACATGAACATGTTAACATGGTTAATAGGACAGACTAGATGATGGACACTGGACTGTCCTGGACAGGTAGGCTTACATGAACATGTTAATAGGACAGACTAGATGATGGACACTGGACTGTCCTGGACAGGTAGGCTTACATGAACATGTTAATAGGACAGACTAGATGATGGACACTGGACTGTCCTGGACAGGTAGGCTTACATGAACATGTTAACATGACAGACTAGATGATGGACACTGGACTGTCCTGGACAGGTAGGCTTACATGAACATGTTAATAGGACAGACTAGATAATGGACACTGGACTGTCCTGGACAGGTAGGCTTGGCAGGTACAGTCTAAATAGTCCCAACCTGTCCAAACCGATTTATACCAGTCTTGGGGACAGGTGGACGGGTGGCTTGGTCTGTCAAGTTTTTCGCCTGCATGTATCTCTTCTGTAAATTCCATTCAGTGTCCATGGTACATTGGGTGACTGCCATTTATAACAATCTCTAAAAAACATATCTGTCTTCCTTGTTTAAATGCAAGGAGATACAGGAAATTACTGCATCCCATTCTGATTAGAACAACTGGATACATTGATCAAAAATAACAAAATATGCCTGTTTAGATAAGGCAAAAACAAACAAAAAAGATCCCAGGTTTCTGTTCTGAAAGAGTTTCAACTTCGAAGACTGCATCTTTTTTTGCCAGTGTGTGTGAGAGGACTATATCTCGCGCGCGCACCTTAGCGTTTTTGCGTGTCTACTGTCTAGTTTAAGATTGCGTCTAGTTCTCTGAATTAGTTTCACGCATCAAGCGCCTAATCCCATGATGCCTTACGGGAGGCTTGTTGTGTGTGCGTGCATTTAGAGATCAACGCCGTGGTACAGTAGGCTGGTACACTTCGTTAGAATGTGGGTTCGAATCCCAACCACGACCATGGTGCTTGTGTCCTTAAGCAAGACACTTTACCATAATTGCTTCTCTCCACCCAGGGGTAAATGGGTACCTGTGAGGGCAGAGTTGGTTGTTGTGCCTGATGAGCAGGGGTAATAATATAATGCGCCTTGAGCACCAGTTTGGTGGATACGTGCGCTATATAAGTCTACATTATTATTATTATTATTATTATTATTATTATTATTATTATTATTATTATTATTATTATTATTATTATTATTATTATTATTATTATTATTATTATTATTATTATTATTATTATTTCGCATTAGCACAGCATGAAAAGAAAGATCTTGTTTTCCTTTCTGCCGGTTACAACTCGAGTCAAGCTACGTCCCGTAGCCTTAGATCTCGAGTGTCTTTCGCAGAATCCTTGCTGTCCCTAATAGTGCCGCCTTCTGTAGTAATTCTACTCTGACAGATGTTCCTATATTATTATTATTATTATTATTATTATTATTATTATTATTATTATTATTATTATTCATACAGGTAACAGACTTCTGATATTGTTTATGTATTCACAGCGCTTATTGCCTTTGAGAACATGCAATATATAAAAATAATATTTTAAAAAAAATATTTAAAAAAAACATTCACATTTCATGGGAACTAAGAGCTCATGTGTACACATAGGATTGTCTGTATCAAGGTAGAGAATTGACCTGAATAAACAACCACACCATGATAACCAAATGAATAAAGGGAAGGTACAACATTGGTATTTGGAAAACTATGTCAAATCAACACTAGAATTTCTTTAAAAAAAATACATATATCCCATGTTTTAGTTTTATTACAATGGTGCCAGGGGTTTGAGGAAACAACAAGCAAGAGTTAATACTAATTTTGTATGCTATGTTTATCAACAAGTTGCTGGGCAGTAACTTTTTGAAATTCAACACAACATTCCCATTTTTTCTCTAGAATGATTTCTCAGGATGATTTGATACTTGTACAAAGTTTACACCAAAATAATATTTGATAATCTGACAGTAACCAATGTTGTACCTTCCAGGCACGTATGTAGGAAATGGGGGGGGGGGGGGGGGGGTGGCACAGGGGCCACTGCTCCCCCCTGAAAAAATGCTGAGGGGCCTGGCCCCCCACTAACTGACATCTGACATCCAATTGAAAAATATACATAACAGCAAAAGAAACGTCACCCCTAAAAATATTTATTATTTTCATTTTATAATTAATATAATTTGTTTAATGAAGAATATTATGAGTATGGAGTGTAACACGAACACAATGTGGCAAATTTGGTTGACCTCAAAATTCGTCAGGCATGACGTCCAAGGACACATAAGCTAAACACGTTCTCAGACTTATCAAAATTTAGGGGGTGACATTTCTTTTGCTGTTATGTATAAATATTTTTGCTTACAGGGGGCACAGGGGGCACTGCCCCCCCTGAAAAAAATGCTGAGGGGCCTGGCCCCCCACTAACTGACATCTGACATCCAATTGAAAAATAAATATTTTTGCTTACGGCAGAATGTATCAGATGGTCAGCAACCCCGTCAAAATCATCTTCCTGCATGTACATGTAAGTGCCTGCCTTCCCTTTAATGTTGTGTCGTGTTGTATGGTTAATTTTAAACAGTTATTTCTAAGTAACATAAACAAAGGTTTATTTAAGCGTGTAAACATGTACATTGTTATTTAAATACACTACATCTATGTCCTCTTTTTAAAAGTATTACATACAGTGGTTCACTGCACAGTACTTACATGTATATAACCATGGAGGAAGTACGTACGCATGCCCCATCTTTTTTTATTTACTGTAATATCATAAACCGATAATAATATAAAATGTTAATACAAAAAACATCTACAAAACTACATATACATGTATGATGCTGTTGTCATGTAGCCTTCGGAAACCTTCTGACTAGCTAAGATAAAAAAATACTTCTTTTTTGTTGATTTTCTTTCTTACCCCCCCCCCCCATCAATAAAATATTATTAACACCACCTCGTCTGTTGAAAACTGACGGCCATACTTAAAATGCGTTGATTTGTAATAGAAAATACAAATCAAAGTGCAACTTATCTGCTGCTGAGTTGGAAATACCAGCACGGTCTGTGGTACCTGTACATGTATGTTTTCTTTAAAAAAATAATAAATAAATAAATTAAATTAAATAAAAATGATGATAATTTATCATGATATCTGCAAAGACATCTGGAGATAATAATCATCTTTGATTGCATAGTCAAACAAAACTCAAATCCTCCCCCACCCAAAACCAAAGTAAGATTTGATAATGCTAAATGTGAATGTCCATGCAGGTACCTAAGTTTTCTCTTTTTTCAGTTGTTTTCAAATCAGATAACACGGGTATCTTTTAAACCTTCTGAGTTGCTCATTAATCAAGAGTCATCATTATTTTGTTAGGGGGGGCAGACTAGACTAACAAAAACTACCCTTTTTTCAAGAACTCCCAGTGCCTCCTCCAAAGGGTACCATTGGAGGATACCACCATCACAACAAAAGATGATTATTGTGGCACGATGTGTAAACCCTGCCATATTTTCTTACTGTCTGAACCAAAAGTGTTTACACAGATCAAAACAATGCTGTCTTCAAAATACCTTGTGAACTGAGATATTATTACAAGACGTGACCCGAGATAATTCAACCCAAGATATACAACTTAGAAGAAAGTCTGATGCGTAAGCGCAATTGACTTATCACCATCTCGGACTTAGCCATGCCCCTAAAACAACCCATAAGGAAGTAATTGCAGTAGTGTTTTTTTTTTTTTTGTCTTAGTGTTTCCCATGTTCGCGTTCAATTTGTTAGTGATAGGATTGGATATGTTACACCAGCTGCGTTCATGTGACTCTACAGCGATCAATCAGGTTGTGAACACAACACAATCTCGATGCACCTCAAACATATGCCCATGATGAATGATAACAAAAATAAAATTACATTGGAAAACCCCTTGCCAAACTTTCCACACACTTTGCAGTACATTCCTTACACACTTTCCAATACGTGATTTTGCAACATGTAGATCACTGGATGTTACACACGGTTAACCTTCAATTGAAAAGTGAAATATCCCGTGGGCAAAGTCGTCTCTGTAGATCAAGTTCATCCCTCTCTCCTTACAGGTATCACAGGTATGCTCTTCATGGCTGTTTGTTTCCCGCCTCTCCTCTATGCCAGACGGTACCGTAAGCTGACTTTGCCAAGATGAGGTGAAATTTTGCCGCAAAATCCATCAGAGGCCATCCCTTTTCTCACATGGATCACACGTACATGTATGCTCTGAAATAACTTCATCTAGGCTATCGTTATTCTCCTTCTCCCCCATGACAGACGGTAGCTGACTTTGCCAAAGATGAGGTGCGATTTTTCTGAAAAAAAATCTGTTGGATTCATTCAAGGGTTTTCCCGCCACATCCACTGGAAAATGTTACGCTTGCACAATCATGTGACTTATCACTCATTTGTTAAACCGAACAACTCGTTTTTGAAGTGCTGTAGCACATATGGGGGGGGGGGAGGGGTGGTTTCTCATTTAACACAAGAACTACCCCTGTTTGGGACTTAAACGCATAAACACAAGCGTCTACTCCCTTTTTGTGACCCCCCCCCCCCCGTATGTTTCTTCATGTTACACACATTCTTATATTGCTGAAGATACATATTTACATGCTGCATGCACAGTACATGTCCATTCCTGTAGTAAAAAAAAACAACAAAAAAAAACAGTATGTGGGATCTCCCTTCAACTCAAAATGAAAAGAAAATGTCTGTTAAAAATGTGAGATATTGGAGTTTTAGGATTCAAAAATATAAAATAAACCTGCATGCCAGATTCTGGAGTTGGGGAAAAAAGGAATGGTGTTTATGTACTAAGCAATGTACCAGTTGCATCAAGTTGCTGTTTTTTGGGGGGTTTTTCGTCAAATTTAAATGTGGCCTGCCTCCAGAAGTTTATTGAGTCCCACTATGATCTTGACCAGGTGGGATTTCAGAGGTGTATCCGGCGTAAACACCGTCTCCATAAAGGCACTGTTCGAGAAGAACTTAAAGACGTGGTCGATCCGACCGATGGACTTGTCCCGTAGGTGTCTCTCAACGAGCCGTGTCAACATGTCCGCACAGCCGTCCAGCAGTCCGGACAGGAAGTTTTTGTCGTAACTGAAGTCCACCTCGTAAAAACTGACAAATGTCATGATGAGGGTACGGAATTTCTTGCGGAAGTTCTCGGCCAGGGCCAGCTCCTCCTGGTTGAACTGATCGTTCCGGTAGAGGATCCCGATCTTGATGGTCACCTTGATGATGTTCTTGAGGATCTTTTCGGCCTCTTTCTTGTTACCCGTGTACTGTTTGACCAGGCGAGACAGGTTGTCCAAGACGTCCGCCATGGTGTCGTCGATGAAAAAGTTGGCCACGCGTTTGGTGGACATCTTGCTGGCAATCTTCTTCTCAAAGCGCAGTGCCAGGTTTTTGGAGTCAACGTGGGTTCCTGCCTCAGCCACTGCAAGAAATTAAAAATTAAAATCAAAAGTTAAAAAAAGAGGGAGACAGAAATCACCTGAATTGTTCTCACCCACAATGGAACTTTCTAACACGTCGCCTGTGTTTTACCAGCAATTTACAAAAATTTATTTTAGTTTTCGTAGGAGCATTGATTAATTCCTTTTAGAAAGGGTAACAAATACTTTGAGATGAGATATATTCTCTTTGGCGAGTTATGCAAACATTCTTTACATGTGAAATAAATCATCCAAAATTGGACTTGTTAACAAAAAGAGAAAAGCTATGATTGTTTGAAAAGGAAAAAAAAAAAAAACTCTTTTTGTTCTCTTCATATTTATCTTGTAATGACCAATCAGCACTGGTTTTCCTACCAGGGTCTAGAAGTGAGAACGAGGCAGAACCTGGGTATGAGATATGGATATGATGTGCACATCAGAGATTGGGACAATTCCACTGAAATAGATGTGACACACATAACTGTCAGCCTGACAAACATCAAAGTTCTCCCTGGGTGCAATGGACCGCTTCAGGCCAATGTGATATCGGATTAAAAAAAATTGAAGGACTGAACAAAAAAAAACAAAAAAAAGAGAGAACATCACCCGAAGCATTCCCTTACACTCGAGTCAGTCGTAAATGTCATTGGTCAACACAATATCAGGACCTTCAACCCGTTCACATCTCAGTATTTGGGAGGTAGGAGGAATGATCTGTATTGAGTTCCTACACTTTCATCAACTTACATTCACATACATGTACACTCTTCTTATTAAAGGGGGGGGGGGGGGTACACCCCATGGGTATTTTAATACTCAAAAATAAAACTGGGCAAATTATTATACATTGTATACATGTAAGAACTTCCTTGGTTTTAAGATTGTAATGGTACCTTAAACATCCTGAGAAGTTATTCCGTTTGACACAGAAGTTGTAATTTTTTGAGAAAACTGGAGGAAAATATTACAACCTGAAATGGATCCTCAAAATGAAAACAAATTTAATCTGACCCATGCACATTAAAGTGACTAAATATCGTCACCATCAACAGGGCATGGAATCGGAGTGCAAATTTTAGATTAACTCAGTTACTGAAAAAAAACACCACATGATAAGGTCATTATTACCGTTGCTGCTGCATAAATGAGCCAGTAATTTTCAGTCACTGTGTTCATCTTAAACTAGGACACCGATTCCATGCCCTGTTGAAAAGTCTGCTCTTATTGTGATGATACTTCCCCTTTAAGTTGAAACATTAACGGGTTGGTTTTGTTTACTTGTGACTTTTATAAGGAAGGATCTGCATTTACAGATATTTTACCAAAGTGAACATGTATACTTACTTTAAACTAGTTTTGTGCAATATCATATTTAAGGAATTCATTGGAAAAAAATGTGTATTCATAACATAAAAATGATTTCTGCACAAAGTTGTTAGGACAGTCACGCATAAGGCTATGAACAAAGAAAAAATTCACTAAATTGAAAAGACTCCCCCATTTCAAAAATATCATGCATGGAGCTTGAAAAAGTTGTCAAAATGTGTGAAAAACAATTACTGGACAAAACTCAGTAATATTTGTGGATTTTTTTGTAGTGAATATTTTCTCCCACTTTTGGTGCAAGTGTATTACGGACGCAGAGATTATGGCACAGACAGACTGAATAAAAACAGGGTACATATAACATTTGGGTCCTTTGCTCTCCCAAAATCCCAAAAGAATCTGTACTTTCTACATTATTATATTATTTAGAATCGGAAAATCTTTCTGGACTGATCTCTCTTTAGTTTGTTTCAATCACGGATCCAGAGCATACACGTAAGGTCGTTGCTTCACTTCCTTTGGATCATGTGCATTGTGCTCTTGAGAATTGTACCTTTTATGATATTGTCCAGTTAAACTGAGATATTTTTTTTTCTTCCTCAACTCCCCCTCGAGCCCTTCTTCTTTCTCTAGTACTGCACTTGTTTTCGCCGGCAAGTGTGAAAGACCCTGCCTGCATGGTCATTTCAATGTCTGATGGTTATGTTAATACACAATTCATGCAGTATTTTTCCTGTGTATATTCCCATCTGTGGAATGGACAGCATTTGGAGAAAAAAAAATTGCCTGAATGATGAATGTTTTGATATATACTGAGACGCAATAGAATCTTACCACTTTTTCGACCTTAAATTATCAGTAATCACAATGCACAAATGTAATATGTGCACTCGCGGTGAAGTGGATACAGATGGGATCGAGTACAGTGGACAAAACATGGACATTTCCTCAATAAAATGCCAACATTTCTAATCCAAATTGTGTTGTCTTATTTTGAACCATTACAATTTTATGCTATTGCGTCTCAGTATAGTATATGCATATATTTGTAATTTTTTTATTTTTGTTCCCCCATTTTCCAAATCATCAAATAAACTACAAGGAGAATTGACATTTAAGTCTACCACAAATCAATGATTGGAGTGAACACAGACAAAAGTTGATGAGCCCTTACCAAAATGACCAATTCATTCCAATTCATTCCAATTGGAAAATTTAATTGGATCCAATTTGTTTTAATTGGAATGAATAGGTTTGAATTGGACTTCATCATCACTGACTTGTGTCTTTACGTTTCCAATTGGAGAAGTTTTGTTGTCCAATTGGAGTTTCAGTTGGAAACCAGTTGGGTTGAATTGGAATCTATGGGTAATGCAGTAAAAATATTTTCCAATTGGAGGTGGTTGGAATTACACAACTGAAGATTATTGGAACCAATTGGTTTAAATGTACAAATCTTTTTCCAATTGGAGAAGTTTTGTTCCAATTGGAGTTTCAGTTGGAAACCAGTTGGGTTGAATTGGAATCGATGGGTAATGCAGTAAAAATATTTTCCAATTGGAGGTGGTTGGAATTACACAACTGAAGATTATTGGAACCAATTGGTTTAAATGTACAAATCTTTTCCAATTGGAGAAGTTTTGTTGTCAATTGGATTTTCAGTTGGTAACCATTTTGGTTTTATTGGTATATATTGGTAATGCATTAAAAAATATTTTCCAATTGGAGGTGGTTGGAATTACACAACTGAAGATTATTGGAACTAATTGGCATTTGCAGTCTCATTGAATTGTTGTTGAAAACCAATTGAGTTTTAAAGAATCAATTGGTTTAAATATCCTATGGACCACCGACTCCCGGGCCAAAAAGGGTGTGGGTACATACATCAACCCACCCTACCCCCATCCCCCACCCTATCCATCACCCTATCCCCATCCCCACCCCTATCCCCCACCCTATCCCCTCCCTATCCTCCCTATCCCCCCTATCCCCTCCCTTCCCCAGTTTATGCCTGTGCTTTGTACAAATGTTACATAGGCCTATACGTGTACATAGTAAAAGTGGCATCCTGTTTAAAATTTTGTATATTAACCACCCCTTATAATTTTGTTAGACCCATTCCCTTATAATTGCACTGACCTCTCCTGACAATGGAATATCCCAAAGACCAAATAAACACCTTGTGCAGGATCTTTGTGCATGTGAAGGTCATTATATTCCATGTGATCAGTTACCACCAGCATGGATGGATTTATGCCACAAGTAAGAATAAAGCTTGGAGAAGTTCTCTTTTTCATCTCCTGATTGTTCATCTTTTCTTCTTTCAGGTATGTTACTTTCATTATCATAACTTTGATAGTTTATATACCACTGAATTGATATGGAATAATTTAGTTGTTATTGCTTTGAATTGCTTTATAGAATGTATATGGGAGATGTGAAGAAAAGGAAGTTTCAATTCCTTAGTTTCTTTATACAGTATATACTTATTGTTATGAAGATCTAGGAGCATTGATGTATAGTGCTTTTATATCTAGTAAAAATAAGTTTTGTTGTTACCTACATCATGCTTACATATAGGCTTATTAGTATTATTCAGTTTCCATGTATACTTTAAGCTCTATAGCTGGAGTAGTATCAGGCATGAAACAATAAGCCATTCATTCACTACATGTATATGTGGTCAGTGTGGCTCATTAGTATTCATGGTGTGTGCATGTGTTGGCTATGGCTGTACAGCTTATACTGGGAACATGTGTGACCCCATGCTGAACAAAGAGCCTTGATTCTGATACCCTAGTATGTTTATGGTCCAGTAGTTTTGCAATGCACTAAAGTACAAAGTACATTGAGTGGAAGTAAACATTAGAGTTATGAGTTTGCATTATTTTATGAGAACAAGAACTTCAATGACAAAAGTATGTTAATCATGCATCTGTGATTGAAAGGAATGAAATGTAGTAGAGTTAGCATTTACCTTTAAATGGTTTTAATTTACAGTTTAGGTTTCCTAGAATGTCATTTCAATTGTTTTTATCAAGATTGATTGTATATTCCATGTGATGTTCCGTCACCACCATTAAGAATAAAGATCTGAGAAGTTATCTTATTCAACTCCTGACTGTTCATCTTTTATTCTTTCAGGGTCATCAGCCATTGAATCATTAATGTACCCCATGTAACTGCAGTTATTTGGCAGTCAGACTGAGTGTTCCTGTCCAACCAGATGACATACAATTAGCCCCTACACTGTGATGAGAACCCTCAGCCCACCAGAGTACAATGGAAGTGGAACCATGCAGAAGATGAGCCAGTATTACCGACATCAGCTGAGGGATAAGAAGGCAGGACATGTAGCCAGAGGGTGAACCATCAGTGAGCACGCAGGATACAGTTGAAGACATTAATAGTATCATCCAGCTATATCTACCAGACGACATGAGAGACTTGAATATGGTCTTTGAGCACGACATAATGGTCTCACCATGTATCCATCACATAGGAGTGGGGACAGGAGAGACAGCAGAAAACAAATGAGTGCAAACTGACTTGCAGAAGGTACTGAACCATGTGAACAGTGACGAGGTGTGGGACAATTGAAGAATATAGGGCTGGAGATGTAACTAACAGACACCTTGGACCTTCCTCGAGAAGGAGTGTCCCAGGCGATAGAACCAGCAGAAATGACAATGATCAACCCCGCCCTGAGTCTCTGTCACATTATTTCTGTGCAGTAAAGGGCAGTTTGCTTACTTACCTTCATCATGAAAACTTTCCCAGAAATTAACATTATTGATCAGCAGATCGAAAACAATTAAAGATAAAAATGGAGTCATTGTGCTTTTCCGTGTAATACCATGTAAGGTTGTATTCAATTTGCTTCTACAATATTTATGCACTTGTTGTGTTGTCACTTGTTGTGTTGTCATTTATAAAAATGCCTTGAAGTTCAATTAATGACTTCTTTATGACTTCTTGTTCTGTGTTTGTAAATTTGTGAATACCCTTCGACCCCCATCTTTTTAACCCAAATAAAGAAATTAATGTAGTTAAGTAGAGACATCCGTCCTGTTGCAGAAAAGGGAAAAAGTCCTGGAAATGGGACTATAGAAAGAATCTAATTGGAAATATATTGTCCAACTCGTTAGCATCAGGAAAAAATTGCAATTGGGAATATAGGACTGTCAAAAAAGCAAGTAGTCAAATTGGGGGAAAAATCCAATTGGAAAATGGAGGCAAATGTCCAATTGGTTCCTATTGGAAAATATTTCAATTGGGATTTGAGTCAAAAAGTCCAATGGGTAAATATCCAATTGGGAAATTTAATTTCCTATTGGTTCCAATTGGTTTGTGCCAATTGCCAATGGGAAAATATCCAATTGGTTCCAATTTAAAAATTCAATTGGAAATGAATTGGAAATTTTGGTAAGGGAGGAGGGACTCAAACCTATGACCACTGGTTCAAAATACCAGTGCTATATATATACACCAACTGAGCTACAAAATATCCAGCCCACAGTTGAGTCTCCAAATGTGTCAATAGTTTTTGCAGTCAGACGCCATGACATAAATACTGTGTCTACCCAGGAACACAACACAGATACAACACAAGGAGGCTCATATCATTCATAATTAAACTGAAATTCCAGTCCTTTTTAACCCGACCCCTCCATCCAACCCCATTTAGCTCATCAATCACCCTTGATTTGTAATATATTCATGGGACAAATCAGACATGTAAGCTGTCATCAAAGCTATTTCTTCCTGTCCACCCCCCCCCCCCCACTCTTTTCCTTCAACAATGCAGCAGAGTACATGCTCACGTGGCATGTCCCCCATGGCATGGCCTCATCAGTCATGGGTTTCAACAAGACTATTCCAACTCCATTGGGTCTCAATGGCCAGCAAATAAGAGAAGAAATTAGATGTAGATTTAATCTCCCAAGGGAAGGATTTTCCACATTATTAGCTGTTAATAGTTGACAGTCTCCAACAATCTGGTTAATTTGGGGGGGGGGGGGGTGTTGTTGGGAGATTTAATCTCCCAAGGGAAGGATTTTCCACATTATTAGCTCTGTTAATAATTGACAGTCTCCAACAATCTGGTTAATTTGGGGGGGGGGGGGGCGTGTTTTTTTTTTCCTTTTCTTTTTTTTGTACCGCTGATAGGTACAACAATTAATTTTTACCCTGTTATGGTTTCTCCTTTAATAATTCCCACTAGTTTGCTTTTGGGCAACTCCCAGCTCTGTTCTGAATTATTTGTTTGGTTTTAAGCCTGTATACCTGGATACCCGACCGAAACTGTCATTATCCGCTTCCATTTTTCGGTTCCAATTACCCGTAAATAAACTTTTTAAAATTCCGATTGAACATTGCTAACAAGATGAAGAAAACTTGGATGAAGTACGGTAACATTTGCCGACATCCTCTCACAGACTTGCCGGCTTTTGTTTGAAACTTGTGTACCCAGGTATCCAAAGATTTACAATTTTGGTCCGGTTCCCGAAATAACTGAAAACGCACAGCCTTATTTGGTTTTCTAATAATGTCTGTAATTGTTTTTAAAATGCCTAAAAATATTACTAGAAAAAAAACGGGGAAAAAAAAAAGAAAATATGAATTTGAAATATTTGCAGAGAGCTCCAGTCAGGGGCATCCTGCTGCGTGCAACTAACTATGCAACAACAGTGTGCAGGCTGCCCTTTGCAACATGATCCACCAGCTAGAACAATGGTACATTTGTTCTCTGCCAGGACACAAATTACATGTAAAACCAAAAAAAAACTCTTATAGAAACTAGAAACTCTATAATAAAAAATAAAATTAAAAAAATTTAAAAATTAATTTAAAAAATCTGAATCCCTACAGGCATTTCACAGACACCCTGCTGAATGCAACAACAGAAAAGTGTGCAGACTGGAATACAACAACAGAAAAGTGTGCAGACTGCTGAATACAACAACAGAAAAGTGTGCAGGCTGCTGAATACAACAAGATCCAGCTTGAACAATGGTTCTTTTGTTCTCTGCTAAGGGCTGGGAAAAAAAACACATTGAAACTATGGAACCTATATGTACAGAAACCCCAAAACAACTCTCTTACAGAAATTAGAAACTAGAAAAAAAATCTTATTAAACACAACACACGAAACTATGAAACCCACCTAGGAAAAAAAACCTACTTGTACATGTATGGAATCTATAAAAAAAAACCAGAAAAACCTCTTAAGAAACCCCCAAATCAATTCTAAAAACAATTACAAAAAAATAAAGGTTCTAATATGTTTCTAAAGCTTCCTACAAACAGGTCTTTAATGAGGTCTCTGCTCGTTACTACGCTCATTACTCGTGATTAGATCGATAATTGTTTACTCATGATTGGGTTGATAATGAGGGAATAACAGTTATAGTGGTACAGTCTTCACCGCAGGTAAATGACCGGTTTCACAGGTACGGTTAAGACCAAGCGTCAAACTGTTATTCCCATTCATGAATGGCCATATATCGATTTCATTTACGTAAAAAAATGTGTAATTTCTTTTTAATAAAGCCAAACAGAAATGGGCAAATTCACATTTCGGGGACGCACAAAACACTTTCAAAGTACACATACATGAGTCAGGTGCATGATGCAAAACAATCTTCTTCACTCTGATTGGTTCAAATCCACGTCGCGCGTCGCACAAAACAGCTGGCGAACAGCTGTCACATACGCGCTGCTCTGATTTTGATAAGACATGTCTTTACCATCTGTTAACACACTGATTACATTTTGTCCAATCAGATTGTCTAAACTGTCTTGGGCTTCCAATGAGGATACCAACAGGCCACAATCGAAACACCTTTTCCCACACTTTTCTTGATAAATGATGCCATGGGATCAGACTGATTTTACTGATTGAAGCAAAAAATATCAGTTCTCAAATATTTTATAAACACCGTTACATGACACAAACTACAAGTTAAAACTCTCAATTAAAAACTCGGTTAAAAATTCACAATTTATGTACATGTGCATCGCTTGGGCAGCAGTGCAGTACTCAGCAATCACTCACAGTCGTTCTGGGTATTTGACATCAATCGGAAGTGTAGTCACTAATAATATATGATATCTACTTTTAAAGGGTGAATGAACACTTAATTCTCATCATGCCAACATTTGCATTCAGAGTGTGTATTAATTCTAAATTGGAATTTTAAAGGAGAGAGTAACACTCTTTCCTAAATGTCAAATCTTTCAATTATTTCACTTTTCTTCAAAAAAAAATGACAGCATTTTAGACCAAATTATTTCTAGGACAGATTGATACCATCGTCGGCTTTTAATGCATCAAGTAAGTTCCACATTTTAAGTCAATCATCACTTAGTTATATCTGAATTACCAATTCTACCTCCACAAATGTGGTACGATCTGGGAAAACCCGTCAAATGTCGGCAAACTTGTTTTGAAGATAATGGCAAAATAGTCCCCCAATTTGTGTTGTTGACAATTTGAGTTTTTTAACTGTTAATAATATCCAAATGATCATTCTTGAAAAGATTAAATAAAAATTCCATCGTTTTAGATGTAAAAACATATGATGATAGATAATTAAAAAGCCGTCTTTGTTTTTCGTTTCCGCCATTGTTTTTTAAGGACAGCGGTGGTTATAACTTCCCGAGAGCATAACTCAAGTTATAGACAATCTAGAATCATGAATAAAACAGTTTTGAAAACAGCACAGTGTCCTCGTTAATTTGATGTATATAACACAAAAATGACAAATTTCACCATGTGAAGGATTTTCCCAGATCACATCACAAATGTGCATAGGCCTCCATGTTTGTGTATGCACACACCTGTGAGGAAAACATGTACACATACGTTTATATTAATAAGAAACGTAATGTGTATTCTGTGCCAGTGCAAATGTCAATGTAATTCTATGTGACATCAATACATCTATCTCCAGAGCCCCATTTGTACCAAAAATAGATTGGCAAAAGTAGAGACAGTTTGTCTCAAAAATGCCTCCTTATTCTGTGTACACGTGGACTCCACAGGTCATACACTACCATTAGCACAGTATACATGTATACGTACAACATTTTCATAAGTAAATGCTCTGTCCCAGTAAGTCTCAATGAGTTCATTTTATATCAACTGACTTCTATTCCGGGTCAATGGATCATGAATCAAATTAATTACCAGTAATGAAAGCCACTCCATTGCTTCAAGGTCCACGACTGCGGCTGGGTAGCCAATTCTGCCTTATTAACGCAGAAGGTGTTTGTCGTCACCATCTGCGTTTCCCCCCCCCCCCCATGAGGACCTATTGGTATCCTCATTGGGAGAATAGGGGTTTTTAATCAGGATAACAGTGTATATCCTAATAGGGAGAGTATAGGGTCTATCTACCCTGCTAACTTACTTTATTTTATTCCTTTATGGCAAAACACCCATCACCTAAAAAAATAGGTGATGGGTGCAAAATTTGTGCTGAATTCATGAAAGTTTTTTTTTGGTTTATATGGTAATAAAAACCACTGTGCCTTGACACACTTTCATTTCTAACTGAGAAGTCTCACCAAGAAAGGCCTCTCTTCTCCCTGGCTGTCCAATGTTTTGAATTTGGCTGGGAAAAGTTTCCATGGAAAATCTAGTTTTAAATCAAACTTTTTGAATATGTTCACAATATACACTATGAATAACTTTACCCTGAAAATGCCCTGAAAATCTGTTTTACCGTGAAATAAATAGTTCACAGCAATTTCATGACGACACAACACCGTGAAAACGCCATGAAATACTCTTGGAATTTCTTCGCAGTGAAAACGACATGAACTTCTTGTGGCAGTTTTGGGGCAGCTCATTAATTCTCAAGATCGCCGTGTGTTTGCCCTGAAATCACTATGGACATTATTGCCAATATACTGAGAGGAAGAGACACCATGAAATTGCCGAGAAATCATGGTGAACTATTAATTTCACGGCAAAACGGATTTTCAGGGTAAAGTTATTCATAGTGATAATCAATGAATATATATACTACTCAAAACAATTTAGGGAACACCGGATTTTTAACATCAAATAGGTTTGAAATGTTCCATGAACCGGGATTTTCATTTGCAACCCCCTCTCTCTTTCAGTAGTCATGTCATGAAATGTGTAATCACTACAATGTACATGCATCCTTTATCATCTGTTTCATTGTGCAGTTGTTTCTCATCAATTCTGTGAAACATTGTGTTTATCTGAAATAAATGATCTTGCTTTAACTGAGATTATTCCGGTGTTCCCTAAATTGTTTTGAGGAGTATACATGCACCAATGTAGGTTTCATCATTATTCATGCATAAATATTGATAAAAAAAGGTGTATTCTGTCCCAGCATGTGTAAATGTCAATATAATCATTCTTTGTGACCTCATCAGACCTCATCAATACACATCCCCCTGAGCCGTATGCACAGTAAATTGCGAAACTAAAATAAATTGGCTCAAAATTCCTGCTGATTCTGTATAAATTTACACTGCTGCATGGAATCATTGTGTTCCTGTTGATCATGTGCACTGGAGAGTTACAAAGAATTTCGGGATCAGATGTTGGTTTACTCTCAAGGTGCAACTGCAATTGTATCACTCCCTGACCATAGGCTACTGTACAACATGAAGCAAATGAATTACAATCCCTTGTGGTTTAATTTCAATTACAGTGACATCTTAACCAAAACAGCACATTTCTACCTGGCGGTATGTTTGATTGTACATGCATCCTCTTGTGGTTTAGGCGTTACAAATTACATCACAGGTCACATCGTCTAAAGACGACGCCTTGATCTCAACTGTAGAGATGATGGAGATGGAGATCAATGAGACGATGAGACCTGTGACGTCACGCCTTTACCAAAACAGCACGTTTCTACCTGGCGGTATGTATGATTGTACATGCATCCTGTTGTGGTTTAGGCGTTACATCACAGGTCACATCGTCTAAAGACGACGCCCTGATCTCAACTGTAGAGATGATGGAGATCAATGGAGATCAATAAGACGATGAGACCTGTGACGTCACGCCTTAACCAAAACAGCACGTTTCTACCTGGCTGTATGCGCGCACATTCTGTTCTTGTTTAGGCATTACGTCATGGGTCACATCGTCTAATAACGACGCCTTGATCTCAATTATAGAGATCAATGGAGATCAATGAGACCCTCTGATGTCACATCTAAATCAAAACAGGAGGAGCACGCCTACTGCCGGGCAGAAAATGTGACCGCATCACAATTTTGTAAACCAAGGTCACATTGTCTATACAGTTGCTTATTATTTCTCACCCAGTCTTTAATTTCTTATCCCTAAAATAATTTCACCAGCGGCCACCATTAATGTCAATTTTAAATGATGACATATTTGTTTACAACAAAATGGCCCTGTTGCACAATGAATGGAGATAACATTCGACTTATGAATCCTCCTAATGAACACTCTGCTCTTTGTGATTGCTTGGTCCAACTTCCCCATCCAATGCACCCACTGAATGAAAGGCCCATGGCCTTCACTTAAAACTGCCTTTAAATACAAACCTCACTATTTGTGTAACAGCTAAAAAAAATAGAATGTCTGTCTTAGCCAGCAAGCACATGATTAATCAAATATGGGAAAAAAATACTGAAATAGAAAGCTACAATTTCAACAAATATGCAAACTGCTCACACAAAACGAGAGTAAAATTTGCATTTTTTTTTTCAAATTTGAGATTTTTGTATAATTTCCAAATTCTGTAGAAAAAGAGCTTTACAATGGTAACCAAACACATCTAGGGGTGCAATGTGTGAAAGTTTCAAAAAGCCATACTTTTTAATAGCTAATTTTAACAATTGAAAGTCTATACCAGAAAATTACAACATGATATAAGGTACATGTATTCCCCTCATTTTAATTCCTGCATTTATTTGTATATAAAATATTTGTATGTAATATTTCTGTCTACAGGTTGTGTCCACCCTGCCTACTGTAATTTTTAATAGTTTTATATTATTTCTGGCGGCAGAGGACCTGGGTTATTTGTTCCATCTTTGTGATATTTTAACAATAAAGATGATCAAGATGTTTCGAGGAAACATGACTCAATATAATGCATCTTATGCATGCATAGTTTGTACACACATGAACATAGTGTTAACCTATCACGATGATATACCAAAATAAACCAAATATCAGTGAATGAATTTGCCTATGTGCAACCTAGCTATGAGGTTTATTTGTCTTTTGATTTGACTCAATGAGGTCCTGTTGACACAACTGTTGTTGACAGAAGGGTCGATATATTGCTTTTACCTTGTATGAGATTTTTTCTTTTTGTGTTTTTGAAAAGGTGCCATCTGTGTGTCTATTCAAATAAACAAATATCAAAATCAAATTAAGAAATTAAAAACATGACAAAATATACATGTATGGTTAACCTTTTTGTATTATGGGAAACCTGAAAATTTGATAATAATTTTAACATGCACTTTTGATACTTTTGTGCATGTTTGTCTGTACCTTTATAATTAGTGTACTTTTAGTCACTGCGTGTGTATTGTGTTATACACAATTTGTAATCTCAAAACGATTTAAGACTGTCCTGGTTGCTATCATTTTGGTAAAAATTTGTGAAATGTTTTCCTAACTTAATACATCTTACAATTCACACTATTGAACATCTCGGTCTCTTAAAGAACAGTGAAAGGTGTCATTTAGTCCTTAATAAGCAGTGATCTGTGATTTAAGGATTTTTAAGACATGAAATGCCCTTGAACCACCCAGGAACCATGTCCTTTTTCTGGACATCTCCTGGACGATTTATGAAAAAACAAAACAACAAAATTTAAATAATAAATTAAATGTAACAAAAAAGGGGGGAAACAAAACTAAAATTAAAATCTGCAATTTGGGGGAAATCTGGAAAACTTACATCTCCAAGTCATGCATTTACAGACATTTTTGTACTCTGATATATCAATGCAAATATCTACTTGGTAGAGAATAGCTAGACTGGTCCCCTGTCTTTATCCTATATCAAGGATATAGACAGGCTCCAGGCGTACCATTCAAGTGGTTTCATTGGATACGTTGTGCTGAAGATCTGACGCCACGCTTTGAGGCTCACATGCTAGCTACCAACCAAGGTCAAAGTTGAGCATCGGGGAAAATACGGCGGCCGCACGGCCAGGATCTGGCGTAATTCACGCATCTCTAGCTCAAAGCGTGATGTCAGATCTTCAGGCTGGAGACTAGCCTGCTCCCATATGGTCAGGGAGGATACTGTATCTGTATCTCATCATCACGTCTTAAAATCAGGATACAATGGGATTAAGTGTCTTCATCATTAGAAGCCGTTTTGCCAGAGGATCAGGGAGGATACTGTATCTGTATCTCATCATCACGTCTTAAAATCAGGATACAATGGGATTAAGTGTCTTCAACATCATTAGAAGCTGTTTTGCCAGATGGTGGCATTACTCACACATCCAGGTTCCAATTTCATAGAGCCGCTAAGCAGGGAATTTTGCTAAGCAATATAAAACAGACTACCAGCCAAAATGCATACATTTTGTATGGAAGTTTGGCTGGTAACCAAAGAAATACGCTAAGCAAATTTTTCTGCTAAGCAGCTGTATGAAATTGGCCCCAGATGGCTATGTTTATCTTAACCCATATCCGCCTAACCACGTAAACACACAAAATACTGTATGTGCCTAATTAAGCCCCCCGCACAGAGATACATTGTTTTTGCACACAATCAGAAAGATTCCTTTTTAGAGAATATTACAATCACTGACACAGACACATAATATATTGATGGAAAGAGGAGAACATGCACTTTATTATGATGTCAGACTTGTCTAATTTCATATCTATAATAATGAAATACAGTCATCGTAAAAACGTAGTAAATTGGAATTGGACAAAAACACGGTACGGAAAATCACGTACAGGCTGTAGGTCAGCGTTTGTAGCGTTTTATATATCTACGGGTTATCACGTAGATCGGCGGATATGGGTTAAGCAAGAACCACCCCCAAAAAAAAACGGGAAAAAAGAGGGGAAAAAAGGGGGTAAAAAAAAGATGCAAGCCTGTAGCCAGTGTGATTTGTTGCATCCAAATGATCTGTTTTTACAATGTGCCTGATGCATTGCAGTGCCGAGTTGTCATTTGGGACAATATCGTCACCGATTAGAGCAGACTTTCAACAGGGCATGAAATCGGTGTCCTAGTTTAAGATGAGCACAGTGTCTGGAAATTACGGGCTCATTTATGCAGCAGTAACGGTAATATGACCTTATCATATGTGGGGTATTATTTTCAGTCACTGAGTTAATCTAAAACTAGCATTCTGATTCCATGCCCTGTTGATCGTGATGATACTGTCCCTTTAACCCTCCTACTTTTGGTGCCTTTTTCATACAAGTTGATCCACCATTTGAAACCATTCGCTTTTGTGGTTTTGAATGGTGAAATAACTGTATACAATATTGATTTCCCCAAATGGTTTTGAACGGTACATGTAGGTCAGCTTATACAAAACCTTGTTTGGATCTTTCCAAATGGTAGTACAGCTAATACAAAACCTTGTTTGGATACTTCTAAGTGGTGAATCAATGGACCCTCTATGCATTTGAATGGATTTGAATGGTAGTAAAGCTTGCTACCAACACTGTTCAAATGGTATCACCATGTGTGTACAAAACCAATGGGCATTTTTGAAAGTGGAAATTTTGAATGGTTTCAAATGGTCTATCAGTAGGAGGGTTAATAATGCTTCCCTCAGTATTGTTACTGTGAAATATCTCATTCAAAAGTAATTTGTTTTCCCTTTTACGGGTACAAGGAAAATAGAAGGGTACCAATGAAAAACAAATTGATGGTTGACATAGCGAAACACATGGATCCTTAAGAGCACCGTACCAGTTGTTGGTTTTGGATACAGGACTCACTTTGACTCTCACAGACCTGTGTGCCAAAGGTCTATATTTTCCCAACAGTCTGTCAAAACAAAAATCTCACACATCCCGATGGATAAATGCACGTATACCATATTATGTCGAGCAGCGACATTAATTAAGCATGATGGCAAGCACATATTTACCCGATCTGGCCGAATTACTGCACTCAATCCCGTCCAACCCTTTGTTTACATTTCCCCCCTCCCCCGACTCAATTACAACCATCTCCATTAGATATTTACGAGTACATATTTAGAATTCTCAATGACGATGACTCAAGGATCGCCGTCATAAATCATTAATGCTTTCATTCTTTACAATACACGCAATAATCATAATGCTCTCTCTTTTTTTTGGTTAATTTTCCCCGTCATAAAAGCAAAGAGTCCCAAAAGGCATAAACAATAACAAACATTGCAACATGTACAGTATGCATGACAACATGCCATTCACCGTGATAAATTGGGAGCAGAGCGCAGCGAGGGAGCCATTATTTCGGGGATAGGGTAGATAGATTTCTGAATAATTGTTCATTAGTTGCCCACTGAAATGTCTTCAGGAAAAGAAATTTAAATTGGAAAAAAGGGCTAACTTAAAGCTACTTTACACTGTTGGTAATCTCCAAAAAAAAAAAAAAACAGAAATATGATCACAGTTTTACCTGAAACATACTAGGGGTTACGGGTTGATGATAATAATAATAATAATAATAATAATAATAATAATAATAATAAAGATTTGTAGCGCGTACATATCCACCCTGCTGGGCGCTCAAAGGCGCGGAAACAAAGAAAAAAACATGAATACAAACAATATACAATGATAGCATAGGGAGAAAATTATGTACTGAGATACATGTACATGTACCTACAATGCAATTACAAATATACATCATCTTTGAAGAATTGTGACATAAGATGAGTTTTAAGCATCGACTTAAATCTAGTTATATACTATGACAAGATTTGAGTTTAGTTGGAAGCTGATTCCAGAGTCTCGGAGCCGCGACAGAAAAAGATAATGGTATCAAACATCCCCGTCTCACATGCTATTATTTAAGACAAGTAAATGCAACGAAATAATTTCCAAAATGAAAAATCTGTCATCCGCAGATCTATAAAAAAAATCCCACAATGGAACTACTGTACTATGAACAATCCGAATGCATTTTCACTGTTTTCTCGTTAACGACACAATGAAATAAGCTGAAACTTTTACAGGCTGGTTTGTATATGAATTCATTTTAGAAGACATTTTAACTGAAACTGTATACAGGTTTTTTTAAAATTTAAATGAAATAAAATTAAAATTAAAGAAATAAAGAATTAGCTTCTGCATACTGTTAACCAACCCTCAGAAAAATGAGAAATAAAATGTGTAATGCCAACAAAAATGTTAAAATTAAGTGGAAAATGTTAAAATTAAGTGGAAAATGTTAAAATTAAGTGGAAAATTTTAAAATTAAGTGGACGCACGTTTTGCTCTAGCTGTATCTTTCTCAAAGGCAAAACTGCAGCCTTTGATAAGATCCTGCTCCAGTTTTTGACATTTTATCAAATAAAAAGAAACAAAATAGGGAAATAGAGAACACAGTTCTCTATGTGACAAGATGAACTTGTTTCGTCAGGCCCACGGAAGAATTGTGATGTCTTCCTTGAAATTGGCATGTATTTGGCAGACACAGAAATGAGTGTTGACATGACGTCAGTGATATAGGGACAGACGGCAAATATGAATGGCTGGCTTTTATCCTGCATAAAGCCTTCTATAATCCTGATATAGGTCGGGCAATAATTCAACAGCAGATGCCATCAATAATTTCATATCTGAGACAGAAGGGGTAAAACAGTACAATGCAACTTTTTTGTGAATACTCAATTTCCAAAATGGCTGCAAGGACGCATTCTTCTCTCTAGGGCTGTGCGTTTTCGGTTATTTCAGCAACCGGGTACCCGAAATTGGAGATCTTCGGATACCCGTAAACAATTTTGTAAAAACACATAACTACTCCCAAATGTATAAAATAATCAATATGAACACAAGTTTCAAACAAAAGCCGGCAAGTCTGTGAGAGGATGTTGGCAAATGTTACTTCTAAAGCCTTCATCCTAGTTTTCTTCATTTTGTCATCAAAAATTCAGGGACTTCCATTTGTGTGGCTTAAAATGTCCAGTCGGATTTTTAAAAAGTCATTTTCATGTATTTACAGGTAAGTGGAACTGAAAAATGGAATTGGGTAATGACATTTTCGGTTGGATATACTGGATACAAAGTGTTAGCCAGGCTTTAGAACTCGGGTGTCCAAATTTGCTGGAAATTTCAAAACAGGGTGTCCAAATTGTTCACTTACAATACCTCTTCATGTAAATGACAGATGAAAAAGGGTGTCCAAAATTGAAACAGGGCGTCCAAAAGACACCCAGGACACCCCTCTGGCTAACACTATGCCTGGATACCCGTGTACAGCCTTACTTCTCTCAAGACCATTTTTTTTACAATTATGTGACACGCGTTTGTTTATGGTGTAAACCAAGGAATTTTAACAAAAGGGACCAATGGGTCTTCGTTGCCAATATTTGTTTGTAAATATCTTCGACTGGCCAAACGTGTACAAATCAAACTGGAGATGCCTACAAAAGTTCAAGTCCAATGGAAACAAAAGAGGCAAACAATAGGAGGTCTTCGGTTTACACCATAAACAAACGTGTGTGTACACAATGTACATGAACATGTTTTACCAACATTACAACAAATGTTGTACCTTCCCTTTAACAAACTACAGGATATTTTATTTTCACAGGTTGTCCTTGGAAGCACAATTTCAATACTAGTAAAAATGATAAATTATAAAGTAAGATTAAAAAAATTAAAAAAATGCCAGAAGAATTAGAACCCGGCTATCAAAATTTGGGTCATAAATTTTCAATGTGTTTTAGTGTTTTCCCACTTGTGGTGATAAAACAAGCTCTCATGCAGGGGAAAAAAGACTGAACATACATGTACATTGTACATGTTAACCAAACAGAACATTCCACCCCACATGTACATGTATGGACAATGCACAACGTCAAGGTAACGACATAATTTTCAGACATTATCACTCGTGATTGTACCCACCATTAACTATCTACATGATTGTTTTAATTTATTATAATTTCTAGAAAATGCAAAGATAATGATCTTAAAGTTTGGTAAAATAGAAAATATTGTTGTGGTAGGTTGATAGACTGTGCGTTTAAACATGGAGGAAGTTTCCTTCCTCCATGGTTTAAACAACCTCCTTTGAGTTTTGTTTCTCCGAAATATAATTTCAACTGGAGAAAATTTTGATTTTTTTTGTCACTGTTTTTCATCCCCCCTGAAAAACAGAACAGCGATTGGTGTACACTAACATCCACAGAATACGGTCATCAGTATCACGTGCCATCGCGCGTGAACATGCAGTGGTGATCGAAACTAAAATACACACACTGCTGTAAATGTATGGTTTTAC
Organism: Zoroaster sp. YZ-2022; assembly: GCA_029582265.1. Lineage (NCBI taxonomy): Eukaryota > Metazoa > Echinodermata > Asteroidea > Forcipulatida > Zoroasteridae > Zoroaster > Zoroaster sp. YZ-2022. The sequence goes on along the minus strand of CM055834.1, from coordinate 9,823,885 downwards.
ATGGTAAAATGTGTGTTAGCAAGTGCATCACGTGCTGGGCGCCGAGGGTCCGCCATTTTCACCGATAATTCTGTCGATGATGTCATATGAAGAGTCTGTGTCTCTGAGGTTTTTTTTTCTAGAGACTGTTCTAACCAGCTCCACTTTTTTTGAACCGTACATCAGGAAAACAATTTGAAAGCGTAATACATGTATTTTTTTATTTGTAACACTCACAAGCATAATACCACATAAAAAAGCTGCATGTATGAAACAGGTTGGGAGTTTCTATTTCAGCAGACCTTTAAGCATTCCCGTAGAAGAAATAAACACCACAGTCCACATATAGACTTTATTACAAACACTCAAGGATTCTTCAAATTGTGTTCACAACCTCAACCTCATGAAATTGGACAGCCAGAGAAGATTAATAACTCCAAAACCTCACATAAAAATCAAGGATGCTTGAGATACATGTACATTGGGATAATAAGCACATGGATGTACACAAGATGAGGATTGAGTTTCCTTTTAAAGCAAAAGAGAAGGTACAACATATAATAATAATAATAATAATGTATAGATTTATATAGCGCACGTATCCACCAACTAAGTGGCGCTCAAGGCGCATTATATTATTATCCCTGCTCATAAGGCTCATAAGGCTCACAAATCATTCCTGAAACCATCTCAGCTCCCTGGGGAGTATACAGCTCAATTGCTGCCATTTCTAGCGCATAGAGAGCAAACCATCTCTGCCTTCACAGGTACCCATTTAACCCCTGGGTGGAGAGAAGCAATTATGGTTAAGTGTCTTGCTCAAGGACACAGGTGTCACGGCCGGGGCTCGAACCCACACTCTGCTGCTGGCAACACCAGAACTTGAGTTCAGTGCGCTAGACCACTCGGCCACGACAATCCACTTTTCGTGCATTATACAACACACGGGACCTACGGCTTTACGTCCCATCCGAAGGACGAAGCAATTATGGTTAAGTACCTTGCTCAAGGATACAAGTGTCACGACCGGGGCTCGAACCCACACCCTGCTGCTGGCAACACCAGAACTTGAGTTCGGTGCGCTAGACCGCTCGGCCACGACACTCCATTTAAAGTAATGTTGGTAGAACATCTGGAATGTTGCTAAAACATACTTTAGGCCCCCCAAAAAAGTCTCCAGTTTCAGGTAATAGGTCGGCTTCAAAATCAGTGTGGTGACACTGATTTTTTTTTTTTTTTTTTTTTTTTTTTTGGGGGGGGGGTATCGTTTTTTTGCCAACCAGTGAAATGTAGGCCTACGATACATGTATTTGCAGTTATTGGAACCAGACCAAATTTCCCATGTACACAAAGTATGGTGGCTAAGAGAGGCCTCACAAATCGGCCAAATGTTCATAGCCCGATGTGAAAAAAATCATTTAAAACACAGCACGGTAGAATTCCAATCAATCCAGCAATTTTGGCTGCAATTGGACATTGTTTCTCAGGTGTCAGGTGACATGTCAGGTGACATGCGCGGAGACCAGAAACTGGAGACATTTTTTTTCTTGGCCTGATATTGGCAAAACAGCTTCTACAACTATGCTTTCTCTCTGGGACTCAAGATAAAATGACCAACCGGTGAATATTTGAACTTGTCTAAAATCCCAAAATAGTGAAAATGTGTTAAGATTATTTGACAAACTTCATTCTAGCTGGGCATTTTTATTTTATTAAGATGCAAATTCAACTGGAAATAATTTTACTAGTTTTGATACCACATGTACACATCAATAACACCTTTTTGATACTACATGTGCACATCAATAACACCTTTATAGACAGACGATTTTAAGCTTTGATACTACATGTGCACATCAATAACACCTTTGTAGACAGACGATTTTAAGCTTTGATGCACATCAATAACACCTTTGTAGACAGACGATTTTAAGCTTTGATACTACATGCGGACATCAATAACACCTTTGTAGACAGACGATTTTAAGCTTTGATACTACATGCGCACATCAATAACACCTTTGTAGACAGACGATTTTAAGCTTTGATACTACACAGGGTTCGTACACTTTTTTACTTAGATAATTCCATGACTTTTCCATGACTTTTCGCTTTGCGCGAAGGTTCGCACCCAACATTAACAATGCGAATCTAAGTAGATTCGCATAACATCAGTGTTCTAGCCAGGCATGCCCGATACGCTATAATTTATTCCATGGTGAAAAAAAAACACCCCAAAATTTCCTTTGTTCAGTTCGAGAACTAATTGTGAACAACAATAATTTGTTGCCACTGAGGGATTTATTTCATCTTGAAGGAAGCTTTATTGATACATTTTAATTGGCCGGCAACTTTGTTTCTTTTCAAGAGAATGTTTTTGATGCACAGCATTTGTAACTATGCGGCTTGCCGCGATCTATTTATAAGCATTCAATATTTAAACGACACTGGTTCCGCGACCACACTGCTTAGGCAAAAACCAGATGAGCGGGGTACCCGCGTGCCAGGCCGAGTGGGGTACCCGCGTGCCAGGCCGAGTGGGACAAACACCACGTGTTTAGTTTATAATAGCTTGTAAACCAGCCAAGAACCAGGTCCCAGAGGTTATTGTCTCTTGGTCTGGGAGTGTAAAACCACAACCTATTGTCCAGTGAACAATAGCCCCAACTCTTGTCTTGGCTCTAATCCCAAATTGATACATTCAACATTCCAAAGTCGGCAGACATTTCTTTGATGTGAACTTGTGACCCAGAAATTGTGTCTTTTTGGTTGCCGGTTGTCTTGTTTCTTTTTCTTTTAAAACCAGTTTGCGTCGGGAATAAACAAGTTTTTCTGGGCCCCTGTGCGGGTTTCTTTTTCACACAAACACGTATTTTTTGCGTGAATTTTTTTGGGTTACGTCAATGAAACTAAGACGAGACACCCCCATTTAGCTTATTAGCAGATAAATTGGCGAGTTTTCCGTGGGAATTATAGCCAGGAGGGCGTGTTTGGTGTTGCGTCTTTAGAAGTCCACCGAGCCCTCGAAAGAATTCTTCGTCGTATTTACACGTCAACCGAGCATGGAGGAAGGATTCCTTCCCCATTATCCGAGTGGCATGGTACCGAGTAACAATGGTGCACGGTAATTGGTCTATAACCGCAGCTTTACAGATTTCAATGGAGACAAAGACAAAGGTGTGGAACAGGTTTACGAGTGCCCCGCACAACCACCCATGTGAAGCGAGCGTGTTTACACGGCCCCCGCTCTTAATTGTGCCGAACAAGTGTTGCACAATTACACGTCAACCGAAGCACGCGCACTGCCAAAATGGCGTGTTTCACGTCACCCGAAAGGACAATGGAAGCTTCCACATCGTGTGGCACGTCTTCTGTGCACGTCACTTTACGCACGTGGCTCGTTATCATGTCAACCGCGACCGAGCATGCATACAAATATTCCGGAGTTTCCTATGGCGTGTTTAGACGCTCTCCGATCGATCCACTGTGCGAAAAAAAATTGCGTGTGTACACGGCCTCCGACGCGAACTGGTTTTAACAAGTCTTAAAATTCCATGACTTTCCATGACTTTTAAAGACGTTTACCCTTTTCCATGACTTTCAAGGCCTGGAAAATTCAAAAGAAAAATTCCCTAACTTTCCAGGTTTTCCATGACCCGTACGAACCCTGCTACATGTGCACGTCAATAACACCTTTGTAGACAGACGATTTTAAGCTTTGATACCATTTGTGCACATCAATAACACCTTTGTAGACAGACGATTTTAAGCTTTGATACTACATGCGCACATCAATAACACCTTTATAGACAGACGATTTTAAGCTTTGATACTACATGCGCACATCAATAACACCTTTGTAGACAGACGATTTTAAGCTTTGATACTACATGTACATGTGCACATCAATAACACCTTTGTAGACAGACGATTTTAAGCTTTGATGCACATCAATAACACCTTTGTAGACAGACGATTTTAAGCTTTGATACTACACGCGCACATCAATAACACCTTTGTAGACAGACGATTTTAAGCTTTGATACTACACGCGCACATCAATAACACCTTTGTAGACAGACGATTTTAAGCTTTGATACTACACGCGCACATCAATAACACCTTTGTAGACAGACGATTTTAAGCTTTGATACTACACGCGCACATCAATAACACCTTTGTAGACAGACGATTTTAAGCTTTGATACTACATGCGCACATCAATAACACCTTTGTAGACAGACGATTTTAAGCTTTGATACTACATGCGCACATCAATAACACCTTTGTAGACAGACGATTTTAAGCTTTGATACTGCATGGGCACATCAATAACACCTTTGTAGACAGACGATTTTAAGCTTTGATACTACATGCGCACATCAATAACACCTTTGTAGACAGACGATTTTTTTTATATACATGTACAATCATGCACTTAATAATTATCAAAATTAACAATTCTTATAGAACCTATCACCATGAGGTCCCTATACACCTAACACCAACTAAGTTTGAAGTAAAACTGTGATCATTTGTCCTATGAAAACATTGACGCTGTATTTTCCCTTTAATGTTCTGCATGTGTTTACATCAAACTCTGCCTGTTGGGGCCCCCACCCCTTGTCAGGTTCATGAAACTAAAGCAGGTTATTGATGTGAACCAAGCAAGGGATGATGATTCTCATGCAACTGAGCCAGAAGCTGGCCGGCGTGTGTTCCGATTTCAGAAATATACCCTAGCGGAGGTGCTCATGGTCAAAGATTTGACTCAGACGAGACATGGATAATCAAGAGGACAGAGGCAGAGAGGAGCAGAATGAATCCAGATGAATTGATCGTGTAGAGGAGCAGGGGGGCTGTATTTATTAGCAGCTTATGTAAATCTCACGATGTGTGGGGCTTGCTTCCTTTCAGCGCCGACACGTTATGAAATTGATTATAATTTATTTTTGTTTTTCTTTTTTTTTAAAGTATGTAGAAGGCAGTACATTTGAATGGATTCCCTTGGGGATAGGATGATGGTTATGAGAGATGAAAGGGAGAAGGGCCAGGTGAAGCAGATCGGGATACGGATGGATGGCATGAGATATGAGTAGATGGGGGTGGGATTAAAGGTGGTATATGGCATGGAAATGGGATGAAAGAGGTATGGGTGGGTGAAGGGGGGGGGGGGGCAGGACAGGTGGATCAGATGGGATACGGATAAATGGCATAAGTTTGGGGCAGATGGGGTGGGATAAAGGTAGACAGCATGGAAATGGGATGAAAGAGGGTTTGGATGGGGTGTGGCTCGGGTGTGTTTCACGAATTAGAAAATCTAAATTTTCTCAAAAAGGAAGCATTTTTGTATATATATGTCGTTATTTGTCGCAAAATGGAGTAGATTATTCAAATGAAAAACAGACGAAATCCGCTCCAAAATGGAATCTTCAGTGCAAATGGCTATGTTTTGAAAAAAATTCTTAACCACACAAGAACATATAGGGTATATAACACTGCCACGTGTTGGTGTATAATGCTAATCTGGCATAACAAATCTAACAAAATTTGGAGTTTGGTTTTATACATGAACAAGTATTAATATCAGTGGGTATTGTTGCAGCTGGCTTTGTACTTTGGAAATGTACCAACTTCCTTTTCTAAATCTGTACTGATGGCACGATTGTTGGATACGATCCTTCCACAGGGGCCGGATATCCTGTTAAAACCAAGCTGTCTAATGACACACAATGTAACGCCCTATACACTATTGGTGTGAATCTGGAATGATCACAGGATTCACAGTGTATGTATGTAACATAAAACTTACTTGGTCAAATTAGTGAAATTATTTCCCAAATGAATTTCTGTCAGCCAAAGACAGAAATTTCATGTTGGAATGAATTAAAATCTTTACAGTTATTTCACCAAATGGTGAAGTATTTATACAAACTTTAGCTAGACTGTGTAAGTTCAAGTACAGAGTTACTGTAATTTGATAAGGGTAAAGGGAAGGTACAACATTGGTAATGTTGGCAAAACTGCTTCTATGAGTTTGCTTACTCTCTTTGACTCAAGATATACATTGAAGGGAAGGTACAACATTGGTAATGTTGGCAAAACTGCTTCTTTGAGTATGTTTACTTTCTTTGAATCAAGATATACATTGAAGGGAAGGTACAGCATTGGTAATGTTGGCAAAACTGCTTCTTTGAGTATGCTTACTCTCTTTGAATCAAGATATACATTAAAGGGAAGGTACAGCATTGATAATGTCGGCAACACTGCTTCTATGAGTATGCTTACTCTCTTTGAATCAAGATATACATTGAAGGGAAGGTGCAACATTGGTAATGATGGCAAACTGCTTCTATGAGTATGCTTACTCTCTTTGAATCAAGATATACATAAAAGGGAAGGTACACCATTGGTAATGTTAATTTGGCAAAACTGCTTCTACGAGTATGCTTAATACTCACTTTGAATCAAGATATACATAAAAGGGAAGGTACAGCATTGGTAATGTTGGCAAAACTGCTTCTGTGAGTATGATTACTCTTTTTGAATCAAGATACATTAAAGGGATGGTACAGCAGTGGTAATGTTGGCAACACTGCTACTACGAGTATGCTTAATACTGTCCTTGAATCAAGATATACATTAAAGGGAAGGTACAGCATTGGTAGTGTTAGCAATTTCTTCCCTTTAAAGATATGTCACCGGTTTTGGGGCCGATTTGATGGTAAAAATATATTTAAATGTTGAATTGCTATTTTTGAATAAAAAAAATCCGTCAAGGATTAGTACCAGTAAAATAAAAACCCCAATTAATAAAATGCTGACCCACTGTTTTAATCTTTAGGTTGCATGTGACCACACAGTTTATTGTATGTAACGGGCCAAGGACATGGGCAGTCTTCCGATGGCCAGCATGGCTGTCAATCAGAATCAAGTGCATGAATTCGATATATCACTTTTATTTACAGTTTCGACATCTGAATTCCATAATTTGTGGGGTTTTTTGTGTTTAACAACGAGATTATTTAAAAAATTTGTTCGCTTCAAAAAATCTGTTTTGTGGGATGTCTTAGCCAAACATGGTGATATATCTTTAATGACAAAACGGGGTGGGAGATGACAACCTTCACGTGGTCCACCCTGTTTCAACTAATGTCATCAAACCGATGTATGCAGCTACTAGCACTCTAAGCTGCTCATCATCATACGAAAGAAGAAGAATGACAAAACAAGCCATATACATGTACATAAGTCAAGTACACACTACATGCATGTACTTTTTCATACACATGTAGCAATATTGGATATCGGGTTTCAGTGTCATCAAAACCAGTACTACACTGGGTGTTGGCTCTTGTAGCAATAGACCTTATGCATGATGTCGCAAACGGAAGGTCGCCTTCTATCAGAGGCTAGAGAAGGTCACTCATTGGTTCATGTATGCACGCTGTGCGTGCGTATACACACAGCGCATATACATGAACCAATGAGTGACCTTCTCTAGCCTCTGATAGAGGGCGATATTCAATTTGTGACATCATACAATGTATGCATAAGGTCTATACTTAAAAAGAAAATGTAAACCTTTGGAAATTATCAGAATACAAAGATACTGAATTTATAATCTAAAAACTTACTCGTTGCGAAATTGGTGATAGTACCAAACATCCAGAGAAATTAATCTGTCTGGCATGCTGCCATTTTTGAAAAATGGAGATAACAGCCGTGATCCATTTTCCACATTTAAATGAATGCAAACAATCTTGATGAATTGTTACTATTTTCTTGTTTATGACAATGATATAAAGCTGATGCTTCAGTCAGTTGTTAGACATCTCCTGATTCTTAATACATGTAAGTACTGATACCGATCCATTTACAGGCATCTTTATACTGCAATAAAATGATAAGTTCTTTCATAAAAATTAAAATGAACATTTATTTCATAGAAATTGGGAAGGGTGGACTTGTGACTGGGTCAAGGTACTTTTGAACATGTTTTTTTTTTTTTTTAAATTAAATTTTTTAATTTGTGATGTTTTTAAAAGCCTGTATTTCACATGTATTTTGGCCTATGGGCCACGATGTGTATTTCTAATAAACCCTTAACCCTCCTACTACTACTACAAGGGTCAAAATCTGTCAAAATGTATATACTTGCCAAGGTATATCTAGTGCACTTAAAAGTCAAACACTGTCAAACCTTACGTGTAGTAAGTACATTTACAGGTCAAAATGTATTGACTGTTTTTGACTGGTAAAAAAGCATTGTCTGGTATTATTCAGGGTGGTCAAAATGACAGTAAAAACCAGTCAAAAATGCCCCTGTGTGCACATTTGGGTTAACAGTCAAAACTGGCAGTTGACTGATTTTGACCACTATAGCTACTTGCCACTAAAGTGCAGCTATAGTAAGAGGGTTAATAATAATATATATTAATTTAATTTAATTTATATATACATGTGTATATATATGTTTACTTGTTCGGACATAGGGCGACCGACTTCTATAGAAATTGCTATTTCTCTGCGTTAAGGCGACCGTTGCCGGTCGCCTTAACGCTCAGCTACCCTTTAAAGTCATAATTTTGTCATAAAGTCTAAAAATCATCGCTTCCTTAGCCTCTAATTAGTGTAAACATCTTATTTCCAGAGTTTTGGACCGTTGGAGGATATATAAAAAAAAGGGAAAGGTAAGAGGGAATTTTGTGCACGTTTCTATGGAGCGGTCGCCCTATAGGTGAAAAGAGAGTTATATATATATATATATATATATATATATATATATACATATATATATACATATACATACATACATATAAACATATATATATATATATATATATATATATATATATATATATATACATATATATATATACATATATATATATATATATATATATATTACCAATGGTGTACAATTCCTCATGAAGAAATTGGGTACAACACTAGTCGTTTCAGAATAAATTTCTTCTGTGAATATGCTTGCTTTCTTTGAAACAAGATATACATTAAACAAGCAACCTGTGAAAGATTCAGCTCAATACAGAGTCTGAGTCATGAGAAAAATGTGTAAAATGCATTCATAATTTTTACAGAAACACATAGCAAAACCTTGCCACCTGCCATTTTTTTTTTTTTTTTTTTTTTTGGGGGGGGGGGGGGTGTTTTCTCTACAATCATGACAGCACTTCAGACAAAATGACACCATTTCAGCTTTTGGATAATTATTAAGTAAAATGGTAATTACCTTTGAAGGAAAGGTACACCCTTGAAATTGCCAGATTTTCTAAGTACATGTATAATCTATCCTGAGAAATAATTCTGTCTGAATTGCTTTTATAATCTTACAGAACACAGGAATAGTTTTCTCGAATTTGCCATCCGGGGGTTTTCTTTTTTTTATATACATGTAACATTTAAAAAAAAAAAACAACAGTTTTTTGTAAGTTTCTCACAAGTATGAGCACTTATCATGATGAAACTCTCAAATGTTATTTTTACGACATATTTCATGAAAACTAGAGGGTTGTAAAATTAACATACATGTATGTATACATGTACTACCAAATACCAATGTTGTATCATCCCTTCAAACGCTACAGAGTGAATCTGATTAGGTTTGCGTGTAAAATATAGCAATGTGTTTTTTTTTCATTTGCATGTATATGTGTGTAATTTCAAGTGACAACACAAGAGTTTGTGTTGTCCAACAGGAAATAAGCCAAATCAACTTTAGTGAATAATTCAATTTTCTGATGGTGAACGACACAATGATATCCATTCTCTGTGCGTTAATAAGAAACAAACATATGTATTGGTTGCTAAGATCCACATGTAGGTCTTGCAAATCAATTTTCACTGCTACAAAGACAGTTTTGTATTAAGACATACGTGTACTAGATTAAGTAATGCACGTAAAAGAACCCAGAACACTTATCGTGGAAGTGTAAGGGGTTTACCCCGGTGTTTCTGGTTCACATTGCAAGCGCCCTTGTTTACAGGTTTCCTCAGGCTTTCGAGCTTACAGTGCTTAAGTGCGCTTTTCTGAGGCATCCCTTGGTTTCATTACCAGAAATGATTAATAAATAATAATAAATGTACTCTACATACATGTACATGTACATGAGTATATGAAGTTGTCCTTGACAATTTTGAAGATGAAGTTTTTCAATTTTAGATCAAAACTGTCACACCTGCTCTTGAAATACGCTTGTTGTGACCCTTTTGGACTGAGGAGAATTATACCCAAAAAAAATATATATATATTTTTTTTAAATTTAAAAAAAGAAGCTGTGTACATGTTCGGCTGTGTGTATTCTGCAATCAACGAGGGAACAAACCATTCTAGTTGGGTATTAATAATCCAATACAGTTGGCCTAATGCAGTGGATTAACGAGAGAAGGGGTCCTCCGCGAACGCACATACATACGCACACATCGTCAGGAAGTACTGGTCCGGTTTGATTCCCTTCTTTAGTTTGGCATTGATGTGAATCACAGCAACCGCGGCCCGCATCGAGCCATTCTTAATAACCCATCACAGGTCGCATTCTGACAAGCTTCATAGGTTGCCGGTGTTACAGCGGGACGGGTCTAAATGCAAGAAGGGGCTACCACTGTTACTGCCGTTGATGATGAAGTCTCGGTCAATATATGGACATTGCGTTAAGGTTTAATTCGGTGTGAATTTCAGCTTAAGTAAGCGTGAGAGAGAGAAGTGGGTGGGGAAACATCACAATGATCTCACCATCCCCATTCACTGTATTCTACCAGTACCATTTAGTAAGGATAATAATGAAGGAATGCAACTGTCAAATTAAAAAATTAAAAATATTTTTTTGGACTGTGAGCGTGAGGCCAATACAGTGTGGGAGTGCCCTTAAAAATAATTGCATTCTAGATGCTCCGTGGTGCATTCTAGATGCTCCGTGGTGCATTCTGAGCCTGTTAAAAGGGAAACTTTTAAAAAATAATATAAAAAAAATTGGTGGGAGGGGGGGGGGGAGTTTATTCAAAACAAATCTGGAATCCAGAAACCTGTGATTGCCTAGCCTTGTTCAAGACGGTTCTATAACATTGTATATCATTGTATACACAATACATTGCAATCCACATGAATTAAGTCCACCGATAGAGTGCGCGTAGCCAGCCAGCGATATGCCTACTACAAAAAAAGTGTGGCGGTTCTCGTGTAGTAATTCAGGATCGTCGTGCACAGCGCCACCAGTGGCGAATGCTGTGTAAGCATTATGGGGCGTGCGGCACGGGTCGATAAAGCTAAACCAGAAAAATCCGTCTTGCACCAAGACTATGATTGTCAAGTCACATTACATTATTATAAGGCTAATATACTCTTGTTTAAACTTCTCGTTTTTTTCAACTTTTGAACAATGTCATGAATGGCCCAAATCTATTGTTCTTGGAGTACTATGCCGTGAACTAAGTTAAGACATGACTGGTACACTTCATGTACGTGTAGATAACAGACTTCTGATATAGTGTATGTAGAAAGTTCATACAGTTCATGTACATAGACATTTGCTAGTTATAGACATCTGATAGTATCTGATATACATCATGTAATAATGACATAAAACACAATAAAGGGGGCCACTTTGCATCCGTCACGTTAGCAGTTTTTCCAATGGTTGTTATTTATTTTTAAGTACCTGAAACCGACCAAAAAGTGTTTCAACATGTGAATGGACATGCAGACTTATACTAGAACTAATTTGAGTTGATTTATTTTATTTTATTATTTTTTTATTTATTTATTTACCCTCAAATTTCCATAAAAATTGGACGGAAAAAGTTACCTCACTTTTCCGTCCATTTGTTGATGGAAATTTTAGGGTAATTAAAAAAATAAGTGATAATCAACTCAAATTACCTTTAGGATAAACATGCATGTCTATTCAAATGTTGAAATTCTTTTTGGGTGGTTTCAGATATTAAATTTTTTTTTTCAACCATTAGAAAAACTGCAAACGTGACGGTAGTAAGGAAAGTGGCCCCCTTTATTGTGTTTTATGTCATATATAGTATTCAGCCTAACAATGAAAATATATATATGCCAACTTTTAACCCTAACTCCCTAGACAACAAAGCCAGTTGGAGGATTTTGAAGGATTTTTATTGTTTTAATACAATGCCTAGGGAGTTAGGGTTAATGGATATATATGTTGCATTATTAACAATTCAGCTTCAACGTCCGTGCTTCAACAGTTTTCATATTGGCCAGACCAACCACATTGACAGTTTAAGCATACTGTTCCTGTAATTGGAATCTGTGTATTTTGTTACGGCAGTCATAAAACGCGCTCTATATCTCACTGACCCGACTGGTCATAATTAAATTATCATCACTTCGCCTAGATCTTCTTTCCTCATTATCAACTACTGTGGCTACTTTTCACAAGCTACAGTCAATTATTAACAAAAACCATTAAGATGTAGAATTCATTATTAAAAAAAAGAAGGCCTTGACAGCGGCTATTCATTTCTCATTGCCAATAATATTGAATTTGGAAACCTGCACGCCGATGGCTACAAATTACAAAAACAATATAGTTGATCATTAAGAACACATTACATGTGCGCTGCTGGATTTTTTGTGTTACATCATACATGTACTTGTATACTGTGTAGAGCAGGGTCATGAGTTCAGTACTAAGATTACAGACCATGCTGTGAATTGTTAAAACTCTGATGCTGTCATTTATATAGCCCTTTTTTTCCCAAAGGTTTCATTCAAAGTGCTTTGGCGCATTTTTCTGCCAATGTTCTATAAACACTGGGGCAAGCCCCCTTCTCTTTCAAGTGTCCTGGATTTTTGTTTACGTGCATTACACCACACACACACAGGACCTACAGCTTGGAGTGCCATGGTCAAGCGGTTTAGTGTATCAGATTTATGTTCTGATAGCTGAGTCGTCAGAATGTGGGTTCGATTCCCAGCCGCGACCGGGGTGCTTGTGTCCTTGAGCAAGACACTTTACCATAATTGCTTCTCTCCACCCAGGGGTAAATGGGTACCTGTGAGGGCAGAGTTGGTTGTTGTGTTTGACTAGCCCATATGTGCTGAAATGGCAGCAATTGAGCTGTATAATCCCCAGGGAGCTGAGGTGGTTTCAGGAATGATTTATGAGCCTGATGAGCAGGGGTAATAATGTCACGCGCCTTGAGCACCAGTTTGCTGGATACGTGCGCCATATAAGTCTACATTATTATTACATGTATGTGCATCCAATCTGAAGGACACAGACCCTGATGATTATTATACAACAGTAATCATACTACCCCAAACACATAAAATGTTCTTCCATCCAAGTACTGTCCACAGCCAATGTTGCTTTACATTGGCAATTATGTCACTGGCTCTACCATTCAGCTAACTGCATGTTCATTTTGATAACTTAATTTTTGATCTTCCTTCCTTCCATACTCCAATGCAAGTTTTACAGTTGGATTTCTGATCTCCATTTACAATTAAATTTCCTTCCCACTGTAGTGAGATTTTTCTTCTTCAAATCTGTCAATGTGCAATTTAATCATCCTGCACAACACAAACTCAGAGCGGAGGTATGGTTGAAACCCAGCAACCACAAAGAGAGCTGAACATGGCTACATCAGATAGCTCAGGAAACAACGGAGGAATCAAGTGATTTCCTTCTAATTACAGCTACAAGATGTAACATTGGTAATGCAAAAATAACCATGCAAATGGTCAAATCTGAATGTAAAACTACATAGTACCCACTGGACCGTATGCAGCCTAGTGCACTTAAGATTTAGTCCAGCGGTCTAGTAGTTTGTCCTTCACTGTAAGCTTGGGCGATAACACGATAATGTCGAATATCGCGATACTTTTTTCATTCGATTACGATATCAAGAACCTTTTCAAGTTAGAGATATCGGCAAATCGCAATTAAAAAATATATCGTGATTAAAAAAATATATATATAAATCGCCATTGTGTGTCAAGTCAGAAATTCCATAGAAACAAAATTTTCAGCTTTCGGAAGTGACAAACAAAAGCGAACTACTTCAGAAGTATACACACTACGCAAACGAATTTGCGATTTATTGTGATGCTTGTAGAAGGGTACATACATGTAACTGTAGTTATCGGCTCTAAAGCACTCATGCGTGAATGAAAAAGATAATCGCGATACTATCGCAAATCGTGATGTTTGGCGATATATCGTGGATGAAAAAAAATTGATATCGCCCAGTAGTTCACTGATATTTTGAAACAGTGCCCTGATATACTTGATTAAATTATTAATGAAAACAAAAATTATCAAATGATATTCGGCTAGACAACTGAACTGCAGTCCGCAACGGCATGCTGGATTTCTGGATGAGGTTCTGAAGACCAAATCCCCTTCATCAAAAAAGGTCATCGAATGAACAAAATTGAAATGGCATGACAGTAAGAAAAATAAAGACGATGAACTTTTTGTCACATCTCTTGTTTAAACATTCCCAGTCTAGTAAAATTCTTGGTCACAACGCCTTGCGTCGCAGGAGAGTTACGGCTCATGTAGCGGCAACTCGATGATACTGTAGCCCTGTTGTCTAGTGGATATTTTGCTGAAATGGTTGTGAAGCAAATGATGGCACTATATTCACTAGAAATACATGTAATTTTATCTGAGGTGCTGAAAGAAAACCCTTTCCTTAATTCCATGTTAGAATGAATGCATTACAACAACCACTCTGAATGCATTTTCGATATTTTCTTGTCGGGCCAAAACAAGAAGTCTCTGGTTTCTAGTCTCCACACACGTCGCATCAGACCCGCCTGACAGCATTTTTCTTTCTTTTTTTTGCTATGTCCAATTGCAGCCAAAATTGCTGGATTGATTGGAATTCTGCCGTGCTTTTTCACATAGAGGTATGAACATTTGCCCGATTTGTGAGGCCTCTCTTAGCCACCATACTTTGTGTATGGGAAATTTGGTCTGGTTCCAATAGCTGCATATACATGTATCACGTATTTCACTGGTTGGCAAAAAAAGAGATCACCATAAAAAAAATTAAAAATAAATAGAAAATTAAAAATGTGTCACCATACTGATTTTAAACCAGACCTATGACCAGACATTCACAGGTTGGATGATTTTTGATTCAATAAGCATACGCATACTCATAGAAGCACTTTACCAAATCGTGTAACCTTTCCTTTTTGTACCGAGACAAAGCTACATGTATATGATGCTAACAGCGATGTCAACATGTTTATTGGGATCCAGATTGAAACCCTAATCTCCCAATCAGGATACCTATGAACCTCTATCAGGAAACGCTTGGGTCACAATAACCTCACCCCATGACAAGGATCACCAAAATATTTAGCAAGAAACCTATGAACGATCCAGCAATTAAATTTCTTGTTCTGAAAAATGGAAAATCCTTGAGGGAGATTTCTCTGTGAGATCTGTATTTTGTTGTCAAGTTGTGTCAACAGTTCTGACCAGGGGCCAATGTCACTGAGCTGCTAAGCAGAGAATTCTGCTAAGCAAATATTTTTGCTAAGCAATATAAAACACACTACCAGCCAAAATGCACGCATTTTGTAAGAAAGTTTAGCTGGTAACCAATGAAATCTGCTAAGCATTTTTCTTCTTCTGCTAAGCAGCTCTATGAAATTGGCCCCAGAATTGTAGAACCCACAGATCTAATGCACAAGGGTCTGTGCCCAAACTTAGAGAATCAAGTTTCACGGACCGATCGCTTTACTCGTTGTCGGTCTGGCTGTGCAGGTGTAAATCTCATCACACATCTGTTTACACGTACACACTAATCAATAATAAAAACACTTCCTTGATCATCGAGTTCATGGCAAATGCACAGGAATAAACAAATTACACAATCGTCACACTGCATGGGCTAGCCGATAATGATTTGTGAGAAATTACAAACACATTTATTAACTTTCAAATAAAAATGTAATATTTAAGCAGAAAATGCAATGCAATGTGATGCAATGTACAATGCAATGCAATGTGATTTTAAACATTCCAGATTGTGCTTTGTAATGCAAACACCTGATGGGCATCTTATGCACATGTATGCATATAAAATGTACACGGTGACATCCAAAATGTCAAAATCTACAATTTCGTAGTTGGAAATTTGATGCCCAATTATATCTTCTGTATTTTTTTTAAAACAAAGGCAATTACATTTAACTGACACAAGCTATTCCAAGTTGCATGGTGTGAAAGGAATTGAACGGAAGCGTTAACAAAATTTCACCAAAGGTTGACAAATAATTGAACTCTGGAATCGGCTTCCAACACATATTAGAAATTCAAATTCTCTGGATCAATTCAAGAATTCACTCAATACTCATCTCTTCATCAGCTTGTATCTTTATATTGTTTCTTTTATCAATAGCGTTGGTCAGCTTATTCGGTTTGTCAGGCACGGGCAAGCGTTTCAGTTGCTGTCCGAGTTTCTCATAATATTATGTATTTTTTCATGCCTTAGAATTGTATATTGTGTAGTTATGCATGTACAGCGCTTTGGGGTCTTGTCATAGACGGAATGCGCTTTTATAAATGTGATTTATTATTATTATTATTATTGGGCATTCTGTACACGTACATGTACATCTAGCACAAAATCGTAAATTGTTTTTGTTTTCCTTTGACTTAAATTTTATTTATTTTTTAAATAACTTACTTATCTATTGGTTTATTTAAATAGGTTGCGTTGTAGGATTCTCATTGCTAATTAATGGATGGTATTTATTCCTGACATGTACAGTGTGTACATATGTACAGACTTTTTTGGTTATTTATGAGTACTTACATGTATGTATAACATACGTGTATGTGTTTGAATGTATAAATGGATACTGTATGTCTTTTTTGTACATTTTAATGAAATTTGCGCACTGTAAATGAAGTATTATTTCACAGTATTGTATAAATTATGCTATAACATAGAATACAGATATACTTTGGCAGACACCCTGTACAGTGAGCATGTTCTGTGTGTAACCATGGAGGTACATGTAGAAATATATGCCTGCCTATTATGATATGCAATCTAACAATGCTATTTAGCTGTCATTGATTAACCAAGTAATCGAGGCACTAAAATAAAGTGTACAGTGAAAGCAAGGCCTTTCTCGGGCACAACTGGGCAATATACTGTTCTAGTTATGGCCAATATATAAATCTCCCAACCACACGTAGCAATTACTAAAAACTCAGTCACACTACCTGCATAAAAGCCAAGCGCTTGACCTACAATGTACATAGTAACAGTTGTCATGGAAATGACCATGGAGGTGTACTCATGCGTACCAGCTAACGCCTAAAATGTACTGGGCATGTTACACCTGGGGTGCGTTCCGCTTGCGCGAACGTTGCAAACATTCGCCAACGTTTGCAAACAATTTCGAGTGAAACCAATTGTGCGCCGCCAACGTTGGCGAACATTAGCATCAGATGGCGAACGTAGTTTTGAGGTGTTCGTGGTTGTGCGAACGTTGTGCTCACTATCAGTTCCACTTTGACCCATCCATCCATCCTCAAAAGCGGAATGCAGCCCTGCTTCCAACCAATGAAAACAAGTGTTTATTAGGCCTCAAGCCTGTTCGTGTCGGAGGCCGTGTATACACGCAATTTTTTTTTGGACAGCGGATCGGAGAGCGTCTAAACACGCCACAGGATTCTCGGGAATATTTGTATAGATTCCCGGTCGACGTGGCAACGAGCCATAAGCATACGGTGGAAGACGCGGTCTCCCCGGTCACGCTCTGGTGAGCACCATTGGTCGTGTTTGTGCGGTAAAAATAAACCCGCCACGGGGTTCAGAAAAACTTTTTTATTCCCGGTGCAAACTGGTTAACTTCAACTTATAGGACAGGTTTTTAGTCTGAATTGGTTTAGGCACCAGTTTGGTGGATATGTGCGCCATATAAGTCCACATTATTATTATTATTATTATTAAAGTGCAACAATAGTAGGAGGGTTAAATAACCAATATGAACACAAGTACTGGGTACAAGTGCTGGATACTTTATATGCAATACTTTTGTACTGTATGCTGCTTTCTTCATGTAAATGTGGTTTCAACGATTGATTTTGACAGTATTTATTTTTTATCGCCCATCAATAATACCATTATATCTCCCGCCTCCAGTATGTCTGCTGTTAGGCCTAATGGAATATTTTCACTACCGATGGGACATGAAGTTTTGTCGCATTTTATTATTCATGTTGAGAAAAGATCAAGGAGGGAGTTAAGGATGTCTTTGCATAAGAACCTGAACTGTTCACCACATGTAAATAAACATAAGGCCCTTTCACACGAGACCGTTTTAACAAGGGACCTTGACTAAAAATCGCATCGATGTTAAAAAATAGCAAATCCCAGTCGTGTGAAAGCTATCCTTGTTAAATAATTACCACGGACCCTCGTTATTTATAACAGAGATCGAGACCTCCAAAAAATCGCAATGATGTTAAAATCGCCACGATAGGTCGTGTGAAACGCTTCGTGCGCTCAAACAGGGGACCCTTGCTTTGGCGGTATCATTTCGCATGCGCAGAACGCGTCACTAGATCAGCTTGCAATAATCCCGGATGTGTGTACGTTGGTAAACAACTTGTACGTCCGGACATGTTCACGTTGATCAGTGAATGAAACGGTTTCATTGTAACTCCAAGATACTTTCTTTGCCCGCACACATTTATTTTTCTCGTTGGATGGCCTTACATGTACGTTAGAAATCTGGTTCTGTGAATCCGTCTGAATTGTTGCAAGTATACTTGATTCGATATCCATAATAAAACGAGAATAAAATTGTCGGGAAATGGGAAGGAAATGAAAACAAAATGTGTGAGAAAGTAACGTTAGACTTCGCACAATGCGTATCACGTATATCTTCGCGGGAATACCAGTGGTAACATAGAAGAAAGCGTTCAGTGAATAAGCTCTGCGTGAAATATTGGATTGCACAATCATGACCTTTGACCCTCCATGGAAAACGAGGGACGTTAGTTTTGGCGTGAGTGGAGGTCGTGTGAAAGTTTGTTAAAAAATCGCAAACGACCGAGGCGGCAGACAACTGGCGCCCATTATCAAGGACCTTTGTTATCGGTGCTCGTGTGAAAAGGGCTATAGTCTACTACTTTTTTGGCACTTTTAGTGTGTGAACAGAAGTCCGACATGCTCAAAATAAATAAAAAATCGGCCTGGAGGAAGGCTAAAAAATCTAATTTAACCCAACACTGGACAGCTTTTCGAAAGTTGCATAACAGTTTTAAGAATCTTTTGTCTTATAAGTATTGCAGTATTTGAATAATCTTGGGTCAACTCTTGTGGATAACCCTAAGAGATTTTGGTCATTTTTTAGGCAAAAAACTAAAACTAAATCATTACCCAACACGGTAAAAAGTGGTATTGGTCAAACTGCTACTAATGCTAAAGATAAAGCTACTTTGTTTAATAATTATTTTTACTCCGTTTTGACCCAACCAAGGGATTATGACTTCTTACCCGATATTCCTGTGTAAAGAGGTACAGTATATAATGTTTAGTGGGTTTCTTGTGGTAGGGATGGCCTTGTAGAGGTGCTGGTCACCTGTTCTACATGTATCTTACCACTCACTGGCTTTGTTTAAAATGAATTTTTGTGTATTTGTAGTTTATTAGGGGTTGGTTTTTATATTTAATTGATGTAATCTGATTGCCAGTGTAAAATGTAATCAAATAAATAAAATTAAAAAAGTGTCTCTTGTTTTATATTAGAGTCATAATGTGGACTTCCCGCCTCTATATTAAAAATGACTCGTAGCATCCTCATTCCCCACACAAAAAAATTGTAACAAAAAAGTCAGAGACTTCCATTTGTGTGGCTTAAAGTTAAATGTTCAGTCAAAATTTATGGGCAAGTCGTTTACGGGTGATGGGAACCAAACAATGGAACCTGGTAATGACAGTTTCGGTCGGGTATCCGGGTACACAGCCTTACTCTCATGGGACTTCAGTCGCGTGAAATGTCACAACTCACAATATGCCAAAGTAACCTACATGTAGGACGATCAGAGCATACTGATCGAAACGTCGAGTTGTAACCTCCAGTTCTTTTCAGAACTAATTACTACTCAATTGAGAATTTCACATGGTGTCACCACAATTATTCTTACTTATCCTCCTCACCATGCAAAGCTACAAGTCTTACAGTACCTATGTACAGATTCACGTACACACAAGTCTGTTTATTGTGCGGTGTTATACTCTACAACTGAATGAGACAGATACACCTATGCAATTATGTTGGAATGATGGCCACAGGGTTTTGGAAAGGGGGACCACACATTGTACACTGCATCATTTTTAATCTAACATCAACATAGCTCGGGGTGATAATATGTACATGCAGTTTGCTATCTTGTATTTAATTGATTGCTCACTTGACAAATATCTCAAGATGAAGATTTATAAGCACACTATACATGATCTAGATAGATAGATCTAGATAGGTTCCCGATAGACGCCATCTTTACGGGCAACGTTGATTTTGCTTCGAGTTGCATCACACGTTCTAAGTTTTCTATCACAGTAACTGTGCTTCACTGACCAGGATGGACACTTCAATTAGAAAATCAAAATGTCCATGTCCAAGGCCATGACTCGGAGCCATGGAAGCCGAGTACTTTATGATGTTCATACCCTGCTAACCATCTGTACAGTGTGTATTATGTTTTCGCGTACTAATTAATTGATACACTTCTCATGTATAAAAGTTTATGGTGCGTCCTGTAAAAAAAACTCACAAAATCCACAGATGTGTGGTCCATCATGCATGCTGTGTGCACCATTTGGATTTAGATGACAGCTTTCACTTTCTACTACCTCCGACAAGAACGTTCCTTCAAAGATATATCACCCGAGTTTGGTCCGATTTGTCAGAAACAAATAGATGTTGAATTGGTATTTTTCTGGGGTTAACCCTCCTTTGACTGCATGGGTCAAAATCAGTCAAAATTTTGATATGCTTGCCATGGTATATCTAGTGCACTTAAAAGTCAAACACTGTCAAACCTAACGTGTAGGAAGTACACTTACATGTACAGGTCAAAATGAGTCAACAGTTTTTGACTGGTAAAAGCATTGTCTGGTATTGTTGAGGGTGGTCAAAATGACAGTAAAAAAAAATCCAAAATGCCCCTGTATTTGTGCACATTTGGGTCAACACAGTCAGTTAACTGGTTTTGACCAATATAGCTACTTGCCACTAAAATTCAGCTAAAGTAGGAGGATTAAATAATGAGCTTTCATTTCAGACATTGAACGTAAAAATCTGTCAAGGATTAGTACTGGCAGTAAATTAAAAACTCAAATTAATGAAATGCTGGCCAACTGTTTTAATGTAACGGGTTGAGGGTGTGGACATTCTTCCGATTGGCCAGCGTGGCTGTCAATCAGAATCAAGCGCATTTGCAATATCGATCGTTTTTATCTATCCGAACTTCATACTTTTTTTGTTTAATAAACAATGATATTATCTTTCAAAATTTGTTATAAATTCTATTTTGTGGGTCGTCTTAGCCAAATACGTGCGATGTATCTTTAACCGGACCATTGTTACAAGTATTCCTTTTATTTCTGTTCATAATTATTTAAAGGAAAGTCCACTGCTGACTGACTGCCATGGTAATTTGACCACTCCTGACAACCATAGCATGTACATGTATGAACGTGCAAGCCCATTAGTGTGATGCATGATGGTCTAGCTAATGATCAAAATACTGCAAAACTTACCTAAATTATCAAGTTCTGTTCAGGTACACCATGTATTAATCTCTTCTTGGAAGAAGTGATAGGCCCTGCACGATGGCCCTGAGAAGAGCCAGTTTGTTTGTTCTCAACGTTTTGACTAGTCTGCTCTATGATAACCGTTGTCAGGAGACAACCACACTGGACAACAATTAGTCATGCTATTCTTCAATTTAGGGAGGAGGGCCAAAGTCATGGTACATGTACAACCAAGCCTTTGAGAAGCCGGACCAGGCTTGGGCTACCTGGCCTTCTAATAATGTCTTTTGTAAGTACTAATCCTATAACAATAGAGTACCAGCCAATCAACATAACCTGGGCTTCTGGAGGGCCTAGCCCAACCAAGTAGAGCTCATTATAACGGTTGCAGTTGTGAACAGAAGACAGCTGGGGTGTCAGTCAAGTCTGTGTTAACAATAAGAGCTATTTGAGATCTACACATGGAGGCCACTCCGATCCACAAAATTCTGCTCTTGAGCAACCTTCAGTACATACATGTACAAGTCTGCTGTCCTTTCCAAGTAATCTTACAAAATCAACTGTGTGCCACCCAGGGCCACTGTAAATGTTTGAACATATTAGTATGGCCTGCAATGTATCGATGGGAGACCACTTTACCCCGCAATCTCAGTGGTGTGACAGTGCACAGAAGGGTAACCATAGGAGGCCACTGGCAACAGCTAATGGCTTGGAGTGGCCTAAATGGGTTGTTTCAAAAATTGCACTGATTGTAGGAGGGTTAGTAAAGGGTCTTTTGTGCTCAGCTAGGGGATTATATAGGCCAATATACATGTAGGCCTGGGCAAAGCCTGGGTTTGTCGAGGCTTCTCAGAGGCTTGGCTGTACAATGTACCATGACTTTGGCACTTCTCCCTTGATGTGTTCAGTTTAATAACGCACATACCGGTACGTAGATTGTTCCACTGTAAACTAAATCCAGTGACGCACGGGGAAAATACATGTATGTCAGCACCGATCACTGGCTAGACCAAGATGCAACAACACTCAGTTCAGTTGGGTATGTGCATGTTTACGAAAATGATTTATGAAGAGAGGCAATTTGGCCAACATTAATACCAATGTTGAACCTTCCCTTTAAAACACATGCACGGGACACATGTTCATGACACACACACATTTTTGTGCCTGAGCTGCCTGATATAGACGTGGCTTCATGACCTGGCCCTGATCTTCAATTCTTAAATTCCCCTGATCTCACTTTGCCAAGTGCAAAACACTCAAAGCTTCAACTTGAATCCGATGACGCATGTAATATGGGCCACTTCACTTATTAACGCTGAATATAGACAGGTTCATGTACGATGATGCGTAATGTGGATGTTGCATTTTATACATCAAGTGGCGATTGCTTAAGTAATGAGAGCTACGAAATCAGAAGTTGAAAAAGTGGTTCTAATAAAAAAAAAAATCTATTCAAAAATCCATTTTGTGTTTAATTCCAGTTGTCCTCGGCAATTCAAAGCATGCTACATATGTTACAGTTTAAAAGACCGACTCATCAAGTAAAATCTATTATTTTTTTTTAAATCTTTAATTTTTTTTTTAAAGATAAATACGGGTACACGAGTCTCGTACATGTTGAAATTAAATATCTCATTCCAATTTAAGGAGAGATACATGTAAGTGTTATTGATATATCGTTGTGCATGCAGTTCATTAAAAAGCCAGACAAAATGATGGTAACATTTCACTCAGTATTGTTTTAAATGAGCATACTCTAAGTCTCAGGTTTCTGGTCATAGTTCTGCTTCCGGAGGCTTTTTTTTTTTTTGGGGGGGGGAGGGGTATTCTGGATAGCAACCTTCCTGAATCCTCCAAAATCCTCCAAAATCCATCAGTGCACTTTTGGAAACAATGCCCTTATCTTCAAAATGCACCATGCATTTTCGTTGATCTTTCATATTCAGCACTTATGACCTGTACTTCTTGCCAGGTAGTAATTTTGCACCATTTGAAGAGGTGAAAGTAGTGTAACCAGTTTCTAACAGTGCTGAATTTTTCCCCAAAAAAAGTGCCCCTTTGAGGATTTTGCAGGATTTGGGGTGGTTAAGGTTAAAGGGGAAATATTTGCCAGGCCTGGAATTCCACAGACATCACTGCCTTCATTGCTCTGGTATTGGCCATGGTGCCCCTTGGTGCACCACTGTTAAAATCACTTCATTGGCTACCAGTTCAACAAAGAATATCATTTAAATTGCTTCTATATATGCGTACAAATCACTAAATGGCTTAGGACCAATATATTTATCAAATTGTTTGAAATTGTATGTTCCAAATAGGCATTTAAGATCAACAGATGACTATCTCCGCCTGGAATATCCTATCACAAGAGTCCAAGCTGGTGATAGATCTTTCACTGTTTGTGCATCCAAGCTATGGAACAATCTTCCTGTTTATATCAGACAATCTGTTTCTGTTAATGCCTTCAAGAAGGCTCTTAAAACTCACTTGTTTCCTCATTAATTTTGCATCAATTTATGTCTTATTCTATCCTGATTTGTATTTATTATGTCATATTAACTTTTGTAAGCGCCATGAGCCTCTCGGGAATGGCGCATGATAAATACTTGTTGTAATGTGTTGTAATGTAATGTAATGTAATGTAATGTAATGTAATGTAAAAAATGTTCTAATGGAAGTGCCTTTTACTCATAAAAAGTGGCCTTGCCCCTACAAGAATAAAATTCAAGGCCTACCGTAGTTTACCATTGTTTCTGGTAGTTTATATCTAATACAGAACTTTGAAGATATGCTTTTCAATATTAGTACATACATGTACATTGTGATATATTGTACATACATAAATTATGCTTTGAGGTACAAAATATCTGTAATTTAGAGAGAAAAAAACAACACCATATACAGTGGCAGCAAACATACATCATGTACATGTATTCACTTCTGGGTATTGTCGTACATTATGCCCGTGTCATCTATTGAGTAAATCTCCGGCTGGTCTAGGAACTGTCCCACAAGTTATTCTCTCTGGCTGCTCCAAATATGTACAATGTATATCAGCTTATACTGATATAGATTAATTGAGTTCCTCCTCAGATTTTCAAGACTGATATCAGGTATGTTAATTAATGCAGATGACAAGATTGTTAGTTCAAATAGTGACAGTGTAAATAGAAACGGCACACTGATTCTACCGTACATGTACATCACCTTTACAATCAGATGTCATATCATATCATGTATGTACTTTATGTGTAAATTACACAATTCATTTTAACCTCTTCACCAATTCGCGTCGGGAATAAAAAAGTTTTTCTGGGCCCCTGTTCTTTTTCCCACACAAACACGTTAATGGAAGCTTACACAGCACGTGGCCATGTCTACCGAGCATGTCACTGTACGCTCGGCTCGTTGCCACGTCAACCGAGCATGCATACAAATATTCCCGAGTTTCCTATGGCGTGTTTAGACGCTCTCCGATCCGCGGTGCAAAAAAAAATTGCGTGTATACACGTCCTCCGACGCGAACTGGTTAAAACCCTTGTATCTGTAAACGTTTGTGGCGTGCGATTTCTTTTGTACCTCAGTAGCCTACAAACACTTATTATAGTTATTATTATTATTTTAATTCATGCATCTTCATGAAGGCAGAAACTTGTCTGTTATCCACGTAAAGTATGTCAGCCTGTCTATAACCCAGTCCACAGCATCTGTACTCCAAATGTGCGAACACACAACGAGTACATGTAAGTGCTAGGAGTTACCGGTTAGTTCGCTAACCGTTTAACCGAATCTTTCACGGTCGGTTACCGGTTAACCGAAAATCAGCACCCGGCGGTCACACAAACTAGATTATCGGAAAATGGCACAATGTGGATACATTTTCAATCAAAAAGCATCAGCAAACTTCCTGCAATGATTTTTTTAATAACCAATGCGGCAAAAAAAAATAAAGTCTACAACAACAGACTGGGTGGCAAATTCTTTCAATATTGGTTTTGGTTAGCCGGTTAGCAAATTTATTAACTGGTTAGTGCAGTTTCGGTCAGTTAACTGGTTAACCATGCCAGCACTAAGAACTCGTCTGATATTACTTTCATTCTAATTGCTGATATTGTGAAATGGTATAAAAACAAATGTTTATCAACTAAATTGCAGGGGTGTGATTTGACAAAAGTAAAAAAATCCTGAAAAATGGGTATTGGGCCTACATGTAGGTCTTCCTTTAGTCTAGAGGACAAAGTCCCCTGAACCTCCTGGATGTTTCATTTTGGAGAATTTACAGACTCTCCACATCCCCACAAACAAGAAACTAGAGGTTTGGACACAATACAGGCTACTTAATTCTTTCCTCGATGATGGCTACTTCTCTTCTTTCGAGAAAATTTTGAGGCAAAGGGAGATTTGTAAAAAATCCTGAAATCGGGAAAAATCATGAGAAATCACAGGCCTGGAAATGAATTGAATGGTATCCTACAAGTGCTTGAAGGCCTCAAGGGAGAACATGCACTTGACGCCCGACTGCTAGTTCCAATGCCGCTGAACAGAACGTGAACTACATGTAAATGTGACTCGGCTTAAGCATAGCAAAGATCGAGTCACACAACTTCAATTTTATTGACTTGTTTACTGCACAAACGGTTCACGCACATGGGCCAGTACATCACCCAGAATACACTGCTTCTTTAGAGAACTTGCGCATCAGTCACGTCATGAATGGCCCAAATCCATTGTTCTGGGAGTACAATGTCATGGACTAAGTTATTACATGACTAGCATACTTCGTGTAGTTAATAGACTTCTGGTAATATTACTAGACTTCTGATGTACATGTTTGTAGGTCAATGTCCTGTCTAGTCTACCCTTTCTTGGTACCCTTGTTGTGCTGATGAGTAAATTATTGAGCCTGTGAATGTTCAATATCTAGTCAGGTTGCTTTTGTATGAATTGTTTCATGTGCCCAACAGCCATAAATGGAATACACGAGCCACTGGAAGTGCGGGCATATCAACCCTTTTCAAGTGAAAAGCTCACGCACGTGTTGGAATTCAAAGGTGGACAAGTCTGAAATAGTCAGAATAGTGACGTATGGGCTGCATTAATAACGTTCAGGAGCTAATTTCTTAGAGTTGCTCAAGGCCAGTTTCATTGAGTGATCTTCTCATTGCATCCGTGGCAATTTGCTGCTGATTAAGTAGCCTAAAATAAAACCTGGGCCCCATTTCACAGAGCTGCTAAGCAGCTGATGTTTTGCTTACTGTACGTTTCTCATTTCATAGCGCTGCTAACCATTAAGCATTGAAAAAAGCACGCTAACTTGCCGGCCGTTATTGCTAACAAATGAGTGACGCAACAATACAAATCCATGGTGAACGTGCATACGCCACTCTGAGTTTTCTTGCTAATCTGTGAAATACGCTTTTAAATAAAAATACATTTGTAAATGATTTTAAAAGCAAATTTCTCTGCTACATGTACATAATAATAATAATAATAATAATGTGTGGACTTATATAGCGCACGTATCCACCAACTGAGTGGTGCTCAAGGCGCATTATATTATTACCCCTGCTCATAAGGCTCATAAATCATTCCTGAAACCATCTCAGCTCCCTGGGGATTATACAGCTCAATTGCTGCCATTACAGCACATATAGGGCTAATCAACCAACTCTGCCCTCACAGGTACCCATTTAACCCCTGGGTGGAGAGAAGCAATTATGTTCAGTGTCTTGCTCAAGGACACAAGTGTCACGGCCGGGATTCGAACCCACATTCTGCTGCTAACACCAGAACTTGAGTCCGGTAAGCTAGACCGCTCGGCCACGACACTCCTACATACAGTTGTAGCTAGCACCAATGTTTGCTTACAGCTAAGGAGTGCTATGAAATTGGGCCGAGGGCCTAATTTCATAGCACTGCTGAGCAGAAACAATTGCTTAAATACATGTACATGTAAATCAGGAATATTTGCTTAGCAAATTTTCTTGGTTACCAGCCAAACTAATAATAATATAAAATGAGTGTACTTTGGCTAGTCATCTGTTTTATAATGCTTAGCTAAAAAAAACTGCTTAGCAAAATTCCCTGCTAAGAAATTGACCCCTGGACCCAATTTCATACCACTGCCTATCGTAAAGCAAAACAGTTGGCGCTTACTGTAATAAGTGTAATTCACGTGCACGTCGCCTCAGACCCGCACGTCAGCATTTTTAATTTTCTTTTTTTGTTGTTGCTATAAAACGATGTCCAATTGCAGCTAAAATTGCTGGATCGATTGGAATTCTGCCGTGCTGTGTTTTAAATGACTTTTTCACATAGGGGTATGAACGTTTGCCCGATTTGTGAGGCCTCTCTTAGCCACCATACTTTATGGGTAATTTGGTCCCCGCGTATACAATGTATCGCGTATTTCCCTGTTGGCAAAAAAAAAGATTGCCGAAAAAAAGCATGTCACCGCACCTATTATGAAGCCGACTGATGACCAGAAACTGGAGATTTTTTATTTGTTTTGCCTAAACAAGGAATTTCTGTTTTAACAAAGAAAGTTACTGAACGGCAACAATGTATGTTTTCTCTAAGATGAAAGCAATTCAGACAACATAATTTCTTAAGATGACTAATACGTGTATAAGTGTACCAACTCTACACTAAGTTTGGGCAATATCGATTTTTTTCACCCACGATAATCGGCAAACATATATCGCGATTTTCGATAATATTGCGATTATTTCTTCATTCATGCATGATTGCTTTAGAGTCGATAACCACAGGTATGTATCCCTCTACAAGCGTCACAATAAATCGCAAATTCGTATGCAGAGCATGTATGTACTTCTGAAGTAGTTCGCTTTTGTTTCTCACTTTCACACAAAAGCTAAAAAGACTGTTCTAATTTTGTTTCCATGGAATTTCTGACTTGACTCACAATGTCGATTTATTTTAATCACGATATATTTTTTTAATCGCGATTTGCCGATATCTCGATAACTTAAAAAGGTTCTCGATATCATAATCGAATAAAAAAGGTATCGTGATATTATTGTGTTATCACCCGAGCTTACCCTAACAGTAACACTAAGTAAGTTTTGATTTGTTAATTTTATGGTAATTGCCAATGTTTTTCATGTATCCCTTTAAAGGGACAATATCATCATGATCATCAACAGGGCATGGAATCAGAGTGCTAGTTTTAGATTAATTCAGTGACTGAAAATAATACCCCACATGATAAAGTCATGCATGTATTACTTTTGCTGCTGCATAAATGAGCCAATAATTTTCAGTCACTGCGTTCATCTTCAACTAGAACACCGATTCCATGCCATGTTGAAAGTCTGCCACGATTGTGGCGATACTGTCCGTTTAAGTATGTACGAACAATCTGTTGGGTAAATTGTGAGATATTCCTACATTTTTAATGGTGTATGTACATGTACTTCGATTGAGTCAGCGGTTTGCATTTCTCCCATGGAACAGTAACAAAAACAAAGTCTTATACTATTATTAGCACTGTGTCACAATAATTGAGGAAATGCATCTAGTGTAAATACACACACAGCGTGCCTGTCAACTGTGCCATAATCCTGCCAGTCTCATTCTGTTTGGTCCACTCTCCCTTTCTGTGTGATAGTGTGTAAAAAATAGATTTAATTTATGTTTGATCCTCGGGGTTGTACTGAGCGCTTTAAAACTTGTAAATTCTGCTTCTTATTCAACTTGTGAATATACATGTCTGGTGGATCGTGCCCATGAATTGAAGACAAACACATGTATTTATAACTGAATACAAAACAACTTTAAGGCTACATTTGTACATGTACACATGTATTAAAATTAATTCCCAATTGTTTTTTTTTTACTCCATTAAAATTAATTTATTTGACTTCTGCCCTCACACTGACGTATGCATGAAGCACTGTATACTCGGTGCTTACCGAGTTTCATGGAAAAATCAACAGGCGATTCGGGCAGGATTCAAACCTACAACCTCCTGCTTATTAGTGCAGATGTCAAGTACCGGTACCTCTCGACCACCGCGCTTGCCCGATGACAACAGGCTAGCTAGAATCCTAATACTAGAAGTACATGTAGATACCGTGATATGAATAGGCTGATTGCCAAGATATAAAATCTTTTCTACTTAAAAAATCTTCTTAAAATCTTTTCTACTTAATTTTAATGAAATGTTCTCTTTTTGGTTTACTTTCCAGAATAACTTTTGATTGATTTCTTCCTCTCCAAACGGGTCCTACTAAAAAGCGGTCAAGCGGTCAAGGACGGATTCGCAGCGTCAAGGGCTGGATTCGGTGTCAAGGCCTACATCTCATGGCGTCAAGGGTTTTTCTACGACCACAATGAGTAAAAATAGCGGACAACATGTGAAATAGAGCTAAATATCTAGAGGAAGCTTTAATGTGATATACACGTACAAATATTTTTTGGGAATTTAATTTATAAAAGACTTATTACCATGAAAATTGCTTATTGAAGTTTGACAAACGTTAACATTTTACAGCAGCCATTTTCCTCTTCCTTGTTCGGTCGTGCGCATAGGACTGGGAAAACTGGGAAAATGCAAAATGGCCGCCATAAAATGTTAACGTTTTGTCAAGTTTAAATATACATTTTTTCATGGTAAAAAGACTTTTAGAAATTAAAAGAAAATATCTGTATATCACATTAATGCTTCCTCTAGATATTTACATGTAGCCTACATGTACATGATGTACAGGGTGTCCCCATAAAAAGTATACCGAGATCAAAATTACTGTAATGGCAAAACTACTTTATATATGGGAAAGAGAAATATATCTCTAGAAAGGGTAGAATGTCCTCTTTGCAATGGTATACAGCTTGTGATGTTATTGACACAGGTGAGTGAACAAATTAGACAGATGTTAAGGGTACTGAAAGCAGGACTGTGACAAGTTTGCATATTTGAACAACAAATCTCAACCATGCAAGTGTGCAGAATACCAAATGCCTTTGTTTTTTCAACACATTCTTGAAAACAAGGAATGTACCTAAAACAATGTAATCTGCTTTGTTTTCGCTACTTACCTCAAAAGTTTAATGTGCAGGTTTTTTAAAATGCTTTTTGGACCTTTGTTATTCAAATATGCAAACTTGTCACAGTCCTGCTTTCAGTACCCTTAACATCTGTCTAATTTGTTCACTCATCTGTGTCAATAACATCACAAGCTGTATACCATTGCAAAGAGGACATTCTGCCCTTTCTAGAGATATATTTCTCTTTCCCATATATAAAGTAGTTTTGCCATTACAGTAATTTTTATCTCGGTATACTTTTTATGGGGACACCCTGTATTTCACATGTTGTTGTCCGCTATTTTTACTCGTGGTGGTCGTAGAAAAACCCTTGACGCCTTGAGATGTAGGCCTTGATGCCACGAATCCATCCTTGACGCTTAGTAAGACCGCTCCAAACTCCATGGTTAATATATTGAAGTTACATGAAAATGGTTACATGAAAATGCTTCATTTCTTTGATTCAACTTCTGCCCACTCAGTTATATGTGTGCATGTTTGTATATCATTCATTTTGCCTTTGAGAAAAAACCTGCTGGGTTCGAAACGTAAGGTCATTAACTACTAATTTTTCTTTGAATCCAAGTTTAACAACCAACCTGTGTGTTTCTTCTCAAGGCGGAGTCTAAGTCATGAGATGAGAAAAGTGTGAAAAAGCTTACAGAATTTATTCGTGTTTTCTTTGAAATGAGAGCACTTCAGACAGAATAATTTTTTTTATGAAGATTGATACCTAAACCAACTTCAAATCAAGTAAACATTCTGATAACAAGTCAATAATTTTGTTTATCAGGTAGGCCTACATGTACATGTAACTACTGTGTACATGTACATGTATGCATCTACAGCTACAACAGTCATCTAGTATTTGTCCACAACAGTCATCTAGTATTTGTCCACAGCAGTCATCTAGTATTTGTCCACAACAGTAGTCTAGTATTTGTCCACAACAGTCATCTAGTATTTGTCCACAAAAGTCACCTAGTATTTGTACATAACAGTCACCTAGTATTTGTCCACAAAAGTCTAGTATTTGTCCACAACAGTCACCTAGTATTTGTCAACAACTCCAAGTACTATATCCATAGTGGTATGAAAAGGACAGTACTCCCTAGCTACATGTACGTATAAAGTGTGTACTCAGTCTATGTTGAACAGCCCTTGAAAACATGTGTATTTATTCCCATGGGTGCAGCAATGTGTTTGTTCACCGAGTCAAAGTGTCAAGAGTTTTGTGTGGATTGTTGTGTTAGCTCAGAGAAAGTTTAACAAGATTGTTTGTTTGTCAACTGTCTATTGTAGGATCATAAAAGGCCTCTGGAGGGTCCAGGGTACACTGTATGGGTAGAAGTTTCATTCAGCCCTGGCTAGTACAGTGGTGTACTGCTGGGCAAGTCAATTTCACCAGTTTCCAATAATCTAATTCACCTCAAAAGGGTCACATTCCAGATTAACAAGGTACCTGTACCTGTACAGCATCAATAATTTAATTGGACATGTATATTCATTTACCCTCTAATTCAATTCATTTTTAACCACGGCTGTAATATTCAAGAAATTGCATCCATCATCAAACTAACCTGTGAAAGACTAATTTCTGCTAAACTCTTGCTTTTCCTACGGTGTATAAGTTTGTGTGTGTTTCAGTGTTTCTGTCTTTTTGCCTTTAACCCTCCTATTATATAGCTGCACTTTAGCGGGAAGTTGCTATAGAGGTCAAAATCAGTCAACTGCCTGTTTTGACTGGTTTTTACTGTCATTTTGACCACCCTGAAGAATACCAGACAATGCTTTTACCAGTCAAAAACAGTCAACTCATTTTAACCTGTAAATTGTACTTACATGTACTACACATAAGGTTTGACAGTGTTTGACTTTTAAGTGCACTAGATATACATGTACATCAGCAAGTATATCAACATTTTGACTGATTTTGACCCTTGTAGTCACAGGAGGGTTAATTATACAGATCCTGCTAGGTTAAAAACATAAGGCCACCAACTACTAGTTTGCTGTGAAAGTTTCATCACAAAATAGGTGTCCGTGTTTCAGTTTTTGGAGAAAATATAACCATGATAAAAAGAGAATGTAAAACATTTGGATTTGGAAATATAATTTTTTTCCCACCATCTAGTTTGCAAGAAATACCTGTGAAAGCTTTATCATAGCTTGTGATCTTTTGAGAAAGTTTATGAGAGAACAGAAAAATGTAACAGGTCTTTTACATGTATGTATTACAAAAATCCATAATACATACGTGTAGATCTTAGGGGCATGGCTGGAGATTTGTAATTATGGCTGCAGAAAAGCAATTATGGTGAAGGCGTTGGTCAAGGACGCAAGCACTTAACAACTGTACGAGGCCATGACACCAATCCGTAACTATACATATGTACATTTTATTTGGCTGGTACATTGTAATTAATCATTAACCCTAACCTTCCCAACTCCTCCAAAATCCTCTTTGCTAAAGTGAAGGATTTTGAAGGATTGAGGTTACATGCTACATGCTCTTTGCTATTAAGTGAAGGATTTTGGAGGATTGAGGTTATTAGGCATACTTGCCTTTCCATGGTACATGTACATCCATGTTTGTTGTATGATTGCAAGGTCAGTGCTTGGGTCAATGTTCATTGCCCAATACATGCAAGGAGGGTCCCTGGCCATGTACATGTATTACAGATTAGAAACACGTGTGCATACATGTCATGTGCTTTTACCATATGATGGAAAATTGGAGGGCTTTTATGCAATTAAATCTGAGAAATTAAGCTTCCGATTATTATTTTGTGAAAAAATATCTCATTTCATACTATTTTTTTTTCTATCACTTTTATCAGGACATTATCAATCACACTATTATATTAACCCTAATTCCCTTGGCCCATTTGCTTACACGTAACCTGAATCCTCCAAAATCCTTCAGTT
Source organism: Zoroaster sp. YZ-2022 (assembly GCA_029582265.1). Classification (NCBI taxonomy): domain Eukaryota; kingdom Metazoa; phylum Echinodermata; class Asteroidea; order Forcipulatida; family Zoroasteridae; genus Zoroaster; species Zoroaster sp. YZ-2022. The sequence continues at coordinate 9,790,138 of CM055834.1, read as the reverse complement.
AGTAAACATACTGCCTTACAAATCAACGTACAATGTACATATGTACATGTTACTCATCAAGATTTATACATGTCCCGGTTTCTGGTACGTGTAGTTGATGCCATCTTTCTGGGCAACTTGGATTTGGCTTTGATGAGTTGCTTTAAATGTTCAAATTTGTGCACGTAGTAAAGTGTTTCACTGATCATTGATGCATAGAATTTGTTGAAATGCCTCCATGTGGCCCACGCAGTGCTCCTAATGCAGAATGCATACAAATGAATATATCTGCGTGTTCAAACAACGGGTTGTCGTTAATTGCCTGAATGTTGTTGTCTGTAATTAAAATTATGTCTTTGATTTACATGTATTTCAATAATAATAATAATAATAATGGTGGAGTTTTATATGGCACCAACTCCATCACGATGTGATGCTCAAGGCATTTTTTACATTATTATCCCTGTCATCAGGCCGCTTTTAAAATCATTCCTGTATCATTCTCATCAACTTCCTAGGAAGTATACAGTCCCGGCAGCCTGTTAGGCGCTCAACAACTAATCAAACACAATTACCATCTCTGCCCTCACAGGTCCCCATTGATACTCCTGGGTGAAGAGAAGCAATTCATGGTTAAGTGTCTTGCTCAAGGACACAAGTGCCGCAACCGGCATGGCTAGGATTCGAACCCACATTGTAACGGCTCAGTCACCAGAACTTGAGTCCGGTGCTCTGGACCGCACAGCCACAATATTCTGGCATTTAATTTTTGATCTTACTTAATCGATTTGTAATTAACCGCAACTTGTAATTTACTGCATTTATAAATGTGAATGAAATTGAAATTGCCTGTATTAGGTGGCTGATTTTGCATTGTGTGAAGTCAAGTGAACCTTAAGAAACTTTGGTTTGTGCAAGAATCAACTACCAAATTATAAATGATTAATATGAAAAGTACATAAATATTGACTGAAGTAACTTTGCTAAGGCTGTGCCGGGTATCCGGACCAAAACTGTCATACCCGGTTCCAACGGCGGATCCAGGGGGGGGCCAACGGGGGCCATGGCCCCCCAAAAAAAACCGAAGCTGTACGCCCCCCCCCCAAAAAAAAAAAAAAGAAAAGAAAAGAAAAGAAAAGAAAAGAAGAAAAAAAAGGGGGAAAAAGAGATACAAAACAAAACCCCACAACTTTACGCCCCCTCCTTGTGCAGCTAAGTCTTGCTTATACGTTCAGCTTTTGTTAAAGTATGCAAATTACAACACACTGATTGGCTACATGAATGTGTTCATAATCCTACTCACGATCCAACATTGCCACAAAATTTGCAATGGTAGTTTGTGCAGTTAAGCCAAGCTGCATTAGACGAGGCGTACACGGTGATTGTATGCATGGCTTATGCACACGCGACTGGTTGTGTGGGGTTTCCTGGATATTAGGTGAGCCATGCAACGTCCGCAATGTAGGCCTACGTTTAGACTTGCGAACATCGCGTGCATAAAACGCATTTCAATCTTGTGAGTACGAGCAGGAGCAGTGACTTGAAAGATTCGTCTTCCATCGTCATATGAGCAGTAAGTATCAACGTAAAATACCTAGCCTACAATCACAAGGTTGCGGGTTCAAATCCAAAGCTTATCACTGAAATTTCATACTAAATCAAGTATTGTCGTCTAGACCCACAAAACAAACAAACCCCACCAGAAATACGCCCCTCCACTGAGCATTTGGCCCCCCGTAAACTTTGGGCCTAGATCCGCCGTTGCCCGGTTCCATTTTTCGGTTCCAATTACCCATAAACTACATTTGAAAAATTTGACTGAACATTTATATAAGCCACAGTACACAAATGGAAGTCTCAAATTTGTTTGTGAACTTTTTTGGTGTGGGGAATGGGGATGCTACGAGTCGTTTTTAATATAGAGGCGGGAAATTATTACAGTAAGTCCACATTTATTGTGACTAACAAAACAAAAGAAACTTGTGTTCATACTGGTCATTTTATACATTCGGGAGTATTTATGTGTTTTTACAAAATCGTTTACGGGTACCCAGGTATCTGAAGATTTCTACTTTCGGGTATCCGGTTCCCGAAATAACCAAAAAATGCACAGCCTTAAACTTTGCCTTGCAAGTTAATCTCTTATACCCGTACCACACGAATTTCAAAAAGCCCACATTAACGCAGCCTGATGACAGGCTTAATTTATGTTCACAGGTGCTGACATTCGAATGCAAGTACATTAACTCTTAATAGTATTATATTAGTAAATGCACAGCGTATGTTATTGTTAGAGTATTGTCCCACGAAATGAACACGAGACACTGATTGATGTGCCCTAATCAAACAAATTGCTCCTAGCATGAATGGTGCATGTAATGCATTATAATTATCATTTTTGCAGCATTGAGCAATGGCAGCTCAGTTTTGTTCTGTTCTTCTATCTACTTCAGGTAATCTGCATTACCCTAACTCCCAAGGCCCATTTGCTTACACATAACCTGAATCCTTCCGAACTCCCTAGGCCCATTTGCAAATACATAACCTGAATCCTTCCTAACTCCCAAGGCCCATTTGCTTACACATAACCTGAATCCTTCCTAAGTCCCAAGGCCCATTTGCTTTCACATAACCTGAATCCTTCCTAACTCCCAAGGCCCATTTGCTTTCACATAACCTGAAGCCTTCCTAACTCCCAAGGCCCATTTGCTTTCACATAACCTGAAGCCTTCCTAACTCCCAAGGCCCATTTGCTTTCACATAACCTCAATCCTTCCTAACTCCCAAGGCCCATTTGCTTTCACATAACCTGAAGCCTTCCTAACTCCCAAGGCCTATTTGCTTTCACATACATGTACAGTAATCTGATTCCTCCAAAATCCTTCAGTAGTAAAGCAAGCACATGACATGTATGCACAGATGTGTTTCTAATCTGTGATACATGTACATGGCCAGGGACCCTCCCTGCATGCATGGAGCAATAAACAGTGTCCACTGACCCCAAGCACTGACCTTGCAATCACTACAACAAACATGGATGTACATGTACCATGGAAAGGCAAGTATGCCTAATAACCTCAATCCTCCAAAACCCTTCACTTTAGCAAAGAGCATGTAGCATGTAACCTCAATCCTTTAAAATCCTTCACTTTAGCATAGAGGATTTTTGAGGATTTGGGAAGGTTAGGGTCACCCGTGTTTTCGCTGTTTTAACGGCAATTTTCCGGCAATTTTCTTTTTGAACATTGCTTTTTCACTTGAGGAAGGAAATACGATTTTAAAATGAATCATTTCTCTAAATTACCATGAGAAGTATGGTTTTACAGTAAATATGTACCAAAATGAATTTATAGTGAGTCCCGGCATAAATTAATTTTGGCACTTTTTAACTGTTAAACCAAGTTTCCGACAACTAAATAAATCTCATTTCAACGTATTTGTTTTCCTTTCTAAAAGGAATATTAGCAATGTTCCAATGAACACAAAATATTTTTGAGACTGCAACACATCTTTAACCTTTTTGAAACAAACGTGTCTAATGGGAGACGTTTTGAGACGCCGGTTGTAGCAGACTTAATGGGATTTTCCCATTAATTCTGAGCAAACGCACAATATTGAGAACAATGGTACAACTGCTGTCATCTAGTGTCTCAAAAGTCTCCCATTAACCCTTACTACCCACAAGTCAAAAATCCACCCCCTGGTTTTTGCATGATCTTGATGGATTCATGCAGTGCTCCACAGTACAGCCCAGCGAATCGAGTATGTAGCCATGTGTACCAAATCCATCCAACTCCACCCTGCTGCTTTTGTTGGATTCAGGACTGTGTATAGCCAAGCCATGGATGCTTAAAGGGGGACTGACATCCTTTATTGTGTGTGTACTTAAGGCGTTTTGTCATAAAATATTGTTTTTGAGACCCACCTGTGTCTATTTAATCATTGATTTCTGAGTACAAGTATTTTAAAACAATGTTTGAAGTGTTTGGGGGAGGCAACCCCGCCCCATGGTGGAAGCTTCATTTGCATAAGATATGTGACGTACATGTAAGGTCGGGAAGATCCGATGTGTACATGATGTACATGTACATACAAACGTTTCACACACGTAGCGTCGATTTCATTTCTTCCGTGATTTTTGTTTCCGGAACTAATAAAATGCCGGAAAGATGCGTTTCTGCAGGATGCAACAACACCACCAAAGACGGTGTTAGCCTTCATCTGTTCCCAAGTGGCCCAAAAATTGCCGTATTTGGACGAGCAAAGTTCTACTGACAAGAGTAAAGTGGTCAGGTCCATCGGCTCACATACATGTAGTTTTGTGCAGCGATCATTTTGAGCCGAGTTTTGAGCCGAATTTCTCTTCCCGACATGACGTCACGAACAGTTCCTCCGTGCAGGGCGTAAAAGTGGGGGGCATTTTTACAATGGTAAAATAACACTCTCAAAAACAATAAAAACACAAAACAAAAATTTTATTGATCTTTTACTGATATAAAAGGATAAAACGATCACATATTTAACTGTTTGATTTAAATCCATGTCAGTCCCCCTTTAATTTGCTACTGTACATTGCAACAATTCCATCAAAGTCCAACAACTGGGGTACAATGTACCTTCTTACCGCATATTGATGAATTTTGGAGCATTTGGGATGGTTCCTAGCCACAATCCCTAGGGCGTTAGGATTAATAAGGTTTCTAATTACAGTCCTGAAAGCCTGAATACTCTCTTTGGTTATTAAGGGAAAACTACGATAATTATGTGCATTCATGTGCTTCAAAATGATATTTCCCAGTTGACCCGTTAAGTACATCATTGGTAATTTAAAAATAACTACATGTATGTGTACTGTACATGTTCCATTTATGTAGAAAGGCTGAATGATGGTATTAATCTTCCCAAGAATTGTCCGAGGTTCTGCCACTTTCAGATCGACTTTAGGAAAGAGAACTCTTTCCTAAGTTCCAATTTAGAATGAATTAGAAAAAATCTGAATGCATCATTGTTTTCTTGTTAACAAACACAATGAAATTGTTGAAAAAAGCTGAAACTTTCACAGGTTGTTGATTACATACATGTATGTATCTCTTGATTCTTATAAAGTATGGATGCACTGACAGAAATTGTACACTGACTTTAAAGGGACAGTATGACATCACGAACACAGCAGACTTTCGACAGGGCATGGAAATCGGTGTCCTAGTTTTAGATGAACTCATTGACTGAAAATAACACCCTGCAAGTGTGCTCTGGCTCAGATAACAGGGTACAACAAGATCATAATACATGTACCATGGCTGATAATAATAATAATGTATATGGCGCACGTATCCACCAAACTGGTGCTCGAGGTGCATTACATTATTACCCCTGCTCATCGGGCTCATAAATCATTCCTGAAACCATCTCAGCTCCCTGGGGAGTATACAGCTCAATTGCTGCCATTTCAGCGCATAAAGGGCTAATCAAACACAACAAACCGACTCTGCCCTCACAGGTACCCATTTACCCCTGGGTGGAGAGAAGCAATTATGGTAAAGTGTCTTGCTCGAGGACACAAGCACCCCGGTCGCGGCCGGGATTCGAACCCACATTCCGACGACTCAGCCATCAGAACACAAATCCGATGCGCTAAAACTGCTCGACCATGGCACTCCATGCGTAAATAATGAGCCATGATCACATTGCGCCCTGTTATCTAGGCTAGCGCACGGTCGTGGGGTATTATTTTCAGCACCGAGTTCATCTACAACAAGGACACCGATTCCATGCCCTGTCGAACGTCTGCTCTGATCGTGACGATACTGTCCCTTTAGGTCTGCACTGGTAAAGGCACCCTGCATAATTGTGCAAATAAGGGACCACTTCAAACTTGCTGACACTATCTCAACAATCAGATAGTGACTATGGAACACACACATTGATAAAGGGAAGAATGTGTATGCTTGGGCATGTACATAATTATGCACTGGATGGTACATTACATGTACTTGTAGGATAAATTGTACATTATTAGAGTTCAATTAAATGTTAAATGAATGCAATTTTTCTCACTGCTTCAAAATCATTTCTGAATGGCAATTTTGTGGTACGGAAAATACCCGTTTTGTATTTTTACCTTTCATTGGGATTCAACTGAAATTGTACTGTTCCATGCATCTAAGGACAGATGCTTACATGTTTTGTAGGTATGCATGTTTTACGATGAAATTCTGAAATTAATTGACGGCGGCAAAGTCATAAAACCATTTGGGCAATAAAATACTACTATTTAAGCCATGCATTTTTATTTTTTATTTTTTTATTATTATTTCAGTTGAAACTGTTTGCTTCCCTTTCTATTTTGGAAAATTAATAAATTTTTAGCATTATACAAAGTCGCCAGGAATCACCAGTGAAATAGTAAAAATTATTACGGTGATTACATATTAGATTTCCAACCGTGGGTAGTGGCTTTTATATCTATTTTTATATAGCTCAGTTGTACATGAAACAGAAACTACATGTAGGTACTTCAGCAGACAGTTCGGTCAAGTGTTGACTATTATAGTTGTACCGTAGATGATGTCTCTGTGGAGATATTCCGCGTGTACGCACATCAACTGCAAAATACACCAAACGCGAAGCACTTTCACTGCAACAGCTCATGCATGGTGCGAATACACTATTGGTAATCTAACCCAAAAAAAACACTAAATGATCACAGTTTTACCTGAAACTCACTTGGTGTGAAGTTTTATCAAACATCCCTGGAAATATTTCTGTCTGAGGTGCCTTGCTCTTCTTTTTCAACAATTATTTACTTATACAATGGCTTGACCATTTGCATTGGATTTTCACATTAAATTTGGCATTCATGAACACCTGTAAATAACCTGAAAACATTGAACACTGTATCAGCGACACACGATATTATCGTCTCAATACGCGGATTTTTTAAATACATGAAAAAAAATGTATGTATCGAACATTAGCGACATTAGACACCGAAATAACTACTTTTACATGGGAAGTTGCGTAGGTAATAAACGGTTACTCCAAACAGATTTTTGCCACTCGGTGCGACAAACATTTCATAAAAAAGAACTCACTGTGACGTCCATACACAAACTCATGGTTTATAAATGCCTACAGCCCCTATCCCAGAGCTGATATGAGAATGAACGGGCAATTGATTGATCGCGCACGCACAGTTAAGCAGTCATCAGCCGGCTACACTTTTATACTGGTATCCGACATCTGGTGAATGTGAACAACCTCACAATGTACACCAGTGCGGATATTCCAGGAGAGTGTACCACATGATCCTGGTACTACCCTTGGGTAAGTTTAAAGCCCACGCCGCAACCAGGAGCACAAAGCACAAAAAAAAACCACGCACACAAGTCGTAGGAACATGAGCGGGACCGCGCCGTGATTTCGAACCGTTTTTTTTAGCTCTTCACGGTACCGTAACTTCATTGATATCACCGTATGATGACATGAAATTTTGAAAAAGAGCGATATAAATTTGATATTGGCTATATTTTTGGAATATCGTCAATATGGCGATATTTCGATATTTTCAAAATCATAATCGATTTAGCCAATTTTTTTTTGAATATTGTATCGTCATGATATTATTGTGATATCGTCCACCCCTACTGTACATGTACATTAATGTACGTGTTCATGCACAACTTCAAAGGCCTAATGAGCTACGGTACATGTACACTATTCACCCTCCTACTCTCGGTTTAATTTTCCAGTGCGTTAACTGACTATTAAAAACTAAACAACTGTTCTGGTTTATGAATGATGGATAATCTGTGTAGATTACAGGACCACAGTTTAGATGCATTCACCACACAATAACATTTGGCAAGCGTAACACACGCTGGCATCGTACCTTTCATTCTAAACCATTTGAATGATATTGAATAATCAATCAACAGGAAGGTTAAAGATGTACACATGGATCAGACAAATTTAAGCTCCCATGAGCTAATGAAAGGTCACAGATTCAAACGCAAGCACTTGTGAGTTGGCAGTAAGCAAATTACGGACCAAGTACTGCAACAACAACACCACAAATCTCATCAGGTACACACATACATCATAACACAGGCTCTAATTGGCTCCACTGCTCCACATACAAAAACAGATTAATATTGTAATTAGATTTGACATGCAGATGACAGCTTCACTTTGCTACTAAGCAGTGTAACTGGTCAAGCTTTGTAACCACGGAGATGATGTCAGCAGTGGTGATTATATATGCCAGCTCCAGGCCATCAACTAGAACAAGGCAATTAGACTTTCTTGTCATAATTCATGGATAATTCTAGATAATAACTAAAATGCACATAAGTATAAAGACTGTTTGCGGTGACACCATGTGAAATTCTCCAACTGAGTGGTAATTAGTTATGAAAAGAACATTTCGATCAGTATGCTCTGATCGTCTTCAGATCGTCTCCTGAAGACGATCAGAGCATACTGATCGAAACGCCGAGTTGTAACCTCCAGTTCTTTTCAGAACTAATTACTGCTCAATTTGAGAATTTCACATGGTGTCACCGCAAACAGTCTTTACTTTATATCCTTTTCACCATGCAAAGCTACAGATATTACGTAAAAATGCATATATTGACAATAACAAGTACATAACTATTTTTCTAACTGGACATAAAATGGTGTACATTACACACTGTATATGGCTGAACAAATTGATGGCCCCGTTAAAAAAATAATCTTTAGGTGACATGGTTACCATCACCTCCTGCTAGAGCTGAACATTAGTGACAAGTAGTTGTGACAAATCAGTCAACTGCCTGTTTTTGACTGTTGAACCAAATTGTTTGACCACCTAGAACAATACTCAAAAACGGTCGACTCATTTTGACCAGTGTAACTACACATGTATACATGTAAGGTTTGACAGTGTTTTGACTTTTTAAGTGCACTAGATATACCGTACATAGTACCATGGCAGGTATACATGTGTAAACGTTTTGACTGATCAATTTTGACCCTTGAAGTCACAAAAGGGTTTAGCTAATTACTGTGTATTATAAATTGCAGGTTCCTCACTGTAAGATAAGTAACAGTAGCTTACGGTACTTACTCAGTACAATTATTCTAGGTGCCTTAATAGATCATTCCAATGCTTATTTGCTCATTATTCCTCACACCAACAGTTCTTGGGGGAATCAATCCTTTTCTCATGGAGGCCTATTCCCTTTGGAACAAACTCCCGCATACATTGTATATTTATTCATAATAATTCCTCCGTAATTAATTTCAAATGTGTTTGATCAGTCCAGAATAAATATAAACAATTCGGTTTGGTTTATTTTGGTTTAATTTGTATGTATTGCACTGTGAGTGTCATTTCTGGTGTATAATAAATGTCTCTTAGTATTTTTATTATGAATATCCCATAACGTATTAGCCTAGTTCAACCACGTACAGTATCTGTACACTACATGTACATGTACATGTATTTTAATTTTTTTCTAAGGAATTTTCAAAAACAAATTTTTCTAGGTTTTTATCCAACAGCATACTTGTGCCCAAATTGGTTTTGCATCTACAATGTGCTCTGATTTCAGGTACACATATGTAAAAGAACAGATTTAAAAAAAATTTCATGGACAACACTTTTGGCTGGACATACAAAAATCACGCCTGAACCGTATGGGAGAAGAAGATTAAAAAAATTGCCCCTTTTTGACCAGTGTGAGAAACTGGTCAATGGACTTTGCCAACTTTCCCCGTAATGTATGGCCAAATTCAGCTGAAAAGTTCGCATTCTTGTTGGTATTATTTTGTTCCGCCGAATTTTGTGAAACTTACCAAAAGTGTGCTCAAGCGATTTCTGAAGAAAAATATATACATGTACATGTATAGCCTGGTCATGTGAACACAAAAACTCTTTTATCGAGTCCAATTGGCATTGTGGTTGGTCCTCCCATCATCAACAATAATGTCTGCCGTTCCATTATTGTCGATGTTCTCTGTAATCATCAAATTCCTTGTTAGAAAAGGATTTGTGGGTGTCAGAAAATGTCAACGAGGAAATACTATATACAACATTTATTTTCTAGAACTGTGTACACAGTAACCCTCCTACTTTAGCTGAACTTTAGCGACAAGTAGCTGTAGTGGTCAAAATCAGTCAACTGCCTGTTTTGACTGTTGACCCAAATGTGCACACAGTAGCATTTTTGATTGGTTTTGACCACCCTGAACAATATCAGACAATGCTTTTATCAGTCAAAAACAGTCAACTCATTTTAACCTGTAAATGTATTACACGTAAGGCTTGACAGTGTTCGACTTTTAAATGCACAAGATATACTTGGCAAGTATATCAACATTTTGACTGATTTTGACCCTTGCAGTCATAGGAGGGTTGTATAAAGTCAAAGTTTATTCAAGGGAGTGTACACATTGGTAAAATGTCTACAAATGCATCCATACTTTATAAGAATGAAGAGATCTAGCTTATTTTGTTGTTTCATTAGCATTCAGACTTGTTTAACCCTAACCACCCCAAATCCATCAAAATCCTCCAAGGGGAACTTTTTTGGAAAAATTCAGCACTGTTGGAAACTGGTACTTTCACCTCTTCAAATGGGGCAAAATTACTACCTGGCAAGAAGTACAGGCCGCAAGTGCTGAATATGAAAGATCAATGAAAATGCATGGTGCATTTTGAAGATAAGGACATGTTTCCAAAAGTGCACCAGTTGACAGATTTTGGAGGATTCAGGAAAGTGTCTAGCCAGAATACCTAGGGGGTTAGGGTTAATGTGTATGCATTCTAATGTGAAAATTGATCACCAGCCGCATGATACATTTTCAGGTTTTAATTTTTCAACATTTATACTTTGGGAGTTTTCTTGGAAATGCCAACATATCAAAAATTTTCATTCAATATCATTCCATTTAGTTGTTGAGGGAAGGGGAGCAGTCATCCCCTAAAAGGAATATCCGCCAATTTGCTGTTCTCGTGTACATATACATGTAGGCTACTGGGTCATTCCACCAGGTTGGGGGCAAGCTTTGTGACATGGTGTCCTTGTTACATACATGTAGGTAGATGTACCATTCATTATCCTTATTATGAGTGCACATTCTTGGGTCATTCCACCAGGTTGGGGGCAAGCTTTGTGACATGGTGTCCTTGTTACATACATGTAGGTAGATGTACCATTCATTATCCTTATTATGAGTGCACATTCTTGGGTCATTCCACCAGGTTGGGGCAAGCTTTGTGACATGGTGTCCTTGTTACGTACATGTATAGATGTACCATTCATTATCCTTATTATACCATTCATTATCCTTACTATTCAATCTCTGTGCCTTGAATAGGAAATTACAATAATGTTAATAAGGAGTCATAATAAATGATAATAAATGGTACATTTACCTACATAACAGGGGACACCTATCACAAAGCTTGCCCCAACCTGGTGCAATGACCCAAGAATGTGCACTCATAATAAGGATAATGAATGGTACATCTACCTACGTAACAGGGGACACCTATCACAAAGCTTGCCCCAACCTGGTGCAATGACCCACGTACACTGAATACAAATTGTACTTTTCATCCATTTTTTTAAAATCATCTTGGTAAGATTACACGATGTTCTGCACATGTAGCCATTGTAATAATGAGCTACACTGCAGATGTTTCCTTAAATTATTAATCCAGTCACATCCGTCATCATCACAGCAGGCAGTGGTAGGCATTGTAACATTGTTGGAGAGACTGTTGCCACTCCACTCAAAATCAATTTCTATCATGTACACAACACAGCACGAGCTAAATATCCAAGGCAAATGTGCACGTATCATTTTGCAGACAAGTAACATCTACTGCAACTTCTCGGTTATACTTGCGAGATTAATTTCCGCTGTCAAATGATTTACGTGCACGTGGCACCTCCAAGCACACAACAAACATTAATGGTGCATAATTCAAACACATTCTTGTACTAAAGGCCAAATAAAAAAGTCTCCAGTTTCTGGTCTCCGCGCACGTCGCCTCAGACCTGCACGTCGCCTCAGACCTGCACGTCGCCTCAGACCTGCACGTCGCCTCAGACCTGCACGTCGCCTCAGACCTGCACGTCGCCTCAGACCTGCACGTCGCCTCAGACCTGCACGTCGCCTCAGACCTGCACGTCAGCGTTTTTAGTTGTATTTTTTTGCTATAAAACCAGAGATTCGCTTGAATGACTCGCAAAAGTTGGACACATTTTCAACTGATGCAAGTCATTCGCAACCATATTTATGACGTCAAAACTTGCACCGTTTGAAAGTATGAACTGGTCTAACCTGTGAATAATGTTTCAACTCGCTTTACGTATAATCCAGCCAGATTTTACATTGTAATTCTGAATGTGTGATCGGACTTTCTGTCTATATATAGCCTAACGACCAGGTGGTTCTATTTTAGGCAATGGATGCGATTCAAAATACAGTTATTATTGTCCATAATGTGCATGACAATATTGTGATATGCATATCTACCAGCACAATGGAAATATCAATGAAAAGTCAACTGTGGTACATGGCAATTCCATGGTTACTCATTTATGAGGTTTTGGGCCAAGTCTCAATGCCATAGTATATATTTCACTCATCAGGGTTTTTTTTCACAGTAGTTGCATTATACCCAGACCTTACTCAGCACACAATAAGAATTTCAGAAATTTGTTTTATCTACATTTTATAAGAGAAAAGCAACATTTTATGCATGTCCGAAAAATGTAACGCGAGTAACCAGCATTTTTGTCTTATATAGTGTATATATAAAAAATTTCTGAAAGTTTTTTTTGTGCCGAGTAAGGTTTTGGTATAATGCAACTGCTGTGAAAAAAATGACGAGTGAAATATATTGAAATATATTGGCCCAATACATGTACCTCAAAAATGTAACGCGAGAAACCATAGAATTGCCCAATATGTACTGCATTGCTAAGTCTGTAATCAAATCTACAATGTATCATCTTGTCTCACTCCAAAGCATACTGAATACAATATAATGAAATATTTGCCCCTGTTTTCAATTTCCCGTGAATCTCAAGGCGCTGGTCTGACTTTCTAAAAAGGGAGCACGAAACGCTACCGCGCCTTATCTAACGGTGCCCACTACCTTTATCTGCGTCATGTCGCTTGAGATCTGGGAAGTGATGCAATTAAATCCGCTGTTCTAAATAGATTAATGCATGTGGACCTCAACCTAACAAAGGTTTTTCCAATGAAGGTCGCGAAACTGGTAAGATTTTCACCATGTCGTCTCAATTCACCGGTAATAATACTCACGAAAAGACCTCACTCGTGGTGCAACTAGACGTTTGATCAGAATTCCTCTGATCGTCTAAAAATAGCATGCCCAACATCGTTTCCAACGCTTAATGACTACATTAAGTCATCCCATATGCGATGTGCAAGGTTTAATCTTGAGGCGCAGTTTCCCGCCTGTTTTCACCCCATTATTAATCACAGTGTATTACGCATTAACACAATGCGGGATCACTCTACTGACAGCAACTTCAGACGGCATTTTTCCTCAGTATGCGACACGGCTGCTGCGGTGGCGGCATGGTCGCAGCGAAGCCTTCTGGTGCATGCACTGCAATCTACTATCAGGTCATGGTGCAAGCTACAAGTTTTCCTAAGCATTGTTGAGAACAATAAAAATCCTTAAATCCTCCAACTGTCTTTGTTGTCTAGGGGAGTTAGGGTTAATGGTTTATACACCGAGCTGCAGTGAGCCTGAAAACTGCCAAATTTCAAATATTTGCCCTGGAGGGTTTTCAATCTGTTTACTATGAATTTTTCAATGGTGTAGATGTCACATATAGTTTACGCACATAACTGTCACTGCACATTTAGGAGGAAAAAAAATAGTATCCTAGGATGTAGGATTACTGTTTATGTGCACAGGGTACCCACGTCATTAGCATTGATTGACTTGTGAAAGTGTGCAATTAAATCCTTTCTGTTCCCTAAATAGATTATACATGTAGAAATAGTGAAACAAGGACTTTATGACTTTGTATTAACAGCACCAAAACCCTCTCCTCTAAAGGTTTTAGCATAGTAAGACTACTATACAAGTGATATGTGTGAATCTCAATGCTGAGTATGCTTCTGAAAGGCAGAACTTTGGCAGGTGGCATGTACAGTAACAGTTTTGATCAATTGTTTCCTCAGAGAATTCGCCGGACTTGGTCAGTAGCGCAGGAGGGATTAATGGATGCTGGGATTAGTTCTCGGGCGCCGCAGTTTCCCGACTGCACGCCTCAACAAACTAATCCTCCAGCATGGGTGTCATTCATGGATGATCATGGCGGCAGTCTACTTACGGAGCTTTTTCCAGAGTTCTGGTGTTGAGACGATCAGAGTATACTGATCGAAACGTCGAGCAAAGTTGCGTACCACCAGTTCTTACTCTCCACCAGGGTTAAATGGGTACCTGTGAGGCAATTGGTTGATTAGCCACATGGCTGTAATGGCTAGCAATTACTTATCATCCTCACCATGCAAATGGTTTCAAGTTTTCCCTAAGCCAGTTGTTAGAACAATAAAATCGCCTTGAGCACCACTCAGTTGGTGGATACGTTGTCTAACAGTGCGTATCAAAAAAAGTGATTTAACCCACCTATTAAAAATTGCAGTTTTGGCCTAGAAACTGCACCTTTGCAAAACCTGTCGCCGGAGGGTTTTTGATACCTTTATTGACCCATTGCTTCACTATGCACCAGTACATGTAGGTTTTTGACACTATGAATTCAAATCGCATTTTTGCAAGTTTGGGTAATTCCTGAAAACGGGATAATTTACCGTATGAAATAAAGATAGTTCACGAATGACTGGACAATGACACAACACCGTGAAAATGCTATGAAATACACTTAGATTCCTTCACTAGACACAAAGCGGCAGCTGTGAACATGTCCATGAACTGCTTGTCTCGCCGGCAGTTTTGGGCAGCATCACTTCATTTCGAGAGCACCGTGAATTTGCCATGAAATCACCGTTCTGAACATTATTGCCAATAGTCTGAGAGGAAGATCAGGTGATCTTGGAAATTGCAGTGAAATTAGCCGCCATCTTGGGTCAACTGTTGTCTGAAGGCAAAACTTGATTTTCAGGGTATTTCCTGCAGGGTGAAGTTCGTTCATAGTGTGAAAGGTGGTGAATAGATATACCATTGGCATATGTACGCATTCATAGTTTGTATACATACCTGTCTACTGCACTAACCAGTCCACTTTTGGCAAGTAATGACAGACTGATACATGTCCTTAGGGATTACTGGGGTTTATGCCAGGGTGCATTCAAAAGTTTGTTACCTTCTGAAAGGCGTTTGACAATTGGATGAATTTTATTGAGAATTACTTAGCTTACTTTAAGACTATAAAGCCAAGCAGCCTTTTCAAAACCTTCCAACATGTTTTGGCATGTAGGTGATGTCAGATGTACTACAGACTTAGCCATTTTATGACTTAGTATCCTGTTGAATGTCGCCGAAAGGCAATCTCAAGGGTTTTGGCATGCTGGATGTCCTATACAATATATGATATGCATTGGCAGGTTACTGCTGCAATGTTCCCTTGATCGCCAGTGCTTATTACCCCTTGTTGCAAATTGGCAGGCTTTAAGTGGCATGTACAGTAACAGGAGGGTAGGATTCTAAAGCGTTCCTTGATGTTTACTTGTCAGTAGTTAAATACTGCCGCAAAACTAAGCTGTTCAGATACCCGACTGAACTACCTGTCATTACCTGTGGAGTGTCATGGCCCAAGCTTGAAGCCCAGGATGTCGACTCAACAGGTGTTAAGAGCAGAATGTGGGTTCTAATCATCTAGGCAAGACACTTAACCATAATTGCCTTCTTCTCCCCAGGGGTTAAATGGGTACCTGTGAGGCAGAGTTGGTTGATTAGCCCTATATGCGCCTGTAATGTGACAGCAATGGATCGATACCGTATCCCCAGTGAGCTGAGATGGTTTCAGGTACATGATGAGCCTGATGAGCCTTATGAGCAGGGGTAATAATATCGCGCCTTGAGCACCGGTTACCAGTTTTTGATACGCACTGTATAAGTCCACACATTATTATTATTATTACCCGGTTCCATTTTTCGGTTCCAATTACCCGTAAACGACTTTTGAAAATTTTCGACTGGACATTTAAGCCACACAAATGGAAGTCTCTGAATTATTATTATTTTTTTTAATGTGTGTGGGGAATGGGGATGCTACGAGTCGTTTTTAATACAGAGACAGGAAATCATTAGAGTAAGTCCACATTACAGTCTAATCAAGGTGTTCGCCAGGATTTAGAAATAGGGTGTCCAAAAGACACTCAGATACCCCTATGAGTACCGGTTCCCGAAATAACCGAACACGCACAGCCTCAGTCAGTAGTAGAAAATTATTGAGAAAATTACATGTAAATATAAATATCATGGTCAATAAAAGTAATGTTATTTGATGAAATGTTACCAACCATTAACGCATTTCATTGGTCTTTCAAGAATATTAACCCTAACCCCCTAGGTATTCTGGCTAGGAACCTTCCTGAATCCTCCAAAATCCTCCAGTGCACTTTTGGAAACATGCCCTTATCTTCAAAATGCACCATGTATTTTCGATGATCTTTCAATATTCAGCACTTATGGCTTGTACTTCTTGCCCCATTTGAAGAGGTGAAAGTACCAGTTTCCAAAAGTGCTGAATTTTTCCAAAATAGTGCCCCTTGGAGGATTTGAGGATATGGGGTGGTTAGGGTTAATAATATGTTTTCAGAGCTTCAACAAATGATACTAAATTTATTATAAACCTTTCAAAGATTATTCAACTTTTCAAGATGAAAAACTACAGTATTTTTCTGCCATATGTGGAACTGGATGAAACATGATTAAATGATGCTTTTGTTGGGTAGATTTTCTATGTCCCCACAAACTAATAAAAGAGTAGGTGGGTTGCATCATTCATTAACTGGAATCATCAGTTTTGGAATGACCACAATTCTGCAGGACCTTGCAAACACCACAGATCCAGACTCCCATGGGTGTGATCATCGCTTTGTGGTTCAACCTTTTACAAGAGAATCCTTCACTGAAAACAAACTGCATCACCAAACTAAGCTTGGGCGATATTGATTTTTTTCTTCCGCGATATATCAGCAAACATATATCGCGATTTTCGATAGTATCGCGATTATTTTTTTAAATCGTGCATGATTGCTTTAGAGCTGATAACCACAGGTATGTACTCTTCTACAAGCATCACAAAAAAAAATCGCAAATTCGTTTGCATAGCGTGTATGTACTTCTGAAGTAATGTAGTTCACTTTTGTTTCTCACTTTCAAAATCTGAACAGACTGTAATAATTTTATTTCCATGGAATTTCTGACTTGACTCACAATGGCGATTTTTTTTTAATCGCGATATATTTTTTTAATCGCGATTTGCCGATATCTCTATAACTTAACCAGTTGATGTCGGGAATATTTATTTTTTTCCGGTCTCCCGTGCGGGTTTATTTTCAGTGAAAAATATGAAAACATTTCTAGCCATTAATAATTTTTTTTGTCAATGAAACTAAGTTCGGACACCAAAATAAACACCTTTACTCATTGACATTTTGAGAATTAAATGGCTAGTTTTTTAATTACGGTTGTGTTTGTTCAGCACAATTAGACCGTTGGCAAGCCCCGATGCAACGGCCTATTAGCGACCAGCACCCGGTCGCAAAGACGGCATACCTGGAGAGAGATCGAATGCCTCGTAAACAATGGATATAAATCCCTCTTTACAAATCCCTGGCTGGTACGTCAAAGGAACAGGTCTTGGATAAAGGGATTAGGCAAAAATCAACAAAAAGAGTGAACTCGTTCAGTATTTGTAGTGCATTTTGTCCGGGGCCACCAAACCGTGACCCCATGGACTCCGAGAAACGATTGCGTGTATACAAGTCAGCCGCCACGACTGCACGCCACGTGTGGCGTGTTGACAAGTCTCCCGGTAACACACACAAAAATCGGAATGCGTGTTTAGACGCTCTCCGATCCGCTGTCCAAAAAAAAATTGCGTGTATACACGGCCTCCGAAGCGAACTGGTTAAGAAGCTTCTCGATATCGTAATCGAATAAAAAAGGTATCGCAATATTCGATATTATCGTGTTATCGCCCAAGCTTACACCAAACTTCTGATATAATGTGTAAGTTACCATCTAGCTAAGGCCTTATGTACTTCTTAGGTATGGCCAAAAATAAAAAAGTCTCCGGGTTCTGGTCTCCACATGCATCACCTCAGACCCGCGCGTCAGCATTTTTAGTTTTCTTTTTTTTGGCTACGAAACGATGTCCAATTGCAGCCACAATTGCTGAATTGATTACTTTAAACGATTTTTTCACATATCGGGGTATCAACGTTTGCCTGATTTGAGTTGCATCTCTTGGCCACCATACCTGGCCTATATGGGAAATTTGGTCTGGTTCCAATAACCGGGGATACATGTATCACGTATTTCACTGGTTGGCAAAAAAAAAAAAATTGTCACCGCACCGATTTTGAAGCCGACCTATGACCAGAAACCAGAGACTTTTTTTGAGGGGGGGAGGGGCTTAAATGGAGGGTATCATTTCGCAGTTGGTCTCAATGCTGGCAAAGTGCCTGCATTTGTTCACCACTGTAATGCAATTGTTCATTTTAAATCCATGGCATATTGTATTGTGTAGTCCATGCCCCTAGGTACTTGTCTGTTTTTGTTTGTTCATATCTGTATTTTTCATTAGTTTTTGTAAGCAACATGTGCATTGAGTCCTGTTATTTTGTCCTCATCATGGTATGCTCTCTTTTATTTCTTTTTCTATAGGCTCAATGCACGTGCATGCTTTATAGGGACCATTGTCTACAAGCTTTGCTTCTTAATGGATCCCTCTGCAGTATCACATTTACTTTATTCACATCATTATATATTTCATTTACATGTAACTTTCTGTGATTAACTTTCTTTGGTTTAATACTGTGGAAATAAATAAACCTGAAACCACTTATTTTTTTCCAAGGACATGATTAGTTTCTATTAATATATGTACATGAAGGTTTATTATGAGAACCAAAGATCATTGTTTTTACGGCTGTTTAAATATATCCAACGTTGTTTTATTGTTAATTGCATTGTATAGATTCATGTACCATACAGTTGTACACACAGTGAAGAGTAGACTCTCCACTTCCTTGTTCCCAACATGTTTTGTACAAGTCTCCTTTTCCTGTTTATACTTCTATACGTACAAATGGTCTTCATGGTGACCGGTACATGTACATGTACAAATGCACGTACTTCCTACTACTGGAGTATTGGATTCTGAACACACCCAGATAGCCACTGTCCTTCAGAACAGAGCAGTAGGGTCAATTCAACTTCCTTTACAAAAAATTATGATGAAACTAACAGCCGCAACCAGTCTGTTTGGAACAGACACAACTAGAATACAATATGTACATGTAGTAATAATATACAGATAAACATTATGTGTATGGTGTACATTGTACATAATTTGTTTTTTACTCAATTTAAAGTCCTTTAACGTATTTCATGGATCTTTCAAGAATATTGAACATATAAGTTTTGAGGCTTTGCATGGTGGAATATCGATATCGTTTCGGTTTGCGGAAGTCCACATGGTTCTCCCTGAACCATATTTCTCACTTAGCGACAGTAGAGAAAAACGAGTTGCCCGAAATTGGTTCTCCCTTGAACCTTTCTCACTTAACGAAGGTTGAGATACGAGTTGTACGATACGGTTCTTTTCAGAACCTGTACCTCAGCTTCACGTTAATATTGAACATGTTTTTGGAGCTTCAACAAATGATACTAATTTATTATAAAACTTTTAAAAATCATTAAAATTTTCAAGATGAAAAAAATATACATGTACACGACAGTATTTTTCAGCCGTATGGAACTAGATGAAACATAATTAAATGATGCTTTTCATTGTACATACTTGTGTATATAAAACGGTTCGCGAGCAAAGAAAAATTGACTGATGCCGGACTCGAACCCGCGACCTCTCGAATACCAGACGAGCGCTCTACCAACTGAGCTAACCAGCCCCTATGTTGGTGGGCGGTCCACTTATGCCAATTATCTATTGCTCTATGGGGCCAGGTCAGAGGCCAAACCATATCTGCCAAGTAGCCAGGGATCAAGCCCCAGTCAGATGCAAACAACCCGGGTAACGGACACCAGCCTTTTATGTGGTTGTACACAAAGTAGATTTATATAGGTTAGGTTAGGGCACAAAAGCGTTTCGCTTAACCTTATTCCTAAGTGTTGTCATTAATTTGTTGCTTACTATTAAATCACTGTGTACATAATATCTATCAATTAATTTATTAATGTATTACTTATGTAATTTTCTACATGATTGTGCATATTATAATGAATGACAGCATTGAAATAAATGTTACAGAAATGAAAAATGAAAAATGAAATGAAATGAAAAATGAAAAAATATGAAGAAACTGACCTGAAATATTATATAAAAGTTCGCGAGCAAAGAAAAATTGGCTGATGCCGGACTCGAACCCGCGACCTCTCGAATACCAGACAAGTGCTCTACCAACTGAGCTAATCAGCCCCTATGTTGGTGGGCGGTCCACTTATATATATATATATATATATATATATATATATATATATATATATATATATATATATATATAAAAAAACAAATGGTGAATTTATTTTGAATTTGTCAAGTATTCTTGAATAAATACAGTGGGGGGGGGGGTTCCAGGCTGAACCCCCACCCACTAAACACTAAATGCAAATTTATCAAAAACAGAATACACAATATAAAGTTTATACCACAACGATTACAAATCATAAAAATCTCAAGGGTTTCTGGTTTCAGACACACCCGTCTGCATTTTTAGTTTTGTTTTTTGTTTGCTTTGTCCAATTGCAGCCATAATTGCTGGATCAATTGGAATTCTGCTGAACGTTTGCCCAATTTGCGAGGCCTGTCTTAGCCACCATACTTTGCGTATGGGAAATTTGGTCTGGTTCCAATAACCGCATATAACACATATCACTTTAAATAAATAAATAAACGCATCACTGCACCAATTTTGAAGTGGATCTATATGTAGGACCAGAAACTGGGTACTTTTTTGGCCTTAATTAGGTGGTTACAGATCAATAAATCTGCAGTTAACCATAGCCCCACGACCAATATGACTGAACATTTAATACATGTATAAAAAAAAAGGATTTTGGAGGATTCAGGTTATGTGTAAAGCAAATGGGCCTAGGGAGTTAGGAAGGATTCAGGTTATGTGTAAGACATAAAACACAATAAAGGGGGCCACTTTCCTACCGTCACGTTAGCAGTTTTTCTAATGGTTGTAATTTTTTTTTAAATATCTGAAACCACCCAAAAAGAATTTCAACATTTGAATAGACATGCATGCTTATCCTAAAGATAATTTGAGTTGATTATTACTATTATTTTTTTAATTACCCTAAAATTTCCATCAACAAATGGACGGAAAAGTGAGGAAACTTTTTCCGTCCAATTTGTATGGAAATTTGAGGGTGAAAAAATAAATAAAAAAATAAAAAAATAAAATAAATCAACTCAAATTAGTTCTAGTATAAGCCGCATGTCCATTCACATGTTGAAACACTTTTTGGTCGGTTTGAGGTACTTAAAAATAAATAACAACCATTGGAAAAACTGCTAACGTGACGGATGCAAAGTGGCCCCCTTTATTGTGTTTTATGTCGTAAAGCAAATGGGCCTAGGGAGTTAGGAAGGATTCAGGTTATGTGTAAGCAACTGGGCCTAGGGAGTTAGGAAGGATTCAGGTTATGTGTAAGCAAATGGGCCTAGGGAGTTAGGAAGAATTCAGGTTACATGTATGTGTAAGCAATGGGCCTAGGGAGTTAGGAAGGATTCAGGTTATGTGTAAGCAAATGGGCCTAGGGAGTTAGGAAGGATTCAGGTTATGTGTAAGCAAATGGGCCTAGGGAGTTAGGAAGGATTCAGGTTATGTGTAAGCAAATGGGCCTAGGGAATTAGGAAGGATTCAGGTTATGTGTAAGCAACTGGGCCTAGGGAGTTAGGAAGGATTCAGGTTATGTGTAAGCAACTGGGCCTAGGGAGTTAGGAAGGATTCAGGTTATGTGTAAGCAAATGGGCCTAGGGAGTTAGGAAGAATTCAGGTTACATGTATGTGTAAGCAATGGGCCTAGGGAGTTAGGAAGGATTCAGGTTATGTGTAAGCAAATGGGCCTAGGGAGTTAGGAAGGATTCAGGTTATGTGTAAGCAACTGGGCCTAGGGAGTTAGGAAGGATTCAGGTTATGTGTAAGCAAATGGGCCTAGGGAGTTAGGAAGAATTCAGGTTACATGTATGTGTAAGCAATGGGCCTAGGGAGTTAGGAAGGATTCAGGTTATGTGTAAGCAAATGGGCCTAGGGAGTTAGGAAGGATTCAGGTTATGTGTAAGCAAATGGGCCTAGGGAGTTAGGAAGGATTCAGGTTATGTGTAAGCAAATGGGCCTAGGGAATTAGGAAGGATTCAGGTTATGTGTAAGCAACTGGGCCTAGGGAGTTAGGAAGGATTCAGGTTATGTGTAAGCAAATGGGCCTAGGGAGTTAGGAAGAATTCAGGTTACATGTATGTGTAAGCAATGGGCCTAGGGAGTTAGGAAGGATTCAGGTTATGTGTAAGCAAATGGGCCTAGGGAGTTAGGAAGGATTCAGGTTATGTGTAAGCAAATGGGCCTAGGGAGTTAGGAAGGATTCAGGTTATGTGTAAGCAAATGGGCCTAGGGAGTTAGGAAGGATTCAGGTTATGTGTAAGCAAATGGACCTAGGGAGTTAGGAAGGTTTCAGGTTTTGTGTAAGCAAATGGGCCGAGGGAATTAGGAAGGATTCAGGTTATGTGTAAGCAAATGGGCCTAGGGAGTTAGGAAGGATTCAGGTTATGTGTAAGCAAATGGGCCGAGGGAATTAGGAAGGATTCAGGTTATGTGTAAGCAAATGGGCCTAGGGAGTTAGGAAGGATTCAGGTTATGTGTAAGCAAATGGGCCTAGGGAGTTAGGAAGGATTCAGGTTATGTGTAAGCAAATGGGCCGAGGGAATTAGGAAGGATTCAGGTTATGTGTAAGCAAATGGGCCTAGGGAGTTAGGAAGGATTCAGGTTATGTGTAAGCAAATGGGCCGAGGGAATTAGGAAGGATTCAGGTTATGTGTAAGCAAATGGGCCTAGGGAGTTAGGAAGGATTCAGGTTATGTGTAAGCAAATGGGCCTAGGGAGTTAGGAAGGATTCAGGTTATGTGTAAGCAAATGGGCCTAGGGAGTTAGGAAGGATTCAGGTTATGTGTAAGCAAATGGGCCTAGGGAGTTAGGAAGGATTCAGGTTATGTGTAAGCAAATGGGCCTAGGGAGTTAGGGAGGATTCTGGTTATGTGTAAGCAAATGGGCCTAGGGAGTTAGGAAGGATTCAGGTTATGTGTAAGCAAATGGGCCTAGGGAGTTAGGAAGGATTCAGGTTATGTGCAGCAAATGGGCCTAGGGAGTTAGGAAGGATTCAGGTTATGTGTAAGCAAATGGGCCTAGGGAGTTAGGAAGGATTCAGGTTATGTGTAAGCAAATGGGCCTAGGGAGTTAGGAAGGATTCAGGTTATGTGTAAGCAAATGGGCCTAGGGAGTTAGGAAGGATTCTGGTTATGTGTAAGCAAATGGGCCTAGGGAGTTAGGGAGGATTCTGGTTATGTGTAAGCAAATGGACCTAGGGAATTAGGGTTGAAGGTTATTAAATGGAATGTACACCTTTGGTACATTAATTACCCGATTACATTACTGAATTGGTATCCTGAGAAATTATTCCGTCAGACTGGCAGTCATTTTTGAGAAAACGTAAAATAATGTATTAGTGGTTTTCAGGTGAAAAATTATTCCTAAACCAATATGCTCAATATTTATATCAAATTAAAGGTCTTGATGAAAGAAATACAATGGTTTTTAAATCAAGAAAATCGGACCAGTAGTTTTTGAGGAATCCTATTTTATTTAATCAAATATACAGCATTCGATGAAGCGCGACTGTCCATACACTGTGTACATCCCTAATAACACCAAAACCGTTGAATCAGCCTACACACACCGTGATACATACGCACAGCATTCGTGCTCGTTTCCCTCATAAGAGCTTTTGAAAGGGTGTAAAAAATACACTCTCCGGTCAAAACTAAACAAAATTATGGCTCAAAACTTTCACATATGATAGAAAAGAGGTGTAAAATTCATTTAGACACCGCTCTTACCTTTCAACTTGAAGATTTCACCTCGAAAAAACGGTGTTTATTTTTTATCTCTTCGTAACTTCGGTTGTAGAGTAGTTATGGAGATTGAGCAAGCATGGGTATGTAAAGGAGCCCTTTGACTCACGAGGGAAACCTGTTTTCATGTCAATCACAAAGTATTCGGGTGCGGAGGCAGCTCCGAAGTGGATGCCCTCAGCAGAGCGCGGCAGATTTTACGGGCTGAATGCACCCGATCTCGGAACACTTCGCGAAAGGCTGGGCGGGACGAGTGGTTCATTCATAAAAACCTAGGCTTTCGCACGTACTTCCGATTGCTATTTTATGTACATTGTTGGATAGCTGAAACTATAAGCTTTCCAATGAGCTAGTATTACATGTAAGATTTTGACAGGTAAAAGTAGTAAAAAAAATTGATTTAAAATTTTTATGTTTTTTGTTGCGCGCGATGCGCTGTACTGTGGCGGGCTTCGGTCAAGCACGTCCAAACTGAAAACCCTAGTATTACAAATTTGAAATGGAACATTAGAATGAATGCAAAACAATCTTAATAATGCATTTTCACTATTTTATTCGTTAAAGGGGCAATATCGTCACAATCAACAGGGCATGGAATCACAGTGACAGAAAATAATACCCCACATGATAAGGTCATATTACCGTTGCTGCTGCATAAATGAGCCAGTAATTTTCAGTCACTGTGTTCATATTAAACTAGGACACCGATTCCATGCCCTGTTGAAAGTCTGCTCCGATTCTGACGATATTGTCCCTTCAAAGATACAATTAAATAAGCTGAAATTTTTACATTGGTTTCTGCACATTATCTCTTGATTCTTAAAAGTATGGATGCATTTACTGACATTTTACCAATCATGGTGTTCAGTCTCTTTAAAATACTGAATAATTTTTAGTTCAAATAAATGGAAAAATTGTTTTCCACAAACCGGTATTTGCTTATAAGGAATGGGTATTACTTTATTTTGTTAAACAAACACACAGAACAAAACTACTATAGTACTGTAATTATTTGGTTTAATTCTTTATTTATGTTTCTAATAAGAGGCCTACAAAATAAAACTCTTTGGTTAAACAGTAAAAAAAGTGGTGACATTTGAACGTAGAAGAGGAAATTGTCAATGCATTAAAATAAAACAAAAATATTTAAATAAACTATGTTATGAACAAATATGAATGATACAGGATTCAAACATTCGCAACAGATCTTAATATTTTGTTATATTTTGTTGACATCAATTTTTAGACATCAATTTTTAGAGTTGCCTATTCTGAATGCCTCATTTCGTTCACAGTCTCCTATTTTTAGCAACAATTACCTCATTTAATTTATTCTAAAAATAGGAGACTGAAGGGTGGAGACATTCCGACTAAAAGCTGCCATGCCCAGGATTCGTACACAAAGCAGATTTATGGTTGTATCAGTAAAAGCAAACACAAACTATCCCAAGTATTGTAACACCTCATAAAACTAGTACATCAATAAGATACCAGAACGTAAAACTATGATAATTCAATAGTAAACAAGATAAGCCTACTTACTTTTGTCACGTTGTCTCCACGACGTTCGACCCGCGTACTAAGCTTCCTCCACGGCATAAACTAAGCCGATAAACACCACCCTTTCACCCCGGAAACATGCAGAACTAAAGGGGAAAAGACAAGCAGTACACACAAGAGGAATACAGGCTGTTTTATCGTCCCGTGAAAAGTTTGCTCTTCCAAAAGTGGGTCACACTTTCAGTTTCACCAGCGCCCGATGAGTCGAGTAAACGACGGCTAGCTTTACGACTTCACGAACGTGCGACTTGTCCACAAATCATGCGTGAATTATTGATGTAACGTAGATAGTAAAACAACCATATATCATCGACTGCCTTACAGTACACAGCAACTATTTCCTACCCGGATGAGTTCCGTTTGAGAATATCCAGTTATACTGGGATAGATCTTGTCGTTTGATAATTC
Organism: Zoroaster sp. YZ-2022; assembly: GCA_029582265.1. Classification (NCBI taxonomy): domain Eukaryota; kingdom Metazoa; phylum Echinodermata; class Asteroidea; order Forcipulatida; family Zoroasteridae; genus Zoroaster; species Zoroaster sp. YZ-2022. Next base: position 9,763,808 of record CM055834.1, on the reverse strand, counting down.
AGACATTACTAACTGATGCACGCTCTTCTGCGGCCCGGTCAAGCGCAGCAAGAACGAGATTTTTTCCCTCAAACCCGGAAAAGTTTAGTTTTGTATATTGTATAGAGCGCCACCTGTTGGTTGGTGACTATCACTTGAATAATACAATATTTAACGTGTGGTTGGTGTAGTGCACACTGGAAATAAACAAAATATCTCCAGCGATTCCCAACAGCACCAGTGGTACTGCTCCAGAAAAAAGGAATAACGATATGTACAACAAACATTTATGAATTAATCATTAATCGTCCGTGTTTTTTTGCTATTTTACCGGCAATGTTCTTAAATTATCTTTTTCATCTTACTAACTTGAAGAAAGGATTAAAAACAATGCTACAAAATGATAATTTTCTATAAATAGTCCTGAGAAGCACAGTGTTACAGTAAATGTTTCCCAAAAGTCATATATTTATTCGGGCACATAATTACTGTTATTAACCCTAATCCCCTAGGTATTCTGGCTAGGAACCTTCCTGAATCCTCCAAAATGCACCATGCATTTCGTATTCAGCACTTGACCTGTACTTCTTGCCAGGTAGTAATTTTGCCCCATTTGAAGAGGTGAAAGTACCAGTTTCCAACAGTGCCCCTTGCCGGAAGGATTTTGATGGATTTTGGGTAGGGTTAAAAATCAAGCTTCTGACAACAATTTTTTCAAAATGTAATCAATGTTCTGATAAAAACAAAAACAAAAACAAAACGGCAGAATAGCAAAAAACATGGATGATACATTCATTCAATTTACTCATATTTGCTATAATTTACCAATGACAACATTTGACAAATTAGTTAATAATTTTGTTTCCAGTTTGAGAAATATAATTCACAGTACATCATTTATTACAAATAGAAAAAAGACTTGATCAGAACACAGAATACAAAATGAAAGTCGTCATCATCAAAATAGATTATCACTCATAATAAATTCAATAAAATAACTAAAATTACACTTTACTACGTGGTCATAAAAAATATTTGGAGCCTCAATAATATTTCCTTCACTGCCTGCTGCTTGGCACCCACATGATCTCCTATGACAAGGGTATTTATTCCGAAAATGTTTTCTATAAAACCCCTTTTTAGACTTGATCTCAAATTATAAATAATGTTGATATCAAATGAGACAATGAGTAGATGAAACAAAGAATTTTTGTTTATTAATATATTTGTATGTCTTCTAATGCACATTAGGTGGGCCACAGCCTTTTACAAGGAGGAAAAGTACAAATTTATAATAACCACATTATCAATTAACAAATTATCAAATTAACCAATATTTCCTGAAATCTTACTTGATGTTAAGTTGGTGGAAGTGTATCAATCATCCTGAAAATATTATTTTGTCTGAAGTTTTTTTTTCATCACATTTTTTGTAAAACATAAAAACATGAAAAAACATGCAAAATATGAAAAAAACAAGTTGCCTTTGGACTTTTCCCCAGACACTTGGAAAGAGCAGAGTATTGTGACGGCCCACCACTGCTTGTATTCCTCATCGATGCCGAATGCTTCCCATCGGTTACCAGTACCAAAGAGAGGCTACTGACGCAATGTCCTATTAGTGGCAGCAGTGGGATCTGTCGATGGAGAACAACTGGACCAGCAGACAATCACCACTTCATGGATGGGCAGGCCAGCCTGGTGATGGAGGTGGCGTAAGTCCAATGCAGAAACCACAGCATTGATCAATTCCCCCGGAGAAGAGAGACAGCTCAAAGGCAGCCAGAATGTAGGATTGGTACACCAGGACGAGACCAGGAGAACTTCCACAACAAGATGTTGCCGTTTGAGCGGCATCTGTACCACCAGGGTTTACTGCGATGTTTACCTATTCAACCAGTGAGTGAACTTGCGCTGGTGCCGCAGAATTAAAGCACATCAACAGTAGCTGGCGTAGGTATGTCGCCATGGTACTCATCAGCTTTTATGCCGTCCAGCGGAGGGGTATGGGGCTACTTCTATGACTTCTCATGGTGAATTTCCCGCGACGACCGAGGAGAGACTGGGGGAAGTCAATAAAGGCTGAAGACAAGTACGAGTATACTACAGAGCATGAGTGGTGGAGCAGTCTTAACTGCAGAGATGAGACGGAGTTCCCATCCGCATCAAGCAGAGGCACCGTCACAACAGACAGTGGGTGTGCCGGATGCAGGATCAGTATAAGAAGACGGACTTGGACAAAAATCCGGAAAAACTGGGGGGGGGGGGGGGAGAGGAAATTATGACAGATAGCGAGCCTGACCGAGAAGAAGTAACAGCAACTCAAGTGGTGAATGAGGATAAAATTTCAACAAGTGATTCCAACAATGACAAAGAACATGGCAGAAGAACTTTCTCCATCGAGTTCAATAGATCCTGTAACCCTACCAGACCTACGGCAGAGGTATCCTGCCTGGCAACGTCAGCGAGCGGCCAGATTGGCGGATTAGGAGTTTTGACCAACAAAAGAATCTAATGGCTGTAAAAGAAGAAACTCTAATGTGGACATAAAGTTCAGTAACTGTTGCACCCTCTGGGGTCTTAAGAAAGTTACTATAGGCAGCGCAAGGCAGCAACATTTCGCAGACAGTAATTGGACACCTTGGGATGGCCAGCACCGACCTGGGCACAGCGCAGTGCTGGGGATTGAGGGAATGGACCATTATGACTGCATCATACTCATCTTTGACTTTGCTGCAACCACACGTGCCTAATTCTTCTTCCAGCCCATTGTCTCATGTATTCCCTCGATTTATTCACTCACAGCAACTCTTCCATCAGCGTTGATCCCATTTCTATGATCTCGACCCTATCGCGCGATCCTGCTTCCATTATTGGGACTCCGGCCACCAGAGAAGTTGAAGAAGTCGAAGACAAGAAATCCAGCTCAGGTAATTGGAAGGCAAAGACAAGTCATCACCACAAGGCTCCAGCACTATACCACAGGGCAAAGCAGCACCTTTGCCCCCATCCGGGGTTCAAAACCTCATGCACGCAAAAGTCAAACTTGGTGCGGCATGTGAGGGAATGTCATCGCAAATGACAGATAAGGCACGTATGCCACATTTGTGGGGATAAATACACAAGGAAGGACTCAATGGAAAAACACAGCAACCAACTGATTCCGTCGGTTCGACCACCATCACCGCCTCCGATGCCATCATCTTCACTACCCTCCCTTCCTCCCGAACCTACCATCGAACTGTACTCCATATGCCTCCCTCACAGACGACGAGACGAACCCAGAAACCACAACCAACGACGACACCCCCAACATGGAGGAAAGAGCCTTCCCCCTTCTTAGGCAATTACATGCATATGATGGCCATGGATAGTCACAGTTAGGAGGAGAATGCCACCAATAGCACACCATCACAAATCAACAAGATCGAACTGACCATTATCACAAAGTTCTTCCATGATGACCACTTGCTCAATGAAGAGGAAACTATGAAGTACTTTTTCCTATCCAAATGAACTCCCTCGTCTCACATTCCCTTGGACCCAATTCCATATTCCCTTGAGTTTGATTCCCTTTGTTCATGTCCAACCTAGCTGTTCGATGATCCACTGATCCAACAAATACGGTACTGGTCTGCTGTGTTCATCCAATGGGCTCGGTGCTGTGGGCCACCACTGCAGGAAATCATCATCGAGGACGAACGCTTCCCATCGGTTACCAGTACCAAAGAGAGGCTACTGACACGACGTCATAGTATACAGTGCTTCATACATACGTCGGTGTTGGGCAAAAAATCAAATCCATTGTTTATAGCACGATGCAAAAATTTATTTTCTAAAAGAATTGAGCACTAGAGGATTGAAATGAATGTACGCTATCAAATACCAATGTTGTGCATTCCTTATTACAATGTATTAAGGCTTGAATTCCCCTACACACACAAGGGCTTTTTTTTTTCGTTGGGCAGAAAACATGAAATTCGTAATTTTTAAAGAGCAATTCGTACTTTCATAATAATTACTAAAAATTTGTAATAGTTGGCAGCTATGTGTTACCATAGTGATTCCTCATCTTATTCTTACCGATGTTTCTAATCTTGATAGCTATAAGCCGACCAGTACTTCTTTGTGTGGTTGACATGGATATTTTACTAATCACACTTGATCACGCTATTGATGGCTTCCCTGGAAAGTCCTCTTTGATTTGGTTACCATAATTCTTGTTGCCCTTGTGACTAATCATCTTAGTGATCACAGTACATCATGGCCTTATATGGCCACTTTACCTCCTTTTCTTTGGATGGTTACCATGGCTTCTGTTGCCATAGTGACCCATCACACTGATCAGTGTTGATGGCTTTCCGACACAGTCCTCTTTGATTGGTGACCATGGATCTTGGTTGCCATAGTGACCCCCTCATCTTAATACTGATCACAGTGAATCATGACCTTTGATAGCTCCTCCTGCTCCTGTCCTAGATGTTATCTCAAAGGCATCCAGTGTCTTTTCCAGGGGGAAGTGATGGGTAATCAGTGGCTTGGCATTCACCTTGCCAGAGGCAATCATCTCCAGGGCCAGTGGGTAGCTGTCGGACGATAAACACATGGAAAATATTTACAGTTGTAGTTATAGTTGCTCATGTGCAAACTATTCAATCATCCAAATGGGCACATTCTGACGCCCATTTTGATTCAAATTATGTTTGGAAAACGGCGCAATGATCAGTACATTCAACGTCTGCCAACACCTGCATTGACAGGAATGACAGCATATGTACCATGCATTTTCAACGACTGAATTTTATCGTAGATTCAAACTGATGCATCTCAAAAGTGAACACAAATAGAATATTAGCATTTTAGTTTCGAGTCCTTCCACTTGAGAGTTCAATATTCTTTCTGTCATACAGGGCACCACAATTGCGGGATATACACTCACTGGCCAAAAGTATTGCAACATGCTCAAAATAGCACTTTACAGTAACAGGTGAGATGATCATTTAATCTGATTTCATCGATTGTGTATTACATAATTTCCGAGCAAGAACAGTAAAAAAGAACATTGACTTCAAAACACAGGCACTTTCAAGAAGTCTTAAGTAGTGTAAATAAAATAAAATAAATTATTGTAACACAGTTCTCCAAACTGAACTTTGGTGTGTGTTGCAATACTTATGGCCAGTGAGTGTATATATTCATGTGTACATATCGAGCCACACTAAGATTGGAAGAATGAAAATGAAAATAAAACTAAAACACTAACCAATTTGCATATCTGAAAAACGCCCCGAATGTCCACTTCCCGAACGGCGGCATTGACACCGAGTAAGGTCCTCTACCAACAAGAACGAGTGCTTCATCTGATTTAGTTGCCTAGAAAGTGACAAAAATATACATTATCAATTCAAAAACAAGACTTGAAGGGGATGTGCACTATTGATAAATGTCTTTAAATTAGGCTTGGCATTTTCCGTTTAATTTCGGAAACGTGTACACATTTTGACACAAACCCTGTACGCGTGTAAACGATTATTGTTTATCACCAATAAATGGCATGATGCAGACGGATTGTTCGTATTTAGTACAGAAAATAATCCAAAATATGGCAATATGGGTTTAGAAAAAAATAGTACAGATGTAATAAAATTGAAACAAATGTATCAAATGAAACAAATGAACTTGGAATTGTAATATAATAATACCAGGCCCACTGGTCGTACTTCGTGAAATTAAAGGATTTAATTTACACGTTTTATGAATTTAAAAACATTTAGTTAATTTATTTTTGTGTACACATGTAAACGTGTAAACATCCCAACCCTACTTTAAATGTATTCACACTTTATAAGAATCAAGAGATATAATGTATAGAAATCAACCTGTGATAGTTTCAGCTTATTGCTAATGTTCTGAATGGCCCGATTGCATTAATCCTAACCCCCTAGGTATTCTGGCTCGGAACCTTCCTGAACCCTCCAAAATCCATCAGTGCACTTTTGGAAACATGCCCTCATCTTCAAAATGCACCATGTATTTTCGTTGATCTTTCATATTCAACACTTATGGCCTGTACTTCTTGCCAGGTAGTAATTCTGCCCCATTTGAAGAAGTGAAAGTACCAGTTTCCAACAGTGCTGAATTTTCCCAAAAAGTGCCCCTTGGAGGATTTTGGGTGGTTAGGGTTAATTAATTTATTTAACCAAGGTACCTAATACACCAATCTATGTATGACCATAATGCCCCGCCCACCCTCACCAACACTGGAAATCACTGTCATCGCAACTGTATAAAAGCAAAGCGTGTGACCGACATAGTTACATTGATCATGGAATGCCGTGACCTTATTGGTTAATCAATGCCGTTTGATTGACAGGCCGAATAGGTGTATTACACAGCTGTATATATCAACTCCAACTCCTCTAAACAGAAGATACCCCCCACTGACATGCCTACCCACATTGTAAAGCTATGAAACATTATGATGGGAGCTTCTGTTTCAGCAAACCTTTCATGGGACAATATCGTCACAATCAACAGGGCATGGAATGAGAGTGCTAGTTTTAGATTAACTCAGTGACTGAAAATAATGCCCCACATGATAAGGTCATGTGACCCACTCTGGCAACTTCTTGGCATTTACCATAATGCGTAACAGCCATGAAAAGGTCAAAAACTGACCCCAGGGACCAGATTTTCATGTGACCATATACATGTAGTAGGTATGTGCGTATTCCACGCATTGTCGCAAATCTTTTTGGCCGCGGCCTCAATCTTGGGTTGAATCGCCGTGGCGAAGACACCGTGGAGATAGCGCTTTGTAACGTTTCGCTGTGGCCGTTCTTTTAACGTGCCAGGAGCTTTTTTTCAAGACGTAGATCACATATTCTACTTCAACCACGTTCTCAAATTTTCTGAATGCGGCATCTAGAAGTTTCCAAAAAAAATTCTCGAAATTTGGGTTTGTTCTTGCTCATCAAAACCATCGACGATTTACTCAAAGGTGATTAGTATACCTTATCAAACCACACTACTAATTTTTCTACACTTGTTTTCTACCTCTTGGCCAATTTTGACGGCGATTGGACGATGCGCAGTTACGTTTTTTTGATGCGCAGAAATCGATGTCAACCAAAGATTGTAATACGCCGCGTTCAGCACGCTACATTGTGTACCATTTTTGATGTCAACAAAACGAACGTTCAATCGGCCGAATTTTCAGTCCGATAAATCGTCCGTTTAAACCTATAATATATACATCGGCGTAACACAATAATATTAGTTCTCATAACTTATTTCATTTTTCCAGTCCAATATTATTTATTATTTTTTTTAATGTTTAATTAAATCAGGGATAAGAATTTCTCGCGGATTTCAGTATAAATATTTAAAAATCCTCATATTTTGAGTAATTTGAATGTTTTTTTAATTTTTTTAATTTTTTTTTCATTATTTTGTTTCATACATGTATAGGCCTATATACAGTCCAATATAATTTATAAATTGTTCTAATATTTAATTAAATCAGGGATGAGAATCTTTCGAAGATTTCAGTGTAAAAATATAAAAATAGTCCTCAGATTTGAGTAATTTTTTTTTTTCATTATTTTTTTTCATTATTATTTTTTTTTTTAACACATTTTTTTGGTATTTCTTATTTGTAAATCAGCACTAGAAAACAAACTAATCATTGAATTAGCCTGGAAATAGGTTATTATTCTTCCTCTTTTCCCAAGCATTCCAGTGATACCAACCTTTTGAAAAACGGACAAGAATTTTGAAAGTTATGATATGGAATCCGAGAAAATCTAGGAAACGGGTCACAAGTCAAATTTACATTTCTTTTGTTTTTCCTTATAAAATATTTGCCATTTACAGGCCTAAAATTGCCGGATTCAACATGTCATAACTTCCTTATTTTTGGTCACAGGAAGATGATCCTTATATCATTGTAACCGTCTATTCAAGACATTGACAATGATACCAGTTGTATTGGAATCTGTTAATTTTGAAATTTTTTGTCACATAGCTACATGTAGAGCATTTTCTCTAGACCTGATGGAAAAAGAAAAATCCTGAAACATTGTTAATTTTCACGATAAATTTGGGAGGTCAATCCGAAAAGTTGGGTCCAAGTTTAGGGTTTTGCCAGAGCCAGTCACATATTACTTATGCTGCTGCATAAATGAGCCAGTAATATTCAGTCAATGTGTTCATCTTAAACTAGCACACCAATTCCATGCCCTGTTGAAAGTCTGCTCTGATCGTGACTGTCCCAACATAAAAATTTGTAAAATAAGGGTTCACATGTATTTATTAATCTATTTCCTAGCAGATGCAGTTGCCTGATTTGTATGCGACAGGAAATAGCCCTAGGAATTCTTACCCACTTTGAGGCTGGTCACGTCCCAAGTGCAGACACAATTCCCGACGACTCATGCCCAAGAATCATGGGGGCATTGACCGCAAATCGTCCGATCATTCCATGGACGAAGTAGTGGACATCTGAACCACATATGACCACGGATTGAACCCGTATCTGCACATCTGCATCAAAACAGAAATGCGAGCTAATTCAAAATTAGCCACTCTGTGCACAACCACTGTTGAGGGAGCTCTTCAGGCAATTAGCAGCAACGTGTCACATGGGAATTTGCATGTCACTGGTTAGCATGAGCTATTGACCCCATTTACATTCTTGTGTTAACGGTTACCAGGGAATAGTAACATCTAGCATACATATGGACTAAGGGTTTTTGTACACACAATTTTATAAAATGCCACCTGAAGTGCCCTACACATGGTTAAAAGAATGCTTTTTCATCAACAGAGGGCTAGTATGGAGTGGATGGAAAAGCAAGTTATTCACAATGTGACCTGTATAATATTTTAGCTCAGACAACAAAATCATGCGAAGAAAGGAATATGCAGGAAATAAATTAAATTATATTCCTTTGGAACTCGAGCTGATTAAATTGGAAATACTGGGGTACGTTTTTTTTTAAATGTTATTTTTTGTTGGACTGAAATTGTGTTTTGTAACATTTACAGTAAGTACAGTACACCATAAAAACAGTTTGATATATATGGGAGTTTCAAAGTTGTCGTTGTTTGCTTCTTTGTCCTTTTTACATGTATACGCTAATTATATATTCAATGACGTGTTTAGCAACAACACAAATTCCTTACCATTAGGGCCTGGTCGTGGAATAGAAACATATATGGAGATTAAAATGATTTGTTTTTAAAGAGGAATACTCCAGAGTGAGTTATATACTTGTAATACACCCATCCAGTTAGGATGGTCTTAGGATGGTCTTAGGATGGTCTTAGGATGTCTTACGATGGTCTTAGGATGGTCTTAGGATGGTCTTAGAAATTTGTGGGGGTAAATTTACCTACACAAAACTCAAATGAACCGACAAATTATGTCAATCAGAAATACTAATACAAGAAATACACAGCTATCACAACAACTCTGCGCTAACCCGTTACGCAAAAAATGGTGATTGTAATTCGGTGTTTAGCATCCCCATTCCCCATGCAAATGAGCCCAGATGACAAGCACATGAATCGACCAAATGGCGAAACCTATGAGATACAGTAACTGCAGCGAAGACAAGTGAAGTGGTGACGGCTTTGACTTTGTGCAAAGTCATGTTATCACATCAGTTTCATTGGTGGATCCAGGGGGGGGGGGGGCTAAGGGGGCTGTAGCCCCCCCAAAAATCGTAAAAAAATAAAATAAAAAATAAAAGGGAGAGAAAAGAGAGGGGGAGGGGAGGGGAGAACGCACTCTCATTCCCCCCACTGCTTTGTTTTTCTCTCCCTTTGATTATTTCATTGTAATTTTTGTAGTACTGAAAAATAATTGTTTTTGATTCTCAGGCCCCCCCCCCCCCCTTAAAAATGTTCTGGATCTGCCTATGAGTTTGTGCATGAGGGGGTTAGAGGCCAAACCATATCTGCCGAGTAGCCAGGGATCAAGCCCCGGTCAGATGCAAACCACCCGGGTAACGGCAGTAGCGGGGATCGCACAATTAACGGGACACAAGCCTTTTATGTGGTTGTACACAAAGTAGATTTATATAGAGAAACTGACCTGAAATATTATAAACGGGTAGCGAGCAAAGAAAAATTGGCTGATGCCGGACTCAAACCCGCGACCTCTCGATTACCGTACGAGCGCTCTACCAACTGAGCTAACCAGCCCCTATGTTGGTGGGCGGTCCACTTATGCCAATAATCTATTGCTCTATGGGGCCAGGTCAGAGGCCAAACCATATTTGCCCAGTAGCCAGGGATCAAGCCCCGGTCAGATGCAAACAACCCGGGTAACGGCAGTAGCGGGGATCACACAATTAACGGGACACAAGCCTTTTATGTGGTTGTACACAAAGTAGATTTATAGGGAGAAACTGACCTGAATATTATATAAACGGGTAGTGAGCAAAGAAAAATTGGCTGATGCCGGACTCGAACCCGTGACCTCTCGAATACCGTACGAGCGCTCTACCAACTGAGCTAACCAGCCCCTATATATATATAGTATGTCCAATGTTGTCGGTGATGACATATATGTCAATGTCTCTTCAGACACACGTGTGCTAGCAGTCCAGCACGAGATAGACATATCCTGCCACACATGGTGCAGGGATGATGAGGGCCTCCTTGAGTACTTAGGGAGGAGGGCCAAAGTCATGGTACAGCCAAGCCTGGCCAGGCCTAGGCTACCTGGCCTCCTAATTGTCTTTTGTGAGTCCTAATCCTGTAACAATACAGTACCTGCCAATCAACATAACCTGAGCTTCTGGAGGGCCTAGCCCAGGCAAGCAGAGCTCAGTAGACCAGTAGGCAGGGGAAAAGCCTGGGCCTGGCCGGACTTCTCAAAAGGCTTGGCTGTACCATGACTTTGGCCCTTGTGCCTTAGGTCACGTTCCTTTCTGCATCTACGCTTCATGATTAGGTCCGACACTCACTGATTCTCAAAAAGAGGCACACCTTCATGGCAGATCCAACGCCAATTGGGGCGATCCTCTGCAATGCTCTCAAATGTAGAGGTGTCAATGGAGCATCTTTTTCAGGTTGGTCTTTAGACCCTACTACACATAGAGGCCACTCCGATCCACTAAATTTTCAACATGTTCTTCACCAACCTTTAGTACATAAATGTACAAGCCTGCTGTCCTTTCCAAGTAATCTTACAAAATAAACTGTGTGCCACTGTATGTGAATGTTTGAACATATAGTATGGCCTGTAGCCCTGATAGGACTTTTAAATTTATCTACAGTGCTACACTTCCCATAGGGTCCTGACCAAGAGTTCTTCCCGTTCGTATACCTGTTTGCACTGAATTTTCTACATTTTTTACCAGTCTTCGTTGGCTGAATTGAGGAAATGCAGGCACTGTAACTTCTTAACTGCCTCTTGGAGAAACGATTTTTGCTGAAATATGTCTAAAAAAAAGAGGATTTCCCCGACATTTCTCAGAGCACGGTCAATCTTTCTACAAACTTTTCATGCCGTTCATGCTGAATAATGCACAGTGGAGTGCCATGAGCGGTTTAATGCATCGGATTTGTGTTCTGATGGCAGAGTCGTCAGAATGTGGGTTCGAATCCCAACCGCAACCATGGTGCTTGCTTGAGCAAGACACTTTACCATAATTGCTTCTCTCCACCCAGGGGTAAAATGGGTACCTGTGAGGGCAGAGTTGGTTATTGTGTTTGATTAGCCCTTGCTATATGCGCTGTAAATGTAATGGCAGCAATTGAGCTGTATAATCCCCAGGGAGCTGAGATAGTTTCATCAGGAATGATTTATGACTTGAGTATGAGCCTGATGATGAGCAAATATTATAATGCGCCTTGAGCACCAGTTTGGTGGATACGTTAGCCCCATAAATGTGGCACGGACACGCCCCCCCCCCGCGGGGGGGGGGGGGGCGTGTCCGTGCCACATTTATGGGGCAAGTGATTATTATAATTATTATTTATGAGTGATGACTTTGGGGTTAGAATATCGATTGCACAGCAGAATTACACGTCTCATTAAATACTTTACTTACAGTTTTTTACACACTACAGTGTAGTGTGTAAGTAAAGTATTGTCGCCCTTGCGCAATTGATGTTCTGCCGAGCAGCGCGCAATCAATGTTCTGACCCCCAGGGTGACAAGGTCATCGCTCGATGAATGAACGGCATGAAAAGTAGGGGTTAAGAAGTCTTTGTACCTTTTGCATGGCCATGGTCTCATCATTCATGGAGCACGTGCACCCAGATGTCGCTTGCCCTTAGTTAAGAGTCTTACTTAGCTGACCAAAAAACAGCTTCTTTTGAATTCTGTTAGGGGACATTTGCACTAGGTGGCCTCCCCATTTAAGTTGTTCTTGAAAGGACCTCTGTGTTTGGACTCTTTTGCTGCCATCGTATGCATATGCAGCAGATGAGGTAAAAAGACATCGCATGGAAACTTTCCAGATGCTTTTCAAAGTTTCATTTTGCTAGCCGCATATTGGGCCAGAAATTCCAACCGCGGATTCACAAACTACCCAGCCGCGTATTCAGAAAAAAATTGAATCCATGCAGTTTGAGGTGGTGAAATAAATACTCCATATTTCAGAAGGTTTCTTGGATATTTTGTTCCATATTCTTAAAAAGCATAACACTGGGCATACTTGAATTTGGAAATGCGTAATTTAGCTCACTAATTAGTGAGTAATTAGCCGCAACAATGTAGACCTAACCCTCATTATCCAGTATCATACACACAAATATTGAATAAGTTCCACTCACCCCAAACAAAATGTACCCTTTATGTTCAATAATATAATCTAATGCTCCTAAATAATAATAAATCAATCCTTGAAAAGAAAACTAACATAATAACATTCATTTTATCATGGAGGAATGTTCTCTCCCTCCGTGATTTTACATAGTGTATATTGTTCCAGATAAGTACATGTAGTGTTGTAGTGGGGTAAGCTGCACAGATTTGTTTTGGCCACATTCAAAGGAAACGGTGAATTTGCGGAAAAGGGGGTTCAGAGAAAAAGAAAGATTTGCCTAAAGTTTGAAGACTAAAAGTGATTTCAGTTAATTTGTTTCCTGATTTCCTTTTCCTTTTTTTATTATTTATATTTTAAAGAAAGTTACAGTTGCTTTAGAACCCATCTATTAAAGCACTGGCTAGCTCTTATACTTGGCTGTGAACACTCATGTTTAACTGTAGACGTATATTTTGAAAATGCAACAAAACATGTAGGCTTGAAAGAAAAAAGTGCAGATCCTTTCTTGTATTTTTAGTCATATGAAACGTATAGAAATAAGTCACAATGAGGGTTGCGCTCAGATGATTTGCAAAAAGCATAGCTAGCTTTCAAACTGCAACTGGACGGATGAATAACTTTGAATATGTCTGTTTTTTAATAGAATATGCAGACCGCAACCCTCATTGTGACTTATTTCAACGCATATTTTGGAAATGCAACACAAACATGTAGGCGTGAAAGAAAAAAAGTGCAGATCCTTTCTTGTATTTTTAGTCATATGAAACGTATTGAAATAAGTCACAATGAGGGTTGCGCTCAGATGATTTGCAAAAAGCATAGCTAGCTTTCAAACTGCAACTGGACGGATGAATAACTTTGAATATGTCTGGGTTTTTTATAGAATATGCAGCTAAAACAAATCTGTGCAGCTTACACCGCTACAACACTACATGTACATGTACTTATCTGGAACACACTATGTTATACCCCAGTCACAATTAGCTTGCGATGGGTTTGCGAGTAGTTTGCGACGGATTTCTAGGCATTTTCGGCCGGGGCCCCACGGGACTCCTTGCGGCTGCCGGGTCATTTTTGGGCATCGGGCGGGCATCGAGTTACTTTTAACTCGGACTTAAAACCTGGTGCGGCGTTTCGCATCGCAAACTGATCGCCAATAAATCGGCCGATGCCTGGCCGATGTTCGGCAGGGCATCGGGCGGGCGCCGGGCCAAATTTTCGACAACCCAGACAATCCATATATCGGCCATGCGCCGGCCGGGCGCCGCCCAGACGCCGCTCAGACGCCGGCCGGGACCCGCCCGGCGTCCGGCCGACTTGGCGGCGCCCGGCCGGATACCGCAGGGGTATCGCAGGGACATAGGCAGAACATCGGACGAGTGCCTGCCGGACACCGGCCGATAAACGGGCCAGGAATTCGACCCCATTTCCAGTAAAGTCGGCCGATCGCAGGCCGGCGACCCCCCTGGCCCCGTCATGGCAGCGTGCGGGGCACTTTTAATTGTGACTGTGACCGCCCTATCGCGCGATCTTTCGCCGACCTCTACACGCCGGTCGATGCCTAGAAATCGCACACGCCGCCCGGGCTCCGCTTTAATTGTGACTTAGGTATAAAATCACGGAGGAAGAGAACATTCCTCCATGATAAAATGAATGTTATTATGTTAGTTTTTTTTTCAAGGATTGATTTATTATTATTTAGGAGGATTATATTATATTAACAGAAAAACAGGATCCGGGATGGAATTCACTGTTCTTTCTTTCCTATAGGATTTTCATCTGAGCATGGATGTCTCTATACCCCCTTCCATATACACTGCATACTCTTATACACAAAACCAACTCACACACACATGTATTGCATTGGATTACAGGCAGTGACCTCACGCTGTGTTGGCTACCAAGCGAGATTCAAACTAATTCGCCTTCAAACAAACCTTTGGTGAAGGTGCGAATTGAAGGGTGATTAACTTGCTTAACTTTTTCTTTACAAACTCCACTCCTATGGGGTTAATTGTCACATACACTGTAATAGAGGACAAATCTGTACGAAAGTGTGTTATTAATGCAAGCTTGATTATACCACAAAGTAAAGTTACACTCGGCGAAATTCACTTTGAAAAGCACCCGAACATGTCGCAGTCGGTAATTTTTTTTTTTTGCCTCTGTTTTAGCGATCGATATAATAATGTAAACAAAAAAGAAAATGGACGGAGGACTAACTTTCATGAATGACTGCAATTTGGCGAAAATAGTTACACAGGAGTTTTTTTTACTACCTGTGGCTCAATTTCCGGACACTAAAAATTATTATTTCTGGTAAAATTTGGACATTCATATTATGAGCCAAACGACAGTAACGCCTTAAAAAAAAAACTTTACCTATGCACACTACATACTGTAATTTTAAGCATTTTTAAATTTGCTACACAAAATTCACAGATTGCTATACAAAAATTTGTTTTGCTATGCAAATTCATTTTTTGCATCGCAGTTTTGCTATGCAAAATGTTTGAACGAAATCGTTCCCTGTAGTACCCTTCATGTTCAATAAAAGACAAAATTTTATTCCATAATCTTAAAGACCAAACCACTGGGCACACTTAATTTTGGAGGAGCCTGATTTGACTCACTAATTAGTTGGTAATTAGCCAATAGAATAGATGCCATTTTCTATCGCAATATACGGTATATATTGTACACAAATATTGAATATGAAATGTACTCTTCATGTTCTATAAAAGACGAATGTCACTGCTGCAGCATGTGCAGTGAAGTTTATTTTGTTTTAGTTAGTTTTTTTCTTTATTAATTGTAGGAATATGTTTTAATCCATATTTACTCAGTTCTGAATTAAGTTCTAAATATAGTTTAAGACACAATATACTCTGTATAAGAGTCTGCTGATATAGTAAAGTGGTTCAGTGATCAGTGTGTGTAGGCACTACAGTTAGCTTATGTACTGAATATACACTGTACCTGTGGAATGGCAGGATTCAAGTTACATGTCTTAAGGAATGTCAACCGCTTGGGGTCCAAGATGGTAGAATTAACTACATTCCCCACACTGGAGTAAATCATCCAAAGAAACCAGACAAAATACGTGTCGTTTTCGACTGTTCAGGTCGATTTGCAGGAGTTTCTCTCAAGGATCACTTGCTGCAAGGACCAGACTTGATGAATGGTCTTGTTTGTGTTCTGTGCAGATTCCGACAGGAGGGGGTGGCCTTTATGGTTGACATAAAGAGTTTTTCACCAGTTCTTTGTAGAAAAGAAATACCGTGACCTGATGGCGTTTCCTATGGTGGGAAGTCGTTGAACACCGGATGAAAGTACATCTGTTTGGCACTGGTAGTTCGCCTGGGGGCGCCAACCTTTGGATTGAAAAGAGCTGCAGAAGCTAACTTTGGGGCAGCAGCTGTCAACTTCATCCGTAAAGATTTCTATGTGGATGATGGTCTCAAGTCTGTTCCAACAGTCAAGGAAGCCATCGCCTTAATCAAAGCCAGCCAGTCAGTCTGCACCAGTGCAGGACTGAAACTGCATCGTATCATGTCTAACAAGAGAGCTCTTGAAGGCTATTCCAGAGGAAGAGAGAGCCAAAGGTCTGATGGATCTTGATTTGAAAGTCGATCTGCTGCCCATGGAGCGTGTTCTTGGCATCATGTGGTGTGTCGAGAATGACACCTTTGAATTTCGTATAGAGTTACGAGACCGCCCTCTCACAAGACGTGGAATCCTCTCTACTGTGAGTTCAATATATGATCCCAGTGGCTATGTTGCCCCAGTGACCTTAAAGGATAAACAGATACTCCAAGAAATGTGCAGAGACAAACTGGATTGGGACAGCCCAATTCCAGATAATTTACGTCCAGTATGGGAGAAATGGCACCTGGAAATCCACCTCTTGGAGCAGCTGAAGATCCAGCGGTGTTTCAAACCAGGAATCTTTGGCGATGTCAAAACCATTGAGTTGCATCACTTCTCCGACGCCAGCCAAGATGGTTATGAACAGTGTTCGTATTTGAGGCAAGTGAACGAGCATAACCAAGCGCACTGCTCATTTGTCATCGGCAAGGCTAGAGTAACTCCCTTGAAGCAAGTGACAATACCCAGGTTAGAGTTGATTGCGGCAACCATATCAGCGAAGATGAGTGAATTCTTGCATGCCGAGCTCTTGTACCAGAACATTAAGGAATTCTTCTGGACAGACGGCATGATCGTTCTTGGGTATGTGAAAAACGAGTCAAAAAGGTTTCATGTATACGTTGCCAACAGAGTACAACAGATCCGTGAAACTACCAATCCCGAGTCTTGGCAGTACGTAGACACCAGTGCCAACCCAGCTGACAAAGCATCACGAGGATTGACAGCCAAGCAGATGGTGGAAGGATCAACATGTAACTGCTTGACAGTTCCCGACTACCTCTGGAAAGATGGCCCCTTCCAGTGTGAACAGCAAGCAGAAACTCTTAAGTTGGTTAGTTCTGACCCAGTAAGAATTAGTGCGACAGTCTTCGCAACCCAGGCACAAAACGCCAAGCTGTTCCCACATCACTTGAGACATCTCGACTTGAGCGCTTCTCAAGTTGGCACCGAGCAAAGAAAGCAATTGCTCTCTGTCTTCGTTTCCGAACCAAGCTTCATAAAGGAGAGGTGAAGCTGAATAAGGTTGAAGACGAATTACTTATGACACAGATATCTGTCATCGAGTTGCAGGCAGCTGAGAAAGCAATTATCAGATGTGCACAATTCGAGCATTTTGAAGAAGAGCTGAAGTTCTGCAGGAGTTCAAGGTGACAAGTAAAATTATAGACCAGAAGACAATTCGAGCAAGAAACAGTATCAAAGAAGACCAGTTCACTCTATCGACTGGATCCCTATCTAGATGAAGGTATCATTCGTGTTGGTGGCCGTATTGATCGTGCAAATCTCCCGAGAGATGTCAAACATCCTGTTATCTTGCTTCGCAAGAGTCATGTGAGCGAATTGCTGATAAGACACTTCCATCAGAAGGTAAACCATATGGGACGAGGAATAACAAATAATGAGTTACGACAGAGAGGTTATTGGGTAATTGGTGGTTCCTCGGCAGTTGCCTATTTCATAACGAGATGCGTGACATGCAGGAGACTAAGAGGTTCTCTACAGCAGCAGAAGATGGCTGAGCTACCTGAAGACAGACTGGAGCCCGCACCTCCCTTCTCGTACTGCGCTGTTGACTACTTTGGCCCTTTCTACGTCAAGGAAAAAAGGAGTGAAGTCAAGCGCTGGGGAGTGCTATTCACCTGCATGGCCTCTCGAAGTGTTCAATTAGAGACAGCTAACTCACTGACAGCCAGTTCCTTCATCAATGCCCTCAGCATATTTCAGAGCCGACGAGGTCCTATCCATCAACTGTGTTCCGACCAAGGAACAACATATGTTGGTGCTCGGAACGAGCTCAAGGAAGCAAGGAAGCCAATATGGAGCAAGACCGGGTACAAGAGCACCTGCTGGAGAATAAATGCGAATGGATTCCTCACTCAAGTCACATGGGTGGTGTGTGGGAGAAACAAATCGGCACTGTGCGTAACACACTCGAAACTCTTCTCACCAAATCTGGAAATCAGTTAGACGATGAAGCTTTCAGAACCTTCATGACTGAGGTAGAGTGCATAATCAACTCATCAAGGCCCCTCACAACAGACAGTCTGTGTTCGCCAGATGCTCAAGAACCCTTGACACCAAATCACCTTCTGACAATGAAGCCAAAGGTTGTACTACCCCCACCTGGAAAGTTCAAGCAAGTAGACACGTACTCCCACAGATGGTGGAGACGAGTCCAGTATCTTGCCAGAAAAGATGCAGAAAAGAATTTCTACATCACCTCCAGTCGTGGCAGAAGTGGGTGCACCCAGAGAAGAATCTGATGGCTGGTGACATTGTAATTTCTAAGGAGAAAGAGGAGACCCGCAACCAGTGGCCCCTAGCTCGAGTGGTAGAAACGTTCCCTAGTACTGATGGATGGGTGCGTAAGGTCAAGCATATTGTGGCAAATGGAGCGCTGGACAACCAGGGCAGACGGCAGCACATTCCATCACTCCTGGACAGGCCAGTCCACAAGTTGGTTCTTCTGTTACCAGCGGAAAACTATGAGAAAGCCAAGTCAGCAATCCAGTCCCGCAACAGCCAGGAGATCAGAGAAGTACCCAACAAGGAGCCTAAACCAGATGAAAAGTCTATATCAAAGGAGATGTACTCCAAGGAAGATAAATGAACATTTTTATTATTATGGACTTTTATCGTTCAGGTTTGATTAGATTAGTTTAGTGTAACTGCAAGCAGCAGTTAGGAGAGCCATGTCATTGCAGCAGCGTGTGCAGTGAAGTTTATTTTGTTTTAGTTAGTTTTCTCTTTATTAATTGCAGGAATATGTTTTAATCCATATTTACTCAGTTCTTAATTAAGTTCCAAATAGAGTGTCAGTTGAAGACATAATATACTCTGTATAAGAGTCTGCCGATATAGTAAAGTGGTTCAGTGATCAGTGTGTGTAGGCACTACAGTTAGCTTATGTACTGAATATGCACTGTGCCTGTGTTTACGTGGCAGGATTCAAGTTACATGTCTTAAGGAATGTACATTAGGTGACCTGCACTGGTGGTCAGCCAGTGACCTCATAAGGTCATAGGTTTATAGGGTCCAGTCTCCATGGCCTTGAGCATATCATTATAGACTGAGTGTATTTCTTGCCAAGTCTACAGGGCAGCATCCATATGTGCATTTGTAAATCACACTGTGAAACCTTTGTGAATTCATGTAACCATATTTTTTGTTTTTCAAGATTATTCACCTTTTATTGGACTTTAAAGACCCCAATTCGATTGTTATCTCAACATCTCAATTATGAACAACTCAACAACTGGACAATAGAAAAGTGACCCTGCGTCTCTTTTGTTGTGCATGGTTGTCATGGTTGTAGCTGCGAATACCAGTCATTTGGGTGCCCTTTGGTGTGAGTGTGTCTCAGAGGTTTGAGACTATTTGTTAGAGTAAAACTCCTCAGGGTACATGTGAATACTGAGGCAGCCACAACAAAGAAAATGTACTCTTCATGTTCTATAAAAGACAAAATTTTATTCCATAATCTTAAAGACCATAACACTGGACACACTTAATTTTGGAGGTAGTTAATTTGGCTTAATAATGACTAATTGGCAGCCAGAATAGATGCCATTTTCTATCGCAATTTGCGGTATATTGTACACATTATTGACTATGACTGCACTCACCCCAAAGAAAAAGTACTGTTCATGTTCAATAAAAGACCAGATTTTCTTAAAGACCAGACCACCGGGCACACATAATTTTGTAGATGGCTAATTTGGCTTCCTAATTAATGGCTAATTGGCCGCTAGAATAGATGGCATTTTCTATCTCAATATAGTCAATGATAATGTGTACAATTATTGTACACATTATCAAAAATATATGCAAATCACATGTGAATTTTTCTTTTGTTTTTCCCGCTAAAATAATTTATGCAAATTTCTTTTGTTTTTCATTTGTATGCAAATCACGTTTTTTTTGTAGGATTGAAATGCAAATTTTTCTTGTTTTTCACGCTAAAATAATTTATGCAATTTACTTTTGTTTTTCATCTTAAAAAATGGTATATATGGAAATTATATTTTTTAAAGATTAAAGAGCAAATTTTTCTTTTGTTTTTCACACCGCCTATAAGGCAGATTCATATAACAGTTTTATTGTCACCAGCCATCATATCTAATTAACCCTAACCATCCTCAATCCTCCAAAATCCTCCTTGCAGTTTTGGAGGATTTTGGAGTATTGAGGATGAATGGTGTTTGAAAAACTTGAGGATTTTGGAGGACTGGTGTGGTAGGAGTTGCTGGAATGTGGTACTATTTAATTTTCATTTTTCTCACTCGGCAAGGTTCAGTACTGGTACTCCATCTGTTTCACAGTGCTGTACATACATACCTGCAGCCAGTAGTACTGGTACACTAGGTCACACATGTGTGACCTACATGTAGTGTACACTGTGTACCATTGTTTCAAGGACAATTCTCCCATTGTTTATAGTTATTACTGGTCATAAACAAGTTACTCCCCTTACTGCACTGTCATAAAGCTTGCGGACAGTTCCATTTATTGTCAGGTAAGTATTATATGGGAAAAGTTTCTTTTGTGAAATTATGTAATATTATGAATGAAATTTTGCATTGAAATGAAACTTTCAGCCAATGGTAGGTTTTGTTATTATGTAATGTTATGTAATATGCCAGCCAGTTTTCCTATAAATACGAGTGAAAACTTCAACTCGCCCCAGTTCACATTTGAACAACCTTGATGTAACATCATGAGAGCTGCAAGCATTGCAAGAGTCGATGTCTAGAGAGGAGAGGAGTATTTTTCTTTCTTCAGTCATGGGTGAGAAGGAGAACCGAAAGAGAAAGAAGGAAAGTAAAGGCAAGGAGGATGGAGTTGTGCTGCCAGGCTTTGAGGAGGAAAGAGAGGAGAAGATGATGACGAAGATGAAGAAGAAGAAGTAGGAGGACGTGGACGGGTTAGAGCTGACCAGTTATGATGAGGAAGTGGAGATGATGAAGAAGAAGGAGTTTGAGCTGACAAGTTATGATGAGGAAGTGGAGATGACGAAGAAGAAGAAAAAGAAGAAGAAAAAGAAGAAGAAGAAGAAGGAGGAGTTTGAGCTGACAAGTTATGATGAGGAAGTGGAGATGACGAAGAAGAAGAAAAAGAAGAAGAAGGAGTTTGAGCTGACAAGTTCTGATGAGGAAGAGGAGAAGACAGAGAAGAAGAAGAGGAAGAAGAAGAAGGAGTTTCTGGTCACTAGCACTGATGGGGAGGAGGAGGAGGAGAAGAAGAAGAAGAAGGGAAAGGCTGGAAAAGGAAAAGCTCCCCTACCAAAGAAGAAGAGAAGAACAGCTGCAGAGGAAGATGCAGAGCTGCGGGCTACACTTCGGGCAAGCGCCAGAGAGGCTGGTGTCACAATGTCACGCCGACACTACCGGGCTGTAGTGCAGAGCTCTTCCGAAAGTGAGGACCAATTCCTTGATGATGCAGTGCAAGCTGCCAAAGCTGCAGAAGGGCCGTGCATGACCAGCGAGGAGGAGGAAGACGAAGAAGACAAAGAAGAGAGAGTCGGAGGAGGAGTCGGAGGAGGAGTCGGAGGAGGAGGAGGAGTCGGAGGAGTCGGAGTCGGAGGAGGAGAAGAAGCAAGTGACGAGGATGTCAGTGACATCCCTGAGCCCCCAACCCCAAGCAAACAACCAAAGAAAAGGAAGCGGGCCAAGAAAACCATCGAGCCTATGTCGGACAACGATCCAGATCCTCCGTCCATATACCAGCCAAACTACCCAACAACCAAAGACGGGTGGACAAGGAGGCTGAGCGACGTGCCTGTTCACCGCTTCAAGGGAGCAACACCACCGGGCCCCACCTTCCACAGGAGTGACTCCCCACTGTACTACTTTCTCCGCTTTTTTCCTTTGGCCATTGTCTCATCCATCGTGCAGTGGACCAACGTGAAGCTGCGGGCTGCCAAGAAGAATATGACAAGTATTGCAGAGATGAGGGCATTCTTGGGAATTCACTTCCTCATGGGCGTTGTCAAAATGCCCTCATATAGCTAGTATTGGTCGACACACCCCGGGCTCAACAACTGCCTCATCAGTAGCACCATGACGAGAAATCGTTTTGAAGTCCTGAACCAGTACTGGTCCTGCAGCGACCCTGCAAAGGATCCACAGCTCATAAAGGATAAAGCCCACCGGTACCTGAAAATGTATAATGCCCGCCGAGAGCTGACGGTAGATGAAACAATGATAAAGTACCGGGGCTTCAAGGCCAACGTGAAAAAGTTCTATATGCCGCTGAAGCCAATACGGGTGGGGTTCAAAGTGTACGCCTTGGCCGAATCGAGCACAGGCTTCATGATCAACTTCATCGTCCATCCACACAAGACGACCACCATGTCCGCCATCATCACCACCATCACACGACACCACCAGGGCTTGTATCATCACCTATTCACTGACCGGCTGTATACATCTGTAACCCTTGCAAGGGATCTTCTGAGGTCAAAGATGTACCTGACGGGGCCGTCATGACCAATAGCCGAGGGCTCCCGAGAGAGCTGCTGAATGTGGCGGACAATCCCAAGAGAGAGCGCATCATGCAGTTGAAGAAAGCACCAAGGGGCACCTTCTATGTACGACAGAATGGCCCTGTCATCGTTGCTGTCTGGAAAGACAGTAAGTTCATGCTGACCCTCTCCACTGGCCATCAAGGTTGGTGGGATCCCCAGGTTCATCAAGTCAAGCGAAAGGTGCCCAATGACGAGACTGGGCGGCTCACCACTAGCGTAATTCCAGCTCCACCTCAAGTGTTTGACTATGTGTAGTACATGGGAGGCGTCGATCGCAACGACCAGCTAAGGGCATACCACACCTGCAGCAGAAAAGCCCAGTACTGGTGGAAGAAAATCGTGTGCTTCCTCATGTACATGTACATCTCCCGTGTGAATGCATGGATAAGCTACAGGCAGCACCACTGCACCGCAGACGATGAGACATCCTCCGACACATCTGCATCCGACAATTCTACCATGTCAATGACCCATGCAGAGTTTGTGATGGAGCTAATTGATGGCTATGCCAAGGGTGGAGCGGAACAACAGTTTCGGCAGGGAACATCTACATCAAGCTGCAACATCCGTGGACACTACTGTGTCAAGATGCCAGGCAATATCCAAAGTGGTGTAAGTGGTGCTGACTTCATGATGGGGCTACCAAGAAGGGAAGAACCAGAACCACAAGGAAAGGATGCCTCGTCTGTGGCGTGCACCTCTGTCCTGGGAGGTGCTTCACTCTCTATCATGCGGCCACCAAGAAGCAGTACACCTCAACCTCATCAACCACCACAACCTCCGAGTAGCCAAGTTCATCGTCAACCTCAGCATCTACACTAGTATCCATCATTTAGCCCAGCATCAAACTCCGCATCCAGTTGAGCATCCAACCCGAGATCCAACACCACATCCCACCCATCATCCAATCCATCATCCAGCCCAACATCCAAGCCATCATCCAACCCAGAAAAAAAAAAAAAAAAAAAAAAAAAATATTTTAAAAATAAAAAATATAAACAAATATAAAAATTTAACAAATTTAAAAAATTTTAAAAATTTTAAAAATTTAAAAAATCCCAACCCCTACCCTACCCTATCCATTACCATTCCCTACCCATCCGTCCCTACCCCACTCCCTTTCCTCAAGGCAATGATTATGATTGCTTGAATACGACTGCAATAACGCATAGTCAATTCAATCGTACATGTATGAGCCATTCCCTCCCTCCCCCTTTCCTCCCCTCTTTTCTGGGCCCCTGTGCGCGTTTCTTTTTCCCACACAAACACGTTAATGGAAGCTTCAACAGCGCGTGGCCACGTCTACCGAGCATGTCGCTGTACACTCGGCTCGTTGCCACGTCAACCGAGCATGCATACAAATATTCCAGAGTTTCCTATGGCGTGTTTAGACACTCTCCGATCCGTGGTGCAAAAAAAATGTTCATGTATACACGGCCTCCAACGCGAACTGGTTAATTGGAAAGCAGAGTTCTACTGAAGACCTGAAAGTGCGCCACAATAATTAAGTGGATGTTGTGTCACTATATCTGGCCATTTTCCTAGACATGTTGCATCTTTGCTCCAGTGGACCTGAATGGACCAATGGACCTGAATGGACCAATGGACCTGAATCTCTTGAATGGACCTGAATCTCTTGAATGGACCAGCAATAATTAAGTGCAAAACAATAATTGAGGATTCTTAGAAAGCACATGTAGTTCTATAATAATAATAATAATAATGATGTGGACTTATATAGCGCACGTATCCACCAAACTGGTGCTCAAGGTGCATTATATTATTACCCCTGCTCATCAGGCTCATAAATCATTCCTGAAACCATCTCAGCTCCCTGGGGAGTATACAGCTCAGTTGCTGCCATTTCGGCACATATAGGGCTAATCAAACACAACAACCAACTCTGCCCTCACAGGTACCCATTTACCCCTGGGTGGAGAGAAGCAATTATGGTAAAGTGTCTTGCTCAAGGACACAAGCACCATGGTCGCGGTTGGGATTCGAACCCACATTCTGACGACTCAGCCATCGGAACACAAATCCGATGCACTAAACCGCTCGACCATGGCACTCCATGACTAAATAAAGACTCTTAGGCCTACACAAAACAATACAAATATATAAACTCTAATTAATAGTTCTATCTTGAGCAGTTTCTTGAAAGTGTACACGTATGGTGTAAGTCAATTGTACATAGCCATGAGAGAGCAGATACTCAGATTTGATTAGGTGGCAACCGTGCAGCAGTTCTAGGCTGTACCAGAATCTTTAAAAAGGTAACAATAGACTGGGGGAAAAAATAAGTATTCAACCACACAATTGGCAAGAAACACCGAGTTGATAAACAGGTAATAAGTGTTGTCACCAACAAGATGCTGCCCAAATTATAAGTACCCTAAATAATTACCAACACTCCCTATCAACTGATGGATTTTGTGCTGGCATTATGTGGTGAATCGGCATCATTATGTGGTGAACCGGCATCATTATGTGGTGAACCGGCATCATTATGTGGTGAACCGGCATCATTATGTGGTGAACCAGCATCATTATGTGGTGAACCAGCATCATTATGTGGTGAACTGGCATCTTTATATGGTGAAGGGACTTAACTTTGATATCCTTATATGACTTACATATACATGCGCCCAAAGACTTTAATATTGTTATTTATAATTAAGGCACATAATCATTTTAGCATTATAATTAATTGTGTACTTTATTATTCATTTTTAAATTATTTGACTTTTGTTTAGCAAATGGTGGTAGTTCCTTCTGTAAGGTCTTTCTTTGTATAATCTGTTTTACTGTGATGTCTGCCATGGGAAAAACAAACCCATCATGTGACAAAGGCATACCCCTAGATTTGGCCCTTCTACAATGAACTTAATGCAGTGCTGCGAAAGTGGTATGGTTGGATGGTTCATCAAAAATGTAAAGCTAGTTGTGAGACAAAAATATAGCACAGCGCAAAAAGCATTTAAATAACCGGCTTGGCTTGAGGCCACGCGTGCAGTAAGTACTCCTTTGAGTCATTACATAATTCCGAGCACGGCAACGAGTGGAGAAAACATAACTTTACACACTCAATGTGGATGCAGGCATGTACTTGAAGTATCCAACAAACAAGTACTGACAGCAGCATTTAACAACGAAGTAAGGGTTCATCATAAACTGGTCATGTTGGATGTTGTTCACTAAATGTGGATACAATAAGACCGCTGGAAAGCTTGACAGAGATAATGGTATTATAGCAACAGTTGTAGTCTATTAGTTCTAGCTACTGGTGAATTTGTGCTGTTTGATTGACAGGCTGGATTGATAACCCCTAATATATGCCTATACATAACTACAAGTATGTTTGTACTCTTAAAACAATTACCCATTTGGGTATACTTAAAACAATTACCCATTTGGGTATACTTAAAACAATTACCCATTTGGGTATACTTAAAGGGGCAATATCATCAATTTTCAGTCATTGTGTTCACCTTAAATTAGGACACCGATTCCATACCCTGTTGAAAGTCTGCTCTGATCATGACGATACTGTCCCTTTAAATAAAACATTATTTAAATAAATTTCCAGTCAGATAATCTCTTGACCCAAATATGCAATATCGTGATCACATATAATTCTTTCTATTAAATTTGTTTCTATATATATACTTTTTTTTTTGGAGTTTTTTTTTTTAATTAAATATTTTTTTTGGGGGGTAGGTAATTTTTAGGTTTCTTGTGGTTCTTTTTTCTTTTGAGTTATTAATTTGTTTTCTTCTTTTCTTTTCTTTTTTCTTTCTTTTGAGTTTCATTTTTTTTTTATATATTCATTATTTGTTTTCTTGTTTTTTGATAGTGTTTTGGGGTTTTCCCCTTCTTTGAGTTCTCTCTTTTTTCTTTTTTCTTTTCTTTTTAAATTCCTTTTTTTTTGGGGGGGGTGGTTTATATTTCAAGCCAAGATAGATGACTTGTTAATCAGTGAACTCTTTCAGTTCAATTTAGTAAAGTGCATGTCACAAAAGCTTATTTTCACTTAAAAACATTATACGACATGCCATTCAATTATATACATTGTGGGTACATACGACTAAGTAGGTCTATACATTGGCTTGCCCATTACAAATATAAAATCTGCCAATAAGCAGTAGTATTAAAGAGAGGGTAATAATAATAAATCATTATTATATAGTGCATTATCCATAAATAATAATAATAATAATAATAATGTGGACTTATATAGCGCATGTATCCACCAAACTGGTGCTCAAGGCGCATTATATTATTACCCCTGCTCATCAGGTTCATAAATCATTCCTGCAACCATCTCAGCTCCCTGGGGAGTATACAGCTCAATTGCTGCCATTACAGCACATATAGGGCTAATCAAACACAACAACCAACTCTGCCCTCACAAGTACCCATTTACCCCTGGGTGGAGAGAAGCAATTATGGTAAAGTGTCTTGCTCAAGGACACAAGCACCATGGTCGCGGTTGGGATTCGAACCCACATTCTGACGACTCAGCCATCAGAACACAAATCCGATGCACTAAACCACTCAACCATGGCACTCCACATAATGTCCCAATTCACTTTACATTATTTCTCCTAGTCACTGGGCCAATATCATTCATATAATCTTTCTCATCAGCTCTCTGGGGAATATATACAGCCCAATATGTGTAACCTTTTTCAATCTGTGAAGATATCCTGCTGATACGCAATCACATAGCCATCGATATCTCATCATCAGAGCAGAAGGATGATGCCAGTGCTTAAGATGATTTTAGCTTAGATTAGATATCCATCGGCTGATTCACAAACATATATGAAAGACATATCGACCAATCACACTCCTGGTGCAGATGACAATCTATGAAATGTCAGGAAAGAGACAATGACGTAACAGCCAATGAGCAGTGAAATAGAGGCTTAGCAGAGACAGTGCTGTTTCCCCACAGAGTATAGGTATTTGATTCACAAGCACCATTGCCTCATTCAAGTCTCTTTCTGCATCATGACCAGAAACTATCATCTCTGAAGTTAAGTAAGACTAATTGCGGTGACACCATGTGGAATCTCAATTGAGTAGTAATTAGTTCTGAAAAGAACTGGTGAGTTGTACCTCCAGTTCTTTTCAGAACTAATTACTACTCAATTGAGTTTCCACATGGTGTCACCACAATTAGTCTTACTTATCATCCTCACCATGCAAAGCTACAAGTTTTACCTATCTCTGAAGTTGTTCACAGCATGCAGAAGTTATTTACAGGAATGCAAATGTTTGTCTCTGGCTTGTAAATTTGCTTCACCATCTCAAGCACTATAGCACATTTTTGCTAATAAAACTATTACACTTACAAAACAGTGCTCTTTTTCTAATTATTGTTGATGCTAAGCAATTCTACTATTAGTGTTCTATGAAAAACAGCAATGGAACAGCTTCTCAGGACACACAATATGGTTTATTCTTGGTGCCAAAATTTCCCTGGATTCTTTCAGATTCTGTTTGAAGAACAAAACGAGCTGATGCCTTTGTTTAACGGAGCGTCCTGAAGCATTTTTGACTTGGCTAGGAGAAGGTCAAACAGACTTCCATCAGTCTGGAACAGGATGAAGATGCCTTTGTTTATTACTGAGCATCCTGAAGCGCTATACTGAAGAAGATGGAAAAGAGGGCGAGTACCTTGTTTGACATCTTTACTTGTTTCTGTGAGTTAGCTTTGAGAAGGTCAAACAGACTTCCCTCAGTTTGGAACAGGATGAAGATGCCTTTGTTTATTACTGAGCATCCTGAAGCGCTATACTGAAGAAGATGGAGAAGAGGGTGAGTACCTTGTTTGACACCTTTACTTGCATCTTTGACTTAGCTAGGAGAAGGTCAAACAAACTTCCATCAGTCTGGAACAGGATGAAGATGCCTTTGTTTATTACTGAGCATCCTGAAGCATCATACTGATGGAGAAGAGGGTGAGTGCCTTGTTTGACACATTTACTTGTTTCTGTGAGTTAGCTTTGAGAAGGTCCAACAGACTTCCATCAGTCTGGAACAGGATGAAGATGCTTCTGCAGGTGTCTTTTACTGAGCATCCTGAAGCGCTATACTGAAGGAGCAGATGGAGAAGAGGGTGAACAGAATTCCATCAGTCTGGAACCAGATGGGGATGCCTTTGCTCATTACTGAACATCCTGAAGAATCATACTGAAGAAGATGGAGAAGATGATAGCTATAGTATGCAGCCATGTTTGACACATTTACTTGTATCTTTGACTTTGGCTTGTAGAAGGTCAAACAGACTTCCATCTGTCTGGATCAGGATGAAGATGCCTTTGTCTAACTGAGCATCCTGAAGCATCATACTGAAGAAGATGGAGAAGAGGGTGAGTACCTTGTTTGACACCATTCCTTGCATTTTTGACTTAGATAGAAGGTCAAATAGCTTTCCATCAGTCTGAAACAGGATGAAGATGCCTAAGTTGTCTATTACTGATCATCCTGAAGAATCATACTGAAGAAGATGAAGAAGAGGGTGAACGCTAAATGTAGATGCCTTTGTCTAACTGAGCATCCTGAAGCGTTATACTGAAGAATATGCTAAGTTCTGTCGTACGATGAAGATGTTCGCTCAGAATCTGCTCTGATTCTCTGGGAAGGTTTCTTTGGAAAAAGTTGACACAACAATTGATAATGGAGGCCTTTTAATTCATGCCTTTAGTACAATTGCTTAGCATAAACAAAATTTGCACATTATAATTTTTTTGAGCACTACAATAGTAACTTTACTGTGTCAAAGGATGGCACATCTGAGAAATTTAATGTGACCCAGTGCAAAATGAGTGGAATTTAGCTGTGCATGTCCAACATTGAACTTTTCATTCATTTTATATAGCAGAAAAAAATCTTACTGTTGATAAATGATGTTTTAAGTTTGCCATATTCCCTGCCTAGGTATAAGAAACCCGAGACAAGGCAAATTCAACATTATATGCAGAACATCCTGCCTCTAGTGGCTATAAATGAAATGGCAACTGTAAACATTTGTAAAAATTTCCACTCATTTTCAGATGGCATGTCACAAATATTATTTGTAAATACAATTTCTTCATTGGAGATTAACAACAGAGTAATTGCCATGCCCATTTCCCAGTAACTAGATGAAACTAGAAAGGCAAATGTAACCCAATGCAAAATGAGTGGAATGTAGAGTAACATGCATGTCTAACATTGAGCTTTTCAATCATTTTATTGAGATCTTATTGCGGCTTGAAATTGACATTTTTGGTTTTGTCCCAAACCTACAGTAGGTAGTTTGAATCCTGAGTTTAAACATGTGTCAAATTTCCACTCATTTTAAAACGGCATGTGAAAAATACTAAATATTATAATTACTGTTTTAAAACCATTCTGATCAGTGGAGACCTAGCTGCTCATAATGGGGCCATGTCAAACAACAATAAGCTTGGGGCGATATCAGTTTTTTTCATCCACGATATATCGGCAAACATATATCGCGATTTTCGATAATATCGCGATTATTTTTTCATTCATGCTTGATTGCTTAAGAGCCGATAACCACAGGTATGTACCCCTCTACAAGCATCACAATAAATCGCAAATTCGTTTGCATAGCATGTATGTACTTCTGAAGTAGTTCACTTTTGTTTCTCACTTCCAAAAGCTGAAAATACTGTTCTAATTTTGTTTCCATGGAATTTCTGACTTGACTCACAATGTCAATTTTTTTTTTAATCGCGATATATTTTTTTAATATGTCGATAACTTAAAAAGGTTCTCGATATCGTAATTGAATAAAAAAGGTATCACGATATTCAATATTATCGTGTTATCGCCCAAGCTTAAATAACAAAGACCTGATTTTAAGTAAAAAATACCAAATATTATCTGAGCATTGCTGTTTAATTGTACAATTAAACCAAACAGTCTCCTGACGATGGCTAGAGCAGACTAGATGAAACATTGAAAACAAACCAACCGGCTCTTCTCAGAGCCATCACTTTTTCCAAAAAAAAGATCATTACATGGTGTACCTGAAAGAAATCCAAAAACATCTATCTCCACCATGCAAAGCCTCAAATCCTAGATTAAACCAAACAGATTGGAGACATTTCAAGAGTGGCCAAGTTTCTATAACTGACCTCATCATACTGGTTCTCTGACACATCAATGGAAAACAAAAATTTCAACTGTGATTTGAAGCTTCACATGGTGGATTGGATAAGAAAGATTACGTTTACAGTTAACAACATGTGTAATAATCTCTTCTTGAAAGAAGTGTTTTTGGTTCTGAAAAGAACCGGTAGTGAGGATAATTCTCAACATTTTTCTCTAGTGTGCACCGTCCCTCTACAGCATTACCAGTTTATTTGATGTTTCAGAAAACCAAGATGTGTGATAAAATATCTGTTATAATTTCTGTTAGGTCTTTAACAGGCAACACAAATTGAATTTTATAAAATGCGGTACTTAGTTATTATTTAAAAAATTAATTGAAAACTGATCATACATTTACCTAAGGAAGTATTGTGGCAGCACCATGTAACTTCTCTAATGAGTTGTAAATAGTAGTGGTTCTGAAACCAAATAAAATGTATTCAGTCAATAAATACACCCCTACTGCCTGTCAATCAAACAATACAGTAATACCTATAGCACCTACAAGATAACCAAACAGAATGAGAGAATTGGATGTACAGTCTACCATGGTAGTTAAATAGCAGAATTCAAGCACATGCTTGTCACTACATGTATATAATGATCTAATTTCAGTAAGTTTAACTCAACTGATTAGATTGTTATCCTACATCTGTTGCTATGTCCCATTAACATTGTCATGCATTGCAAAGGATATGTATATAGATCTATCAAGGTCTGCATAACATTTTTATAGGTAAAATATTTAATGGATACCAAGTTATGAAAAAAATTGCTCTATGGTTAAATGCATGCTGCAGATGTTTGTCAGACCCGTTGGTCTGACACGCGATACCCACATCAAGTTGAGATAAATTTGCAAACATAAGCAGCTAATACAGAACGTTTGCATGTAGCCTGTAATCCGATGCATTGTCTACCACATATATCTTTAACATGCAGCTAAATGGGTTGCAGCGCATGTATGTTTCTATGACAAATTCTATTTAGTGATGAGGAACTTTCAGTGTGATGTAATGTAAGCTGAGACTTGGGCCAAATCCAAAGATATGCACATTTTGTTGCTCTATACATAATTTAAGTTGAACTTAATAAAGTACCATAGCACAAACATAAAAACACAATCTTCTGCATACATGTAGTAGTGCAGATGTCTTACCTCTAGACCACAGAGTTTACCAGTGGACACTCGAAAGCATACAGATCTATACAGTGCTGATTAACATCAGTGAAGGCACACTATTTAACTTATATTATTAGAGAACATTTAAAATGAAATAAGTACATGAAATATCAGTCCAATCTTAAACTAAGGAATCCTATCTCCTCCTGGAAAACCATCAATCTAAGTTGCCAAACACTTTCAAGAAACTGCTAAGACAGAACTATTATGACTGGCTCATTCATTTGTATTGTTTGTTTCTTATGTTGACTTCCCTGATCTTGACTTTAGGATACATGCACTTTTATATAATAACTGGATGAATAACCAAGAAGATGGTACAAATCCAGAGAACTAGAAACACTGATGACTTACCCAACAATTCTTGGCATCTTCATATGAATTCCTAGAGGCCAGTTTTGACACTCAAGAATCTGAAACAATGCTTTGCATCCGCCCATAGGGTTCTGTGCACGCAGTTATCTAACGCAGTTGATCGCATGTCGATAACCACCCAGTGGTCACACACGTTCCAATGCAGTTTCAGACAACAATTGTGATTGGCACAACAACTTTGGGCTTAAAAGGACGGCCCTTAATATTGGCCAATCAGCTTCATTTTAACAACAGCTTTGGATAAACGTGTACAGTTTGTTTATCAGCAAGAACGAAAACAATCGGTAGAGGGCATCCAAAAGTTGTAAGTACAACGGCGCCGCATTGTTACAAGAATTCTGTCCGAAAATCGTATTCGCACTGTAAAAATGGCGAAACCCACAATCTTTGGTTGAAAATTGACGGGGTTTTAAAGTAGTTAAACAATTATTTTAAATCATCATTAAAAAGAGGAATAATGTACTTTCAGTTTGCCGAAAGAACTAAATTGATATCACCCGCGGTTCAAAAGTTACGCTCTCAAAAAGCAAAAAAACAGCGTGTTTTGAGAAGTTTTCCCGTGGATTTCCGAGCGTAGTGGATGGTCACTGCTTAGGTTGCACTAAGAAATTCATATGAACCATCTAGCATCATGACAGCACACTCCAAGACACTTCAGCACTCATCTGCATCTTCTAACCATCTAGCGTCATGACAGCACACCCCAAGACACTTCAGCACTCATCTGCATCTTCTAACCATCTAGCGTCATGACAGCACACTCCAAGACACTTCAGCACTCATCTGCATCTTCTAACCATCTAGCGTCATGACAGCACACCCCAAGACACTTCAGCACTCATCTGCATCTTCTAACCATCTAGCGTCATGACAGCACACTCCAAGACACTTCAGCACTCATCTGCATCTTCTAACCATCTAGCGTCATGACAGCACACCCCAAGACACTTCAGCACTCCTCTGCATCTTTTAACCATCTAGCGTCATGACAGCACACTCCAAGACACTTCAGTACTCATCTGCATCTTCTACCCATCTAGCGTCATGACAGCACACTCCAAGACACTTCAGCACTCATCTGCATCTTCTAACCATCTATAGCATCATGACAGCACACTCCAAAACACTCGTCACATCAAATTGTGTCAAATCAGTTGGTCAAGGGGTGGCACCCCTCATCTGTAGAAAAGCTCCATCTGGGAAAACTGTCAATCCCAGACGCCAACGGTGTCAAGAAATTACTCAAGAAAGAACTATTTAGAGTTAAATCATTTGTTTGGTTTGTTCCTTTGTGCAATGACACAACAATTTGTGCAAAGGATAAAAGTAATATACACATTCAATGAGATTCTTAATTTCACAAATGTTGCTGCTGTGGAGTTATGTTTAAAACATGAACAAAAAAGGGTTTCTGGTTTGATAAACACACTTATAAAAGCATAAACGGCCTTCTCTTCCATTAAAATGCATCAAGGTCATGTACACATGTATTTTGGTACAAACACAACATTGTTTCTAGAGGATTTGAATTGGAATAGTATTTAAACATCATCTATAACTGGTAGGGCAATTCCCTTGGAATAATATAACAAATATTACTTATTTCACATAGACCCAGTACAGATAATTATTTATTGCCAAGATGAACCAGATTTGGCATGGCAAGAGAGATTTGGCATGGCAAGAGAGATTTGGCATGGCAAGAGAGATTTGGCATGGCAAGAGAGATTTGTAGTGGCAAGAGAGATTTGTAGTGGCAAGAGAGATTTGTAGTGGCAAGAGAGATTTGGTGTAGCAAGAGAGATTCGGCGTAGCAAGAGAGATTCGGCATGGCAAGAGAGATTCGGCATGGCAAGAGAGATTCGGCGTGGCAAGAGAGATTTGTGGTACATGGCAAGAGAGATTTGTGGTACGTGGCAAGAGAGATTTGTGGTGGCAAGAGAGATTTGGGGTGTCAAGAGAGATTTGGCGTGACAAGAGAGATTTGGCGTGGCAAGAGAGATTTGTGATGGCAAGAGAGATTTGGCTTGGCAAGAGAGATTTGTGGCAAGAGTGATTTGTGGCAAGAGATTTGGTGAGATCCCTATATGACTGGGTGGACTAAATGCCAACATAGGCTCCTCTGGAATGACATGAGCAGGACACGTACAAGCTGTTTTATGTACAGGAGAGAGAGAGGGGGTGATAATTGATGACCTTGACGTTGGTGCTTTTCAGCAAGAGGCCCTGGGCAGAGACTTGACCTTCTTGATGGCTAGAGGAACAACTTACAAGCTGTGACCTGTGGACACACGGTGTTTCTGTAGTTCCTGTAAATGGTAAGTAGGAGTCATTATCACACATCAGGCAAAGTCTGAAAGTCTGTCTGCATGTTATGCCAGATTTTCAGTGCCGGGGAAGGCAACTGATAGAGTGAAGCTCTTGGTGTTTGTCTGCAGATTCAACACAGGGATCAGTGGTTCAACCGCTGCCTTACTATCAACATCCAGAGATAGGTCTCTCTGAATGAGTCTTTGGAGGTGACTCAGATGATTCTGCGGAAGGAATTCATGGGAAAGGCAGCACTGAGACTGTCTTCATCACCAGTCCAGATGAAGAAGATATCATCGATGTACCACCACCAGCCCAAGGCCCATGGAGCGGAGGTCAACATGCATCCTACTAGTTTACTCCTAAAGAGAACGGCAAAAGATGGTGTCCTCACTGCCCGAAAGACCCGGATGTTAAGACCATAGATTGAGTGAAGTGAAGACACTTGATCCACATCTTCTCTCTGCTAAGATGGTCAAGCTCTCTTCAGTTCTCAGGTGACCCATAGCCCTGCATAATCATGCCAAAAATAGAGTAGATGGACACACTGAAGTGGTGGTCAACAGGTGTGTCTAGCTTACGGGTATTGACTGTGGATCTGTGGCCACAAAACCCTCTTTTGAAGGGGTTTTGTCTCACCAATGTACAGTACCACACACCCTGCAGGATATGAGATAGATGGAATTGGTGATGATAAAGATAATGTGGCCTTTGGTCTTATACATAGCTATGGTGACATGACTTTTGAAAGAATCCAACTCCTCGACATGTCCTCAACAAGCAATGCAACGGGAAGTACACCTGAAAGTACCCCACTGAATATGAGGAAGGACCTCAGCCCAAACAATGAATTCCCTTACACTGGGTGAATGTCTAAATACCAACATATAGGCTCCCCTGAAATGACATGATAAAGGCAATCTAAAGTAAGCAGGATATTATGGTTTTACAGTACTAGTTATTTCATGTATGGGAAGGAGAGAGAGGGTTGATAAGTGGAAATAAGGGGAACTTTCCAATTGGTACAATCTTGACGTCTGGGCTTCTCAGCAAAAACCAAGGCCCTGGGCAGAGACTTGACTTTCTTGATAGCTAGACGAACAGCTTACAAGCTCTGCCCTCTGGACATAAGGTGTTTCTTTAGTTCCTGTGAATAGTGAACAAAGTAGGGGTCAATAGAACATACCCAGTGAAATCTGAGGGTCTGGCTGTACATTATACCAATTTTGCAATGCCGGGGTAGGCAACTGTTGGAGTGAAACTATATTGGTGTTTGTCTGTGGGTTCAACATAGCTACCAGTGGTTAAGCCACTGCATTCCTTTCACAGAGTAACATCCATAAAACAGGTCTCTGTGAATGAGTGCTCAATTGACGATTCTGTGGAAGGAATTCATGTGGATTTACAATGAAGGCATTGAGCCTCTTTTCATCACTGATTTAGATGAGGAAGGCATCAACGATATAGCGCCACTAGACTCGGGGCTCAACATGGAACTGAGGCAAACATGCATTCTTCTATCTAACTCCAAAGAGAAAACACCATTGATGGCATCTTCAATAGGTTTTCGCTTAGAGGTTATGCACTAAAAGAACACATGTTGATGCCATATGCCTCAGTTCCATGGACCCCTGGGTCTAGCGGCGCTATATTGATGATGTCTCCTTCATCTGTACCAATGATGAAAAGAGCTTCATTGCCTACAAAGACCACATTAAATTCCTTCCACATAATCATCAATTGAGTACCCATCCAGAGAGACCCATTTTTCGAATGTTACTGCGCATAAGGAAGACAACGGCCTAACCACTGATCTCTATGTTAAACTCACAGTCAAACCCCAATAGCTTCCCTCCTCCAGTTGTCATCCCCGACACCGCAAAACCAGCATAACATACAGTCAGGCCCCCAGATTTCACGAGATATCTTCAAATGACTCCAACTTTGAACACCATTCACAGGAATTAAAGAAATACCTTACGTCCAGAGGTCACAACTCGCAAGTAGTTCGTCTGGCTATCAAGACGGTCAAGTGTCTGTCCAAGGTCTCAGTTTTTGCTGAGAAGTCCAAACATGAAGACAGTGCCAACAAGAAAGACCCCCTCATTGTCATTTATCACCCCTCTTTCTCCGTCCTATACATAAAATAACTAGTACTTACCACCATATTCTGCTCACTAAAGATCACCTTTAACATGCCATTCCAGAGGAGCCAATGTTGACATTTAGACATCCATCCAGTGAAGGGATCTCATCGTTCAAGCTGAGGTCCCCTATTCCTGACACTGTTAGTCCTCGTATCCAACAGAGTACTTTTAGGTGTATTTCCTGGTGCACTGCTTGTTGAGAACATGTCCAGGAGTGGGATTCCTTCAAAAGCTATGCCATCAGAGCCATATACATGACCAAAGGTCATATCACCTGTACCACCACCAATCTCATCTGTCTCATATCTTGCAAGGTCTGTGGTGTACAGTACATTGGTGAGACAAAGACCACCCTCAAAAGAAAGTTTCATGACCAAAGGTCCACGGTCAATGCCCGTAAATCAGACATGCCTGTGGGCCATCACTTTGGTCTGCCTAACCACTCGATTCCCGACATGATTCTACAGGGTATTGAGCCACCAGGAACAACAGAGAGCCTGTCCATCTCAGTAGAAAGAAGATGCATTGATCAAATGGCCTCGCTCCATTCAACCCATGGTCTGAACATCCGGTCAATGGGGTCAGTGCAGGGCAGGATCGATTGCTCGTCTCTTTAGAGCAACTAGTGGTGCATGTTGCCTCTAGCTCCATGTCCGCCAAGGGTCTGGTGGTTTGATACATCGATGATGTCTTCTCCATTTGGACCAGTAATGAAGAGAGCTTCAGTACCTCCCTTCCCATGAATTCCTTTCACAGAACCAACCAAGTCACCTCAGAGTACTCATCCAGAGCGACTAGTTCTCTGGATGTTGCTGTTCGTAAGACAACGGATCACCAAAGATCTCTAATGTTAAACCCACAGCCAAACATCAAACACCTCATTCCAGCAGTTGTCATCCCCAACACCTCAACCCAGCATAGCATACAGCCAGGCCATCAGATTTTTGCCGGATATGTTCCAATGACTCTAACCACCATCCACAGGAACTTGTGTCCAGAGGCACAAACTTGCAAGTAGTTGTCTAGCCAACAATTAGGTCGAGCCTCTGCCATCATCCCTCTCTTCCCCTACCTGCTCAAATGGCAATCAAGAGGAGCCAATGTTAGCATGAAGTACACCCAGTCACCCCAACCACCCACCCCAGGATCTCATATTGTTGGCAAGATTTGTTTGGCAAGAAGATGTGGCATGAAAGACATTTGGGTGGCAAGACATTTGACTGGCAAGAGGGTTTGGCAAGATATTTGCCTCAGAAAGACTTGTGAACTGGCAAGAGATTTGGCTTGGCAAGGGATTTGGCTCAACCCATAAATAAGTTGTTGTTAAAATGTATACAAGGTTCTGATATTTGACAAGAAAATTTGGCTTGCAAAACACTTGGGCTAGCAAGGTTTGGGCAGCAAGACATTTTGAGCAGCAAGACATTTGGACTGGCAAGAGATTTGGCAAGAGAGTTTGGCAAGATATTTGGCTCAGAAAGACTTATGAATTGGCAAGAGATTTGGCTTGCCAAGGGATTTGGCTCAACCCATATTTTTTTTGTTAAAATGTATAAAAGATCTCATTGTTTGGCAAGAAGATTTGGCTTGCAAAACACTTGGACTGGTAAGAGATTTGGCAAGATATTCGGCTCAAAAAGACTGGCAGTAGATTTGGCTTGGCAAGGGATTTGGCTCAACCCAGAAATAAATTGTTGTTAAAATGTATAAAAAAAAGTTAAAAAGTAATTATTTTTTGGAAACTTTTACAATTTACATGTTACAATTTAAATGCGCCATGTGAGATGACCTTCCGCTGATGAGGTCATAAAATCCTTCTGGATTTAAAAAAAAGCAAACATTTAACCAAACAAGTTTCACCACTGTAAAACATGAAAGAAGTCATTCATGGCGAAATATATTTATAAGGCTAAAAAGCTTGTGGAATATCGACAGAAACTTATATGGCTAGTCGATACCAGTCCTTCGGGCTGGGCAACAGAGTATGAAATAAATGAGCTTGCGAATGACTGCGATGATGAATCACACGTGCTGAAGGGAGAGCGGCGAGAAAGCCAGAGACCAAGACTATGACCAACACAAACAAGAGGTTCGCAAGAGAAGCTACAACTAGGCCATGGTAACTACTTCCGCTCCTCCTACTATTGCTTCTGCATGTCAGCACCAGTTTTTGGGGGCTCAATGGTATCCAACTGGTCAAGACATTTGCTACGGCTGTGGAGGTCAAGGCCACTGGCAAAAAACTTGCCCCAACATTTCATCTCGGGTTTTTTTTATCTCAGGTTTTTTTTATACTGAGACAGAGGGCACCATCAGAACTGATGACGTCACTCAAATGTCATAGTTGTCTGTATGACACTGTATAGACCATTCTCTGTCTCTGCTTGATGTATAGTTCAGTGATTACCTTGGTCTCTGACTGACAGTCTAGATCTTCTCCCCCTCTCTTGCTTGATGTAGTTCAGTGATTACCTTGGTTCTCAAGGTGCTAGCCAGTTTTTAGAAATAGGGTGTCTAAATTTGCTGGAAATTTCAAAACAATGGTATCCAACTGGTCAAGACATTTGCTACGCCTGTGGAGGTCAAGGCCACTGGCAAAAAACTTTTTTTATATTGAGATAGAGGGCACCATCAGAACTGATGACGTCACTCAAATGCCATAGTTGTCTGTCTGACACTGTATAGACCATTCTTTGTCTGTGCTTGATGTAGTTCAGTGATTACCTTGGTCTCTGACCGACAGTCTAGATCTTCTCCCTCTCTCTCTGCTTGATGTAGTTCAGTGATTACCTTGGTTCTCAAGGTGTTAGCCAGTTTTTAGAAATAGGGTGTCTAAATTTGCCGGAAATTTCAAAACAGGGTGTCCAAATTGTTGACTTACAATATGTTTACATGTATGTGACAGATGAAATAGGGTGTCCAAAATTGAAACAGGGTGTCCAAAAGACACCCAGACACCCCTCTGGCTAATACTTTGTTGGTTCTCTGGCTGACACTGTCTAGATCTTCTCTCTCTCTCTGCTTGATGTAGTTCCGTGATTATACCTTGGGTCTCTGTCTCACACTGTATAGATCATTAGCCTGTGGGTAGAAAAACAAAGTTTTATTATTATAACGAAAATGGGTTAAGTTGCACAAATAAACCCCAAAAATGTTTAAATTCATACCATTTGAAAAGGGATATACATGTATTAAGTAATGTTTTTTTCCCATTTGGAACTAGTTTGTAAGATAAAGGGTTGGGAGGTATGATTAAAAACATGTACCTAAATCCCTGTTTTTAAGGAAATTTGTACACGGCATTGCACAGCGCATAAAACTTGACATGACAAATTTATATGAACAGGAAACCACTAAATGCTATTGGTACTCTTTCAATTTGTTATTTCTGTCTGAGGTGCTAATTGAGATGATCATTTTTAAGTTTAATTTCTAACCAATAACCATATTACTTGATCTTCAACATATCTGGGGGTTTAAAATGGTCCTCATGTCCATACGTTGCATACCATTTCATGCAAATCAAGGCCCACAAGTATTCACATGTCAAATATTGGGATACCATGTTTATTATTGTGCAATTGAATTTAAGAAAGACTCTGCTAGGGTCGAAGTATAAGACATAGGAGGAGGGGAATCACCCACCACCCTCAACCATATTACTTGATCTTCAAATCCTACCCATGCTGAACGCATTAATTATTAATTAATTATTATTATCAATCTAAATCTACACTCACTGGCCATAAGTATTGCAACATCCCCAAAGTTCAGTTTGGAGAACTGTGTTACAATAATTAATTTTATTTTATTTACACTACTTAAGACTTCTTGAAAGTGCCTGTGTTTTGAAGTCAATGTTCTTTTTTACTGTTGTTGCTCGGAAATTATGTAAATACACGATCAATGAAATAGGATTAAATAATCATCTCACCTGTTACTTGTAAAGTGCTATTTTGAGCATGTTGCAATACTTTTGGCCAGTGAGTGTAGTATAATATCATGCACTACCATTGGTTAAAGGTCCTAGGAAATAGAAATTTTTAACAGTGAAAACAATAAAGTATACCTATTGGAACATATATTTGTCATTTGTCTATTTTATCCCCGCCCCTTTGCACCATTAAAAAAATAAATTCTGAAATTAGGGGGGCGCCACGCTCCTCCCCTACCTCCTCATTATCATATTATAATCCACCAAATCCGTGACGTAGACCTAGGAAGGGTCCAGCACTGCCTGCGATGAAGTTTCAGTCAAGTCGTACTCAAAACCACTGAAGTTGATGTGTCATATTAGATCTTCTTTTCAGCTAAATTTAGTAGATATCCCACATTTTGGGAAATGCCTTGTAGGTGTGTTGTTGCTGGGTGTAAGCAACACCACAAAGGAAGGTGTCAGCCTTCACCGATTTCCACCAGACCCTAAATACAGGCGAATTTGGACGGCGAGTGTGAAGCTGACCAGGGCGAAATGGTCAGGACCAACGGAGCACTCTATGATATGTAGCGCTCACTTTGAGCCAACATACTTTGACCGGGGCTCCAGAGCCAGTTTGGCATGAGATTTAAAGCCATGCTGCGCCCTGATGCAGTACCAACAATATTTCCCTTATTAAAGTCAGAAGGCCAAGAAACGTCCAGAAAGAAAAGAGTAGCTTTCTTGAAGCGAGAAAGTCTCAGGGTAAGTTGCTTTGTTTTCCGTGTAACTTACATGTGTATGTGCACCCACAAGCAATAGGCTTATACTAACGTTAGAGGTCGATTGTTACACTTCGCACACCACATTAACGCTAAAATGTCGTTTCATTGTGAAGTCACTGAAGATGTCATTGTACAATTCTTTGACAATGTTAATTATGTGTGTGATTTTTGGATCTTGTTTCAAAATCATCGAGTGCAGAATTATGTTTTGAAACGGTCATAACGACAGCTTACACAATTCACCAATGACTCCTGGCCATGTATCCATGCCATTGATTCGACGGGCCTTGCGCTTCGTTTTACGGTGAGCCTACAGTACAGATTTATCGGTGCTATACGGTCATGTTTACTATGCAACTTGCAAGTCGTGTGCACATACACTGTACATGTGTACGTTGCGCACAGTTTATGACCCTTTTTTATAATCCCACGGTTTAACCATGGAGCAACTAAACACAATGGCAACATTGGTGCCTAACATTGGAGCTTAGTTTATTCATGGTTTATTGCTCCTAGGTCTACGTCACGAACAGCGCCACCGCGCGTTGGGCAGCATTTGAAATTAGATGAGGCAATTTTTGTAAAAATCAAATTAAAAATAATTAGCCCAATCCAGACATAAATTAAACGTAAAATCGTTTTTTATTCATATCAATTGATAAAATAACAAAAGAAAATAAATAAGCACAATTTGACTCTTCCTAGGACCTTTAAGTCGAATTAAGTGAATTTCCCAAAATTAACTGACAAATTTTCTGTTATTGAGTGATGCCAAGTTTACCCTTTTTCAATGAAGGAGTGAACGATCTCCCCTGTATCGCAATGCAAAATGGCGATTTTGCGCTGCAAATTGCAACAGATATTTTTACTATTGTGATTTAATAATAATTATTTTTGAAATCACATTCACAATCCTTTTTCGAAATAACGTTTTACATGTATATTTCCAACCAAAAAATATCAAGGGTTCCGTCCCAACCGGATTTGTTTCCGCATGTCCAGAAGGCGCCAGGGTACGTCCATCAGACATATGGTACGCATGTATACGATGACTCCACAACCTATGTGCACGCCGTACATGCAAATTTATTTTCCAACAATCCGTAAGGATTTTCACAGAAATGCCCAAAATTCTATGTGCATGCAATATTTTTCTGCTGATGAATTAACTAAACTGTTACGGGCAAAATCCCAGAAATGGAAAACATGCAACAACTGCCCTTTTTGTTGTTGTTTAGCTTCGCATATATATGTATTTTTCTTCTCCTGACTCTGGGGGTTGGAGCAATACACCACCCCCTATAGATAACACAATTAGTAACACATTCACTTCACATGTGTGCTTTCATACAATCACTATGGCCATATTGAAAGGAACGTTTCTAAGGAAAGAATGTCGTATCCGACCGCCACTTTTTAAGGGCTTTTTTGGAATTTTTTTGCAACCACTAACCAGTTAAAAAATTATTCTATCGATTTTTAGTGGTACAGAAAGTGAAAACTGTCTTTAAAATCCACCTTTATGATGGTTTTCGGACTTTATTTCCCTTCTCAAAAAATCCTCCCCTTCAGAAAATAGAAGGATCCTATTATAGTTGCCACTGCGCATGTACAATGACCGTGTTGGTCACTAATTGTGGAGTTTACAAGATCAGACTGACATGACTGAGGAAGTCATCGTATACCAAAAATGCCTGATTTTTCATGAAATAAATATCCTGGAATAATTTGAAGTATATGTCCATCATCATCCATATGTTCTCCACCTTACTAGGTAGCTAAGATTACTTTATTGGTTATATTCAATGAGAAAAAGTGGCAGTCAGATACGACATTCTACCCGTTTCTAAATGTTTAATAAAAGTTTTTGAACATTTAACAAAATGGGCATTCATTTATATGTGGTGGTGCAGTTTAGAATCATTTCGGCACACAATATGATCACTCTTTCATTCATGGTGAGCCACTCGAATTTCCCCACGAATTTTTAATAATCAATTGCATCTGTTTTAGCGATCAATATAACAATGTAAACAAAAATGGACGAATGTCCAACTTTCATGAATGACTGCCATTTTGCCAAAATAAGGAAAAAATGGCATGGAAAAAAGATACACGTGAAGTTTTTTTTTTACCACTTGTGGCCCAATTTCCGGACACACTAAAGATGATTATTTCTGGTAAAATCTTTATATTATATGCTAGCCCCATTCTAGGTCCAACTGGACTCCCTCCGTATCCTTGGCCTTAGCCCCACATTTTTGAACTGTTGATCTGCTAATCATTATAAAATTTTGTGATTATAGGTAAGCTTGCCCAATCAGACACTTTTGGCATAAAGTTTACTATTGTGAGATCGGTAATTCTGGTGAAATTTAAGTTTTATTACTATTTAATTGAAATTTCAAAAAAATTTCAAAAATTTCATGAAAGTGAGATATCCCAGAATAATGGATTTTATGCCAAAAGTGTCTGCTTGGGCAAGGTTACCTAATTACTAAGGTTTAGGTTGTAATAATTAGCAGATCAAAAGTTTTAAAAAAAAAATCTCCATTTTTGTACATGTGGGGGCTAGGGCCAAGGATACAGAGAGAGTCCTGTGTATTGCCCCTAGAATGGGGCTATATGTCTGCCAAGCACTTGGACTTGGAACTGACGTTTGATTAACCCTAACCCTGCCAGACGCAGCACAGTGCATCAGCTAGGTGGAAAAGTCTGGTGCACTTTGATGCATTCAGCTGTCAACACCAGTGCATAAGCAGCCAAGTCTGAGGCTATTGAGAGCTGGTCCCATTGAACAATGCTAGAGTTGTATCCTGCTGCGTTTGGTGACCACAGACTCTGAGGCAGTTCGGCCTTGAG
The DNA here is from genome assembly GCA_029582265.1 of Zoroaster sp. YZ-2022. Classification (NCBI taxonomy): domain Eukaryota; kingdom Metazoa; phylum Echinodermata; class Asteroidea; order Forcipulatida; family Zoroasteridae; genus Zoroaster; species Zoroaster sp. YZ-2022. The sequence goes on along the minus strand of CM055834.1, from coordinate 9,719,120 downwards.
ATTTGTGACCTGATGGATTTTGCTGCACTGGGCAGTCAGGTCACTTTGACAAACGATGCAATCTGATGCGTCTGGCAGGGTTTCTAGCCAAAATACCCTGGAGGGTTAGGGTTAATGATCCCGGCCACGAGGTCAGTGCCACATAAGTGGAGCTCAAGAGGGGTAGAATGTCGTATCCGACCACCACTTTTTCTCATTCAATAACCAATAATGTAATCTTACCTACCCAATAAGGTGGAGAACATATGGATGATGATGGACATATACTTCAAATTATTCCAGGATATTTATTTCATGAAAAATCAGGCATTTTTGGTATACGATGATTTCCTCAGTCATGTCAGTCTGATCTTGTCAACTCCCCATAAGGAATTAGTGACCAACACAGTCATTGTACATGCGCAGTGGCAACTATCATGACTATATACTAGCCATCCTTCTATTATTTTCTGAAGGGGAGGATTTTTTAGAAGGGAAATAAAGTCCGAAAACCATCATAAAAGAGGATTTTAAAGATATTATTAGGTTTTTGTACCCCCAAAAATCAATAGAATCATTTTTTAACTGGTTAACATAATTATATGATAGGCCTAGTGCCTGTACTGTAGAGTGTAGGCCTAGTGGTTGCAATTTTTTTTTTTTTAAACCTTAAAAAGTGGCGGTCGGATACGACATTCTTTCCCTGAAGAGAATGAGTGAAATAAATGTAGATTAAAAACAACGGCATACCGTCAAGTAAAGCAGAGACTGAACTCGTTGGATTCAGAAGTCATTTCATCCTCATGCAGCTATCTCATTAGCTGATTCAGCGGCCATGATCATAAATGACAGCTTCGACCATGTCGACTAGGGTGTGCATTGAAATAGACAGACACTGTACTTGCGAACTCAGAAAGGTGTATGCTGCACAACTAACTGCCGTGCATGGTAACAGTGGAACAAAAGGCCTGTGCTCACTGCTCAGATGTTTTGGTACGCCGACTACTGACGAGTTTACGAACACAAAAGTTTGCTGAGACTGATCGTTGGATTAAGAAGTCATTCAGTGGCCATGATCTAATGACAGCTTCGACCATATCGACTGCCTATAGTGCATTCATGAAATAGACACTTACGAACTCAGAAAGTGCATGCTGATACGTAAACAATAACCGCTTAGGTATTTTGGCGCACCAACTAACGAGTTTACGAAAACAAAACTTTGTGCACGTGGGAATATGTACTAAGGCTAGTGGAGATACAATTGTGAATCCACAGCTGGCCCAGGCCGCGCATGCGCAAGAGTAGCCCGAAGATCTGACGTCATGCTTTCGAGTTTCTATTTAAAAAAACTTGTCTCAAAGGGAGGCACAAGTCATGGTTAAAAGGGTCAAATTATAAATTACCAATTAGAAAATGACTTTTATTCTAGCGGCCAATTAGCTATTAATTAGTGAGCCAAATTAAACACCTCCAAAATTAAGTGCACCCAGTGGTATGGTCTTTAAGATTATGGAATAAAAAATTTACTATTATTGAACATGAAGGGTCGAGCGGTTTAGTGCATCGGATTTGTGTTCTGATGGCTGAGTCGTCAGAATGTGGCTTCGAATCCCAGCCGCGACTGGGGTGCTTGTGTCCTTGAGCAAGACACTTTACCATAATTGCTTCTCTCCACCCAGGTGTAAATATGGGTACCTGTGAGGGAAGAGTTGGTTGTTGTGTTTGATTAGCCCATATATGCGCTGAAATGGCAGCAATTGACATTAAGAACACACTTTCGTACAGATTGTCCTCTTTTTACAATGTATATGTGACAACCCCATAGGAGTGGTTGTACACAAAGTAGATTTATATGTAGAAACTGACCGGACTGACCGGACTCGAACTGGCCGGACTCGAACCCGCGACCTCTCGATTACCGTACGAGCGCTCTACCAACTGAGCTAACCAGCCCCTGTGTTGGTGGGCGGTCCACTTGTTGCTCTATGGGGACAGGTCAGAGGCCAAACCATATACATGTACATTAAGAACACACTTTCGTACAGATTGTCCAGTGTATATGTGGCAACCCCATAGGAGTTGGGTTTGTAAAGAAAAAGTTAAGCAAGTTAATCACCCTTCAAGGTCAACTCTGTGAATAACAAATCAAAGAAAGATTTGAGGGCAGAGACCCAAAAGACCTCCTCATATATCCAAGGATTAGGGTACAATTTAATCGAAATGTGGGAATGTGAGTGGGAAGACATCAAGAATACCAATTCAGACTTACGACAGTTCTTGAAGTCTATAAGACTTCCGCATTTTAATAGATGGAAGATGTCCGTGGAGGATATATTACGAGGGGTTAGAGACGGCTCGATATTTGGTTTGGTAGAATGTGACATTCGGGTACCACCCGAGAGCAGAGATTATTTTGCCGAGATACCACCCATTTTCAAAAATGTGGACATCTCCAGGGCTGACATTGGAGACCACATGCGGCAGTACGCTGAAGAAATGAATATCATGACCAAACCAAGAAGAAGTCTGATCGGTAGCATGTTTGGAACCAAAGTACTACTCGCAACCCCACTTTTCGATTAAATTGTACCCTAATCCTTGGATATATGAGGAGGTCTTTTGGGTCTCTGCCCTCAAATCTTTCTTTGATTTGTTATTCACAGAGTTGACCTCCTTGGGATTGAGGCGACAGCTTATGTGCCCGTGCCAAAAGCAGCCCTGGAACTGATAGACCGTATTAGTCTCTGGGGAAAACCCGTCCACGCGAACGTTTCTACGGCTACCTACACATTTTTCTTTGTGGTTGAATTGGTGTTGAATATTTACACCGTTTGAGTTGGCTTCCCAATCTAACCACTCGGTAGCCATGATACCGTACTTATGACTTCGCGCAGGTTTGAAGTTGTCGGAGGCTTTCCGCCTGACAAACGTACCCACTGGCATATTCTGCATTAGTGACCATAAGTACAGCGCGTTGGCATAAAAACCTACCACCTTTTTACATAGTTTACCACCCCTAATACAAGTTTTACCGGTCTCGTGATATCTGTGAAAAATAATAGACGGCCCGCCTGCGATGTTATCCTTTATTTTATAATAAAGGTCTTTGTTAGCACTGTCTGTCAATGAAAAATACACATCTTGTGGTTTAGTTTGGAAAAGATAGTGAAGAGACAGTCCACGTACGGAAATGGCCGACTTGAACATATCGATTTGCTTTTCTCTGTAGAAAGTAAACATTTTCTCCACCGTTTCGAGAAAGGGGGAAACGTCCAAGTTATTATACCACACTAAAAAATCTCGAAACGTTACATGACCCTTCTCTCGCCAGACCCGTTGACAGTACGCGTACTCTTCTTCCGTAATGTTTTCCCTTTGAGGTCGCTGTAATAAAATGCTTCGTGAGGGGGCAGTTCATCGTGATCGAGTTTGTTTAAATCATCTACCCACTCGTACGGGAAAAAAACTTTCGTCTGAGTGCTTTCGTACGCCTTTAATTTAAGAATTTTGCGTAGGAGCACCTGGGTGCCAAATAATTGGAAATATCAAAAAACTTTAGTTTTTCGGAACCCGTCGGCGATGTTAGAGATGGGGTGGTACTCTACATACTGTCCTTTTTCTACGCTGGTCTGGGTGGGTGGAATGCCAAGTGAGTGATCTGGGATGCATCTCTGTTTTTTTTTAAAGAGAACCATGTAGGCCTAATGAGCGTTCAGACTGATTGTGCGCATTTCTTTACCTCGATAAAATAGGTTTTGTAGTATGAGTATAACCGACAGATTGCTGTGATGACTACCCTTTGTAAAAAGTTCTGTAATCTTTTTATTATTACCCGATTCCGACATTAAGTCGTCGATCACAACCAGGTTTCTCTTCGTTCGATCCAACAAGGAGAGAAGATCTTCGGGAAAACCCTCCACAAAACGAATGTTAGGAACATCATTTGATAACCGATCATAAGCATCCTGATAAGCGCCAAAACACCACAAGATATTTTCGGGAGATGGTTGAATAACACGACCACCCGTTGGGTTTAATAACTGCGCCACAAACTGTGTTTTTCCTGACCCGGTAGGGCCTGCGATGACACAGGTGAATGGATGTTTAAGTATTGAACTCATACGTCTTCCGAGAAGTATTTGCGAGTGATAAACTTCCAAGTCATCATGTTCCTCATCCCACCGCCATTGTGATCAACACAGACCCCTCTACCAAACCTGGACAGCACTGGGTGGGCGTTTACATCACCAGAGACGGCGTGGGAGAATATTTTGATTCTTACGGACAACCCCCAAGCCTAACATCTATTAAAACTGTCAGACTGTACATAATCGTATTAATTTACAGGGCCCTCTATCGGCAGTGTGTGGCCAATATTCACTGTTTTTCTTATTACACCGTTGTCGAAATATGGACATGAAATCGATTGTTGGACTTTTCTCAACCGATAAACGTGAGAATGATATTGCTGTGAATGAGTTTATTCAGAACCACTTTCCTCAGGTTCACACAAAGGTGTACGATTTATCTTTTGTTATTCGACAGATTTCTAAGTCGCTGTTGCAACAATAAAGCGGTAGGGTTCCGGGTTTCTTAGGTCGCTTATGATGACCGCGCTGTAAATATTGAATTTTGGTTAATGTATGGTATCACGTAAATTTTTTGTTTCTATCATTATTTTTATCCGGTATGTAAATGTAATACCGTTTACTTTATAAAGTTTTTCAAAATTTTAGTGACTAACTTTATTATCTGGAATGTAAATGAGATACTGTTTACTTAATATAGTTTCCCACACTGAACACCAATAAACGTTTGTATATGTAGTTATATTTTGTTCTTTGTCTCTAAAGTTCTCTTTTCAAATTTAAATATATATACGTTTATATTTATTAACTTTTAAATATATAGATAGAGTCCCTAACCTAAGGACATCGGTACGCTAAGAAATAAACAACGGACACGGGATTTTACCTTTTACACTACTTTGCTTTATTCAACAAACCCACATTTTATTTTTATGTTTAATACACCTCCATAAGAACAACACAATATTTGTTACGGGTGAATACACCGCGTTAACTTAAACGATATGGCGCATGTATTATACTGAAGCTATTAAGAAATTACGAGGTGATTCCATTACAAAATTCGTAAGTTTGGTGACGTTGCGAAATGCAAATGAGTCGAATGTTTTGGTGATATCCTCGGTTTCGTTTTTCCATCCCCTTAGGATATCTTGAATTATATCGTTCAGTGTCTCTTTGTTTAGTCCCGCGTTAGTAAAAGCTCCAACATCCAAAAGTCGAGATACGGCGTAGAATATACATGACTTCACTTGTGTCTATCGATGACATCACTTTTTCATAATGTTCGGCTACAAAGTCCTCCACACGGCACTCTGGCATGTCGCAGAAAAACAGACTAGGCCAGTTCTTTTCACATCCTTCGCAATGTACCGTAGTTGTTCTTGTTTTTGGTACACCCGTTCTACTATGCACTCCTTGACGATTTTTCCCAGAATTCTCTTGATAAGAAGCCTGACTAGTGGTCTACATCTCGTAACGTCACCGTCTAGAGCAAAAAATACGTTGGTAAAAGTTAAGAGTTTGTTATCTCGCTCAGTGCATTATTGATGTCAGTAGTGTAGCTCACCAGCTGATTGAGGTTCAACCCCTTCTTTCCGGCCAACATTTTACTACGGATTTCGTTCCAGTAATACTCTCTGATATTAACGTACGGGCGACCCTTGAACAATTTCACAGTGGCGAAACGCTCACCTCCGATGGCGAATTTGACTGCTTTCCTCTCATTCGCCTCCTGGTCTGGGTCAGGTTCGAATTTGCGTTTCTGGCTCATTCGTTTTCCCTTCACGTTCTTCATGGGTAGCATGGGTGGATCTGGGGCAGTGTTGGGCGCATATCTCAACTCGCCCATGGCAGCTGCCATCACATCAGACGGGCAGTTTTCGGGCAACATCTTCTGCTCACGCTGATGGGTAGTCGCATCCTGGAGGGTCCACACACTGTCTCGCGTGTAAACGTTGAAACAGTACACCATTCCCTTTGAACTCATCGCTTCACGCCAACCAGCTACAAACATATCGTGAGAAATATCACGAGTGTTGTCGGTTTCAACTCCCTCTTCCACTGATGGTGGCGGGGATGATGATGGTGCCGAGTTGTATGCCTGAGCTAACTCAATATTCAGCTTGGGAAGTGCAGCCATCGTGTCTACGTGTCTGAGATAACAAATTTGTTGCTTCAATTTCTTCTGTCAGCGTGGGTAATAAAATCGAATTCAGAAATCCAACTTAAATAGTATCGCAACCACCGTGCTGATATACAGCGAGTTACGGTGTCACGCAATTTAACCGACCAATCGGAGTGAGTTATGCTTCGATGTTCAACCAATCAGAACGCAGTAAACAATGGTAACTTGTCCGTACGTATAACGAGAACAAAGGGTGACGTTACGGTCGTGTTAGGACTCGCCGTTTCGGATGGGAGCTTGTATTTGAGCCAGTGAACCATAGCCTTTGCATAGCCCGCTGTGTCGAACCATCGAGCCGAAACGGAGTTTGTATAGCCCGCTAGCTGTGACAACAGTTTATGCCTAGTCATATAATGGACGACCAGACCCGCACCGAGATTGCGGGAAAAATAGACGCAGGATATTAAAAATAAATAAATAAATTCATAAATACAATAACCCACTGCATGGTCGATCCGCCCTTTTCTCCTTCCTCGACGTCTTGACAGACGTCGAGGAACCCGTCGCTTTGTTTTCACTTCGTGAAAATACAAACGAGACGTCAACCTCTCGTTTGTGCTGCGTGAAGTGTCTTCGGCGCTCCATGATTTACAATCATTCCCGCACCTCCCAACTGGATCAAACAATAACGGTTTTTCTCCAGTTACACTATTGTGACAGAGATCCCACTCACCACTACCTGTTTCGTTCAAGACGCATCCTGCGTCTTGGCATACGCCGCTCAACATGATGCAACTTGCATCATGTTCTTCACATTATCGTCACTTCGTGACTCTATACACTGCCGTGAGGCGAACAACTCACCACTGCGTGGCTCGGTCGGCATCTGCGCATCATTTTTGGGGTGTGATGCTAACAATAATTATACTAGTGCGTAGCGATGCGTAGCTGCGCATCATTTTGATGCGCAGTTACTAGTGCGTAGCGATGCGTAGCTCGGCATCATTTTTGGGGTGTGAGATGCTCCCTTATTACTACTACTAATACTGTAACACAATGAATGCAGAAAGGTATGTGCTCTATGGGTTATATAGAAACAAATACCTCAAATAAACAAATAACGTCCGTCGGCATCTTATCGAAGTCGGATCCCTTCCTCACCGAGGTGATGTCTATGACCATGCCGTGCCAAGACGGGAAGACCTTCACCGGATCCCTGATCAGAAAGATGTGACGATACCCTCTCGGGATGAACTCGCCCTGCCAGAGAATGGAACATATCCTTTGAGAAATGAGCTGCCTCCCGCGGTGGTCCGCCTCCAGCATCTTCTGTACGAACACATAGTTACAGAGGGAGTCTTCAAATACCGATTCTGAACTCCCCGCATCTATGGCCATACCCAGCAGATGGTCTTTGGGATAGTAGGAACTGAGATCTTTCCCAGTGATTCTGTCCGGTCCGAATTGATAGGCACTCATGAAAGGTTCGTAGAAAAGTTTTGAGTCGGGCACGCCGGTTATGCATTTAAGGAAAGCCGTCGAGAGTGAGCGAGGGGGAGCCCACAGGATTACTCTCACCTGGTCGCTCATCATGTGCTCTATTTCATAAAGAAGAGAAGAAAAACACCACTTAAGACAATTTCAGAGTAAGCCTATGTCTTTAATGAAACACTTGAGATCAGTTGGTCGGAGCTGTATACTTTCATCGCCCTTTCACTTCTGATGACCTGGGTTCGAATCTCGCTTGAAGTATAGCCTTTAGTCAAAGACCAGGCACGTGATCGTGAGTGGCGAAGTCACAAGCGCCTTTATACAAGTCTGTTCCGATGACAACTGAATTATTCATGAACATCCAGCAAAATGAATAATTTATGTATGCAAATTTATTTCAACCAAACACTAAGGAAAATATTGGGGTCGTCTATATTAAAATAAGTGATACCATAACAAACTAGCTGGCTAATACATTATGTTAATACATTATGTTAATACATTATGTTAATACATTATGTTAATACATTATGCTAATACATTATGTACCATGTATTAACATTTCTCTACGAAAATGCGTGGTCTTTTTTCGTATGTGTTGTGTTCTGGGTTGCAACGTCGACTTTAACTAAAGGCTACACTCAGAGCCGAGCTGACGTCTGTTTTTTCTGCAATACACTTCGTGAATGGCTAAGAAATTGGCATAGAAGTCTAATTTTTAAAATGGTTCTTCAGTAATTAATTCACCAATAAATTCGATTTACATGGTAGTCTAGTGGTTAGAACGCTTGCCTTGTAAGTAAGAGGTACATAGTTCAAGACTAGGTTTTTCAACATTTTCATAAATATGTTTTATTCATTTTTTATACATTTCTAAACTACAAAATTAATTCAGAGGAAAAGCCTTTATATATAATAGTAATTCATGGTTGTGGAGGATTTTTTTTGAAGGAAAATAAAGCCAAAAATTAATTTTTAGTATAAAAATGCATATAGTGGACGAAGTGTTTAGGTCTACTGCAGAAGAAAAAAAATCGTGAGCCGAAGCATCGCGACGCGTGGATAGGGTTTTCCGTAATTACTTGATCATGTGGATTTCCCCTTTTGTGCCTGTTTTATAAAAGCTGAGAGATAACAATGACCATCCCTCATCCATCAGCTCAGCATGAATAACAACTAAATATAGTCATGATTAACTTTTGCAATAATTTATCAAAATTGCATGTATGTATGATCGAATCATGTCAAGACCAATTCTTACCTGTCTTGAAGGTGATGTGATAAGTCAGTCTTTTTTGTCCAATCCCTGTCCTCCCGTGGGTTTTTGAAGTTCTACTGAAATTGTAAACATTGATAATGGCAACTTCTTGTGCTGAAAACTGCAAAACGTTATCGCCTATTACTGCATTTCAGTTATGTTGACTCAAACTGTTACTCGTTTGACATTCGAATATCGAACGTCGAATAAGTAACCAACTTCACACCGGTATTTAAAGCTCTTCACAGAGGATCACTCCATAAACAATTTAAATTCCCCAATACAAAGAAGCAAGCGATTGATTTAAAACCATATTTACTGAGTTGGAAACACAGCAGCTGAAACTGATACATCGATGCTTGTTGATGAATTTCGCAAACAATTTGTAATTGGATTGTGTCGAACATGAAATTCAGATCAATAACACTCACGTTACATAGTTAGCTTTTCTGCAAAAATAAAACCGTGACGTTGTATTAATCACTAATACTATTTATGTCAAGAAACAAGAGTAGTATTAGCCCGAATTGTGTGTTTATAAGCGGTGAGAGAGGTATTTTTTGTCTAAATGTGCTAGCAAGATATTCCCGTTAAATTCACTTAGGCCTATCCAACAATGACAACGCTATAAGGGGGTTAGGAGGGAAGGGGGAGGGTCATGTCATGTCAGATTTTCTTCTCACTCCCCCATCAGCTTTTCCCTTATAAACTGGGATTGGCCGCACTGGTGATTTTGCACTGTGTTGTGTGAAACTAACTATCCACATTAAAATATCCCTATTGGTAATCTTGAAATGGTCACGGTTGTATCCTCTACGGGCCTACATCCCTTGACATATTTGTCTGAAGTGGTGACATGTTTAGTACGGATAGTAAATCAATTTCCCAATTGAAAACTTTGTCTTCTGATAGGGAACTAAATCAAAGTAAGAATCAGTGGCGACGATTTCTTGTTACACCTACCCCTTCCCAAACTGTAACCCGCCCGATCCCCTAACGGATCCCCCACCCCCCCGAATGATAAATCGCACATTTTCTTTTCGTTTGAATAACGTAAATACAAAAAAAACACATTCATTCACGAAAAATAAACGTTAATTGTCAATTTAAGAGGTGTTTGTAATAGAAAATACAAAGGACAAATGTAATCATTTGTGTGCTCTAAAGAGGTTTTTTCAGGGGGCGATAATTATTGGGGGAATTACCACTACCGTCCTCCATCTTCCGTCACCCAAGATAGCCGCACACGGTTAGAACGAATAAAACAAATTCTGAAAGCATTTTCATAAATTTCTCGATAGCAATCGAACGTAATTAACAGGGCCATGGCGAAGGCATTATCTTTGGTGGAGGGGGGGGGGGAGGGGCGTGGAAGCCACTAGGAATTTTCCGACTGACTTCAGCGGCGGATTCAGAACTGAAATAGAGCACTGCCATTTTTTTCCAAACAAATTGAGCATATTCAAAATCGCTGGAAGAGGAGGGGATGTGGGTAGTGGGTCAGCGTAACAGATGTGGATAAACAGGAACACAAAAATAAGAACTCATTTGCCTAAATGGGGCGTTTAATTGCAATGAAACGGACATACAAACATTATTGGCAATCCTGAAAAAACCCTTTAATTCCATTATTTTAATTAAGCATCCACCTTATAACTATTCAATTATATAAAAAAATATGTATATCTAATTTGTTTATGCCATTTTCCTTCTAAAATATTAAAGGGAGTGTACAACTCTGGTAATTAGCTAATTACTGAATTATATAATCTTAAAGCTTACTCGATGTGAAGTTGGTGATGGTACCAAACATTCTGAGAAATTATTCCGTCTGGCATGCTGTCATTTTGGAAAAAACGTGAAATGTATTTGTAACGGATCACAGCCGCGATCTATTGTCCACATTACAATAATGCAAAATGCAAAACATTCTTAATACATTTCACTATTTTCTTGCAATTGACACGATGAAATGACAGAGGTTATAGTTTCTGTGTATCAACCTCATAACTACACACTGGGAAAGACAAGCAATGCTCAGTTAAATCAAGTACCATGCATGGTCGCGGCCAGGATTCGAAACCACATTCTGACGACTCGGCCATTAGAACACAAATTCGATGCACTAAAACCGCTTGGCAATAGCACCCCCATGTATGAATGAATGAATGAATTCACAGACATTGGATAAATTTACAGACATTTTAACAATGGTGGACAATTCCTTAAAAATACATAATACACTTTCTTAAAACTATTATTTATACAGATGTCAAGTTGGTGGTATCAAAGATCCCTTCAGTAAAAATTATTCCACGAATAAATTTACGTGACCAATATGAAAGCTTTGAAATTAATTGAAAATTTCACAGATCCATTTACAACCATATACTTTATCTTAACCGCGTAAAAACCTAAAGTACATAATACCCTTTTACCGACTTTATTCTCAATATTCTTTCATTGGCTTTAAATATACAAGCAATCACACGTTCTGTCAGTTATTTTTCAGATATTTTTCCGCTGGATGGGGAGTCTGACCCTTGCGATTTATTTATTTATTTATTTCATTTATTTATATTTTTCCAGACGGCAAAGAATAATTGCATTTGTCATTGTCCTGATAAAACGACACAATCATTGCAGCCATTATAACTTTAGGGTTAGTGAAGACTGTCTAAAATGTATATCTAGGTATGTGTATAGATGATGTACAGAACTTGTATGAGGCACCAAAGAACTACGGTTATTTGTTTAAACATAATTGTCTAGGTTAATATTAATCTTATTACAATTATGCCTACAGTTTTTGTTATGAAAAAAAAACGTACACAAAATGCTTAATAGCTTGTTCCATTATTTAGCAACACCACTACCACTACCACTACCAGACCCCGAACCGGATACACCCTCCTGATCGGAGTCAAATCCATGTCCACTACCACTGCCAGATCCCGAACCAGACCCTCCCTCCTGATCGGAGTCAAAACCCATCTCCACTGCCACTGCCACTGCCACTGCCACTGCCACTGCCACTGCCACTGCCAGACCCCGAACCGGACACACCATCCTGATCGGAGTCAAAACCATGCCCAGCACTGCCAGATCCCGAACCAGATCCTCCCTCCTGATCGGAGTCAAAACCCATCTTCTCTCCACTGCCACTGCCAGATCCTGAACCAGACTCACCCTCCTGATCAGAGTCAAAACCATGCCCACTACCACTACCAGATCCCGAACCAGATCCTCCCTCCTGATCGGAGTCAAAACTCATCTTCTCTCCACTGCCACTGCCAGATCCCGAACCGGACCTATCACCCTCTTGATCAGAGTCAAAACCCATCTTCTCTCCACTGCCACTGCCAGATCCCGAACCGGACCTATCACCCTCTTGATCAGAGTCAAAACCCATCTTCTCTCCACTGCCACTGCCAGATCCCGAACCAGACTCACCCTCCTGATCAGAGTCAAAACCCATCTTCTCTCCACTGCCACTGCCAGATCCCGAACCAGACCCACCCTCCTGATCAGAGTCAAAACCATGTCCACTACCACTGCCAGATCCTGAACCAGACCCTCCCTCCTGATCGGTGTCAAAACCCATCCTCTCTCCACTGCCAGACCCCGAACCGGACCCATCAACCTCCTGATCAGAATCAAAACCCATCCTCTCTCCACTGCCAGACCCCGAACCGGACCCATCAACCTCCTGATCAGAATCAAAACCCATCTTCTCTCCACTGCCAGATCCCGAACCGGACCTATCACCCTCTTGATCAGAGTCAAAACCCATCTTCTCTCCACTGCCACTGCCAGATCCTGAACCAGATCCTGAACCGGACCCAACCTCCTGATCGGAGTCATAGCCCATTCTCTCTCCACTGCCACTGCCACTGCCACTGCCACTGCCACTGCCACTGCCACTGCCACTGCCACTGCCACTGCCACTGCCACTGCCACTGCCACTGCCACTGCCACTGCCACTGCCACTGCCACTGCCACTGCCACTGCCACTGCCACTGCCACTGCCACTGCCACTGCCACTGCCACTGCCACTGCCACTGCCACTGCCACGATTGTTTTCGTCATCTACGGCGTTGTCACATACTGGATCTGTCTTACTACCTGCATACAGTTTCACATCGTTGGTTTCAACATTTACCTTGTCCTTGTGTATCTCGTTGAGAACATCAGTTGGAATCTCGTTAGGGGTCCCCTTGTCGGAGCTGAATGAAAATACACGTGAAGATCCATATCCAACGTTGTTCGGCACCACCAAAGACTGCGAGTTTACACGAATAGGCACAGGTGGATTGGCAATCATGTTGATGACGTTGTTTGCTATGGAAGTCTTTGAATCTGAATTAATCAGTTTCTCGGTATTTGCCATAGAAGAGGATCTCCCGGCCCTTGGGAATGTGATGTCAGTGTAATGTTTCTTCTGGCCGGTGGATTTGTCTTGGGCCATGAATGACAATCCTGTAGTGAAAAACAAAATGTTGAGATAAGTTCTATACGGATGTCCACCGGTTGTGGATGGATCCAGAAATGAAATGGAAGGGATTTAAATTAAGAATCAACAATGCCATTCCCTTCAAAAACTGCGGTGTTAAAATTACACCAGTGGTGTATATGTTATTCCGTTCGGTCCGTGCTATATTGTGAGAGTTGTCCAAGAACACCCCGGTTTGTGTTCCAGCGAGGGTCATAATATACATTACTGTAAACATTTATTATTGGTGCAAATATCGTCAGCAATAATCACAAAGAGCCAATAAGTGTCAGCACACTGCAAATGTCTATAGCCAGAAAATCAAATTTGAAGGAAGGCACTTTTTAAAATCACCCTTTCTACCTCATTCCGTTGGCCGAACTGTATGGTTTTTATAGGTAACGAAAGCTTACATCTAGTGTTTTTACAATTTATATATTTAACAGTACAAAAATGCTTTAATTAATGCGTAACTCATTAACTATTGGGCACTTCGTGAAAATCCAAAAATCGGAAGGCCTTATTATTTTACTCACAAAATCAAGCATGACGTCGCCAGTTTTACTTGATGACAATGAATTTAATATATACTTTTAAATGATAATTTTGATTATTATTTTGTCTTACGACCTCCGTACAAAAACCAGTGCTTTAATCTTCGGAAATCGTTGCGATGGACCATTGTTCGAAGTTGTTCGTAATAAACGTTGGGTTAAAGCATAAAACCTTTTGATAAGGATGTTAAGTAATTTCAAACTGGAAACTTCATTATACATTATCAACATTTTAATCAATAATATCATAAGAATTCCATAAAATGAGATGAACAACCGACACTGATTTTATACAACGAATATAAAGGTTCCACCAAAACAAATCAGACCTCATGGTTGAGGGGCGACGTCAGTGCAGTGTCCAGCTTCTTTTTTTATTTTTATTTTTTAGGTGTTCGTGTTCGTTTTTTCTTCTCCTTCTCGATGAGACTTGTCGAACAAAAAAAAACAGTTCCAAAGTTCACAGGGCCTTCAAAATCGACACATACAAAGACCATAACATGTATATAAGTTTTGAGGCTTTGCATGGTGGAATATCGATATCGTTTCGGTTTGCGGTAACACCATGTGTTTATCTCAACTAACGTGAAGCTGAGGTACATGTAGTTATCAATAAAGTTGCGACATACAGTTTCATGTAAAGTTGTGACGTCATCAGATATCGAAATACACTAAACTCCAATTTTAATATTTCAAAAAATCATATCTCATGGACCACATAAGATTTTTACACAATTTTGCATCTTACAGATCTTGAATTATGTGACATTTCCTTACACAGACATGACCCAATCTGACTTCTTCCGGTCGAAACCGGAAGTTTAACTGAAAAAATATTCTGCAACACTTTTATAGGGTCTGCAGCCAACATGATATGGTATTTTGAGCGTGCCTTCCGTGGACGAAATTACTATTGACATGTGACCTTTTTAAAAATGTGACTGATGACATCATCACCTGTCACAGCGCCCTCTGGCGACAGGTTTAGAAAAATTTATAATTTTCTATCTCAAAAACCCTCTGAAACTGAATATGACTTCTGTGAATAAAGTGATTAGTGACATCTTATTGTATAAAAATGTATTTGATGACGTCATCAAAGTTCAGAGCGCCCCCTAGCGGCATTTTTAAAAAGGGATTATTTTCCAGTCTCAGATATTGAACCAAATCAGGTACTAACGTTATTTTTTATGATCATGAGGAAGTTCATGAGGAAGTTCATGAGGAAGATCATGTGTCATACATATAACCTTCAAATCACCCGATCTGACCTTTACTTCCGGTCTAAACAGGAAGTTCAAAGTCAACACATTCTAACGCAAAATTGATAGGTCTTTTGAATAAGAAATTGATATTGTTATAATAAAAGATGATATACGTTTGCAAAATATGATTGACATCATCGATGATAATTTGATTGATCCGGCCGGAAGTTGACACGAACACCGTGTCAACTTGGATTTTCCTGTACAAAAAAATAGAGCTCAAGTGTTTGTTAGAACAAACACTTGAGCTCTATTTTTTGTACAGGGAAATCCTTTAGCGGGGCGTAATGGCGACGGGGCGTAATGGCGACGGGGCGTAATGGCGACGGGGCGTAATGGCGACGGGGCGTAATGGCGACGGGGCGTAATGGCGACGGGGCGTAATGGCGACGGGGCGTAATGGCGACGGGGCGTAATGGCGACGGGGCGTAATGGCGACGGGGCGTAATGGCGACGGGGCGTAATGGCGACGGGGCGTAATGGCGAGGGGCGTAATGGCGACGGGGCGTAATGGCGACGGGGCGTAATGGCGACGGGGCGTAATGGCGACGGGGCGTAATGGCGACGGGGCGTAATGGCGACGGGGCGTAATGGCGACGGGGCGTAATGGCGACGGGGCGTAATGGCGACGGGGCGTAATGGCGACGGGGCGTAATGGCGACGGGGCGTAATGGCGACGGGGCGTAATGGCGACGGGGCGTAATGGCGACGGGGCGTAATGGCGACGGGGCGTTATGACGATGGGTCGTTATGGTGAGGGGCGTCATGGCGATGGGGCGTAATGACTGGAACCCGACCAGTATACGGATAGAACAGCTGGATGGGCTTCAATGCAGGTGATTCTAGACCCAAACGTTTTGAGGCTTATATTTAATTTCAGGGTTGCACTTTTGCCTCACCTCCCTTTTGGACATAGCTGGCCTGCCGATCAACAGTGATCTTTATTAAAAGATGTAGGCGTACCCTCAACAGCTCGATCCTGCACGTTGCGGACAGGGAATCGCAAAACAAACTCACCTTCGCGATATGAAGACGTGACATACTTCAATGCGTCTGGTTTATTAACGGTCTTTATGACTTTCAACCTGGCGAGGATACCGTGTTGGTCTGCAGCTGACGCCACGCTAAATAAGATAACCACAACGCCTGCTAATGAAGCCAAAAGAGACGCGGTATCACGGCAAATCCACATTTTCACTCAATGAAAGCTGCTTTTGCAACTACTCTTCAACTCTACTCTTCCTCAGTATGTGCGAAATAATTTATACTAAAACCCCGCTGGGCCATAAAAGAGCCACAAACAGCTCAATTAGAGCATGGAGGAAGAAAGAGCTCTTTCTTCCTCCATGATCAGAGTAACACAATAGAGTACACTCCAAAGTCACAGGCAAGTTTACTGGCTTGGAACCAAAATGATCCCGGTTGCCCTTATAGTTTGGCTTGCTGTTGGGTTGGGAACGTAACCCAACAAGTCAGTTGAGATTCCTATTGAGTTGACAGGGTAACAGCACTATCCTGGCAAAAACCCCAATGGAAAGAAACACGACTGCATTGTTTGCAGTAACCGCAAATAGGCAGGCGAAAACAAAGATGATCTGTAAACAATGTACACAACCTATGTGCATAGTTCCTTGCTTTGAGAAATACCACACCACTTGATTGTAAATCTGTACTATTTGCCTCCAACCCCCCCCCCCCCATTCAATGTTGGGAAAGGTCGGACGCGCCGCAGATTACAGCCCAAACCAACATTGAATTGGTGGGGGGGGGGGGGGTGTTAGCATGGATTGTGATATATGTACACTGAATACAAGTAAATGGTTCATTTCCAAGAAGAAAACCAAAAAAAATCCCAAAAAATCTCATCCCGAGTTCTTGTTTTTCACATGGAAAAGAAATCTGGTACTGTATTAGCATGTATTTATTACAAATTCTCTGAAATATCACCTATTTGTATTACTTTTCTTCAGTGTAAATACTGATCTAATTATTTCATTGTTTTGCTTTTACACTTACAAAATAGACGCACAATATTTTCCTCCTTTTGTATACTCATTTTTACCATAAGTTTTACATACAAATATATCTGAGCCATTTGGTATGTACAGTACACATGTAAAAAAAAGTGTCTATCACTGCAGAGTGAGGGCGCACTTCAATGAAATTGTGAAAAACCCAATGGTGCTAAAGTGACATTGGGCTCCTAATTGCTGTGGTAAAGAAGGGTACTCTCTTACATAAGTGGCTGGTAATGAAAGGGGTAAAGGTGTGGAAGGTGGTTATTTAAAAATTCCTCTCGAAACAATACACCTAGAGTCGGATTTCATGACAAGGCCAGTCACAGTTGGTATAGTACCCAGTTTGCCTATAGAGGGTGTTACGTTCTTACTTAATAAAATTCTCGGTAGCCTTGTTCCTTCTGGATTTGAAATAACTCATGTACCTCGCCCAAATAGAGTTGGTGGCGGAGTTGGTATTGTTCACAAAGCAGCCGTATCTTGTGAGCAGCTAGTCGAACCCTTTTTCAGCGATATCTTTTGAAAGCATATGCTGTAATCTCACATTTCCTGGAACTGCAAACCCTCTGAAATTGGTTGTAATATATCGTCCACCTCCCAGCAAGAAGAATAGGACAACCCCAAAGATATTCTTTGATAAGTTTTCGGATTATTTAACGATTCTATCCATACAGTCTGGAAACTTGCTCATTGTTGGAGACTTCAACTTTCATTTTGATAAATCATCTGATAGTGAGACAAAATGCTTCAGGGACATTCTTGATTCAACATGCCTTACACAATTTGTTCAGTCCCCGACTCACGTGAATGGACACATTCTTAATTTAGCCATCAGTCGCTCATCGGACGCTCTTGTAGAGTCAGTATCTGTTAAGGATATGCTTACAGACCACTCTGCAATACACTGTAATCTAAATCTTCAGAAACCAAAATACCCAAGACGTGAAATTTCATTTCGTAAGCTGAAGTCAATTGATCACAACAGTTTTGCCACAGAACTCTCCAAATCTGATTTGATACTAAACCCAGAATGTGATCTTGATAAACTTGTCAATCAATACAACACAGTGCTTTCCGATCTGCTGGAGAAACATGCGCCACTTCGTAAACGTAGTATCACTGATAGGCCGCGTACCCCATGGTACAATGATGACATCAAGGAGGCAAAGAAATACCGAAAACGGCTCGAGAGACGTTGGCGGAGAACAAGGCTGTTATCTGATAGGAAATTATTCCAAGCGCAACGGCTCTGTGTTTTCAAGATATGTCTTCTTACATGGAAAGCTCTACATGGCAACTCGATCACCTTCATATATTCAAGATCTTCTTACCATTCACAATTCTAATCGCAGTGGACTACGCTCAGCAAACCAAAACTTCCTTACTGTACCACATGGAACTTGTAAAACTTTTGGGGATAGGGCTTTTTCTGTTGCAGCCCCTTTGGAATATGCTTCCACAAAGTTTAAGACTGTGTGACAATTTTAATTCTTTCAAAAAGCTTTTGAAAACTCACCTTTTTGTGCAAGCTTATAATGAATGTTAATTTTGTGCATTTTGTTTCATGTATTTATCTTTGTTTATCTAATGTTCCATATCTTTGTGTCTTTTTCATTATCACCAGCGCCTCGGATTAGGTTTCTAGATAGATGGCGCTTTATAAGTTTCATTATTATTATTATTATTATTATTATTATTATTATTATTATTATTATTATTATTATTATTATTATTATTATTATTATTATTATTATTATTATTATTATTATTATTATTATTATTATTATTATTATTATTATTATTATTATTATTATTATTATTATTATTATTATTATTATTATTATTATTATTATTATTATTACTTGGGAACGATATTGCAGGGACAAAAGTTCAAAGTAATCCTTGTGCACAGGTTACTAATGCCCCTCACAGTAGTGTAGACACAGAGCGTTTATTAGATGAATATCCGGGCATTTTTCCCGCATGTGTCACTCCACGTTCAATGGTCCGTGCCTCACAAAACGAGGACATTGATGATGAATGTTTTAAGCTAGCAGGAACATT
This sequence comes from Zoroaster sp. YZ-2022, assembly GCA_029582265.1. Lineage (NCBI taxonomy): Eukaryota > Metazoa > Echinodermata > Asteroidea > Forcipulatida > Zoroasteridae > Zoroaster > Zoroaster sp. YZ-2022. The sequence continues at coordinate 9,699,783 of CM055834.1, read as the reverse complement.
CTTTCAAACTTTGAATGATAAAGTTTCCCGAGAGAAAGAAAGTCAGGATCCTAATTTCTCGGTCCCTCTTGTGTTAAATAAAACTGCTCTGATTGAGGCTCAGGAATCTGACCCTCAGTTGCGTAAACTAGGAAATGATGCGGTTAGTGCACAAGAGGCTGAAAAAGCTCAGGTGTGTTATTTTTGGTCTAAGTCGGGGGTTTTAATGCGCAAATGGCGTCCCCCTGAGGTACCTGCAGATCAAGAATGGCGAGTTTTAACTCAAATTGTGGTCACCAAAATCGTATCGGGCTGAAATTAGCCCACGAACTACCTACTTCAGGTCATTTAATTGGGGGTTCGAAAAACTCGAGACCGCATCTTGTGTCATTTCTTTTGGCCAAATTTGTATCAAGATGTTGGTGAATTTTGCAGAACATGCCACACGTGTCAAGTTGTAGGCAAACCAAATCAAAAAATTAAAGTTGCACCACTTATTCCTATTCCTGCATGCGGACAGCCATTTGACAGAGTCATAATTGACTGCGTGGGTCCCTTGCCAAAACTAGATCTGGGCACGTGTATATTTTGACAATTATGGATGCAAGTACCAGGTATCCGGAAACAGTTCCTCTGAGAAATATAAATGCTAAATCTGTGTCTGAGGCCCTAGTTATTTTTTTTTTACTAGAATGGGACTTCCAAAGCAAATTCAGCACGATCAAGGTTCTAATTTCATGAGTACAGTGTTTGGTGAAGTAATACAATTACTTGGTATTGAACAAATGGTTTCATCCCCCTATCATTCTCAATCGCAAGGTGCGATAGAAAGATACCATCAAACCTTGAAAACGATGATTAAGACCTATTGTCATGATAATCAAGATGATTGGGACAAAGGCATTGATTTCTTGTTATTTGCCACAAGAGATTCAAAAAACGAATCCACAGGGTTTAGCCCATTTGAACTTGTGTTTGGTCACGAGGTTAGAGGACCATTGAAATTGGTCAAAGAAAGATGGCTTGCCGAGCCACAGGTAGAAACTGATTTATTGGACTATGTGTGCAATTTTAAAGATCGCCTGTTTAAAGCATATGGCGTGGCTAAAACAAACTTGACTAGTTCACAAGAACGTATGAAATCATGGTATGATAAGAACGCTATAGGGAACGATCATTCAAGGCTGGAGACAGAGTTTTGGTTTTGCTTCCTATTCAGGGAGAGCCTTTGAGAGCTAAGTTTAGTGGTCCGTACATCATTGATGAAAACTCAACAGCGTCAATTATGTTGTTAAAACTCATGACCGTAGAAAGTCTAGAAGGGTTTGTCACGTGAATATGTTGAAAAAATATCACGAGAGAACTACTGAGACAAAACCTGTAGTGATAACATACCCAGTGGCGTAGCTTGCTATGTTCGCCAGGGGGGGCGAATCGGATCCCAGGGGGCCCACCAATCAGATTTTACAGATTTTTAGGGCCCCCTCTTTACCTGGGGCCGTGGGCAACTACCCTTTTGCCCTTATGTAAAAGCGGCCCTGTATACAGGGCCGGATTTATAAGGGGGCAAAGGGGGCAATTGCCCCGGGCCCCCCTGCCAGAGGGCCCCCAGACTAAGGACTTCCTTTATATAAAAAAATGTAATAATTATAAAATTAGTTTTATATTTTTTTCGAAGAAATGCGGTTTATCATTCATTTTAGTTCATTTTTTATTTGTCATGTAATTTAATTTCTATGTCGAGGGGCCCCCGAACCTGAAGTGCCCCGGGCCCCTCAAGGTCTAAATCCGGCCCTGCCTGTATAGTCCTGCCTGCTGGTGGGCCCGTCAGTCAGTCCCATAAGCATGTGAAAACAATTCGCATGTGTTAGGGGGGGCCCACTTATTCTGGAACTGGAGCCTGGGGGGGGGGCCGCCCCCCCCCCCCCCCGCTAGCTACGCCACTGAACATATCCCTCTCTAGAGGTTAGTGAGGACGAGGTTAAAAGTGAGATAGAATTTGATGAAAAACTTAGTCTTGAATCAATCAGTTCCAAGAGTTCTGTCATGGATCAGAATTCTCATGTGATAGCAAATTTGGATGTTAAACTTGGTCACTTACCTGAGAAGGAACAAAGAGAAATGGTTGAAACTATCGAGTCATATGTGCAATTATTCAAAGATAAACCCAGGGAGAACTTCACTGTTAATTCATGATGTTGATGTTGGTAATGCGAGTCCGATCAAACAACACCCATACCGTTTAAACCCGACCAAACTTGAACTTGTGCGAAAAGAAGTGAGATACATGTTAGAGAATTAAATAATTTCTCCGGCCATCAAAGCCAATGGAGTTCACCAGTTTTATTAGTTCCAAAAGAAGATGGATCACAACGTTTTTGCATCGATTATAGAAAAGTGAATTCTGTTACAAAAACTGATTCATATCCCATTCCACGGTTGGATGACTGCATTGATCGAATAGGGCATACCAAGTATGTAAGCAAGTATGACCTTTTGAAAGGGTATTGGCAAGTGCCATTGACAGAAAGAGCTAAGGAAATTTCTGCTTTTGCAACTCCAGATGGTCTGTACGCATGTAATGTTAAGCCGTTTGGCATGAAAAATGCTCCTGGTACGTTCACAAGAATGATGAATCAAATTACCTCAGAAATAGATGGTTGTGGAGCTTACATCGATGATGTTATCATTTATTCAAATACATGGACCGATCATGTTGCAAAAACAAAAGTACTGCTTGAGAAATTGTCTGACGCTAATTTAACTGTTAACTGTTAACTTGAAGAAAAGTGATATAGGTCAAGCTCATGTAACATACCTAGGTCATCAGGTTGGTCAAGGCAAGGTTTTGCCAAAAGCAGCGAAAGTGCAAGCAATATAAGATTACCCAGTGCCAACACACAAGAAAGAAGTGCTTCGATTTCTTGGTATGACTGGTTTTTACCGTAAATTCTTGCCCATATTTTGCACATATTGCGGAACCGTTAACCAGTGGTGTGGAATAAAAATTCATCTTTTATTGAACATGAAGGGAACATTTTGTTTGGCCTGGGGTGTGATGAGTTGAACGTATTCAATATTTTGTGTATAGGCCTACTGGATAATGAGGTCTACATTGTAGCGGCTAATTACTCACTAATTAGTAAGCCAAATTACCCATTTCCAAAGTATTCTCAGTGTTATGCTTTTTAAGAATATGGAACAAAATGTACTGATAAATAAAGATAATATCAAATTTCGTTCAAAATATCCAAACCTTCTGAAATCACGGAGTATTTATTTCACCACCTTGAACTGCATGGATTCTATTTTTTCTGAATACGCGGCTGGGTAGTTCGTGAATCCGCGGTTGGCATTTCTGGCCCAATACGCGGCTAGCTTCAGTCTGGGACATTATTTTGATTCATATGGGTATGGTTCCCAAACGTTGCTAGTGCAATTGCAATACACAATTTGGATCATACTACTCTATACAAAACCACAGTACTAAACACATGACACCACTCACCCGGACCCTCCTCCTGTCACCCCACTGTTCCGATCAAATCAACATTTACATTAGCGTTCCACTTCCGCCAGTATTTGAGAGTGATTTTGATCATTTGACCTTACCTCTAAAAACGTCGAGTTTCACACTTTTGAAAAAGGCTTCCAATATTATCACAATCAGACATGTCTGGACAGAAAAATCTGTCAGCTGTGTTGAAAAGGAAGGGCGAACTTGTGTTAGTAAGTTTGATTTTAAAGTAACGTTAGGCTACTAAGTACTAGTACTACTTTGTAGTACTAGTAGTACTCAGCACTAGTACTAGTAGTAGTAGTACTAATAGCCCCATTCTACTTAGGGCCAATACACTGGACTCCCACATACCCTTGGCCCCTACATGTTTGTAACTTATGTACAAAAAGGAGCGAATTTCAACTTCTGATCTGCTAATTATTACAATCTAAAATTTTGTGATTAGGTAAGACTGCCCAAGCAGACACTTTTGGCATGAAGTTTGCTATTGTGAGATCGGTAATTTGGGTGAAATTTTATATTACTATTAGGCCCCCCTATTTTGTTTTAAATTTCAAAAATGTTTCGAAAATTTCATGAAAGTGAGCTATCCCAGAATAACAGATTTTGTGCCAAATGTGTCTGCTTGGGCAAGGTTACCTAATCGGAAAGAATGTTGTATCCGACCGCCACTTTTTAAGGGCTTTTTTGGAATTTTTTTGCAACCACTAACCAGTTAAAAATGATTCTATGGATTTTTGGTGGTACAGAAAGCAAAAACTATCTTTAAAATCCACTTTTATGATGGTTTTCGGACTTTATTTCCCTTCTAAAAAAATCTTCCCCTTCAGAAAATAGAAGGATCCTATTATGCCACTGCGCATGTACAATGACTGTGTTGGTCACTAATTGTGGAGTTTACAAGATCAGACTGACATGACTGAGGAAGTCGTCGTATACCAAAAATGCCTGATTTTTCATGAAATAAATATCCTGGAATAATTTGAAGTATATGTCCATCATCATCCATATGTTCTCCACCTTACCAGGTAGGTAAGATTACTTTATTGGTTATATTGAATGAGAAAAAGTGGCGGTCGGATACGACATTCTACCCACCTAATCACTAAGTTTTAGGTTGTAATAATTAACGTTAGCAGATCAACAAAACAAAAAAATCACTCCATTTTTGTACATGTGGGGTTAAGGCTAAGGATATGGAGGGAGTCCAGTGTATTGGTCCTAGAATGGGGCTAATTTTAAAGGGACAGTATCATCACGATCAACAGGGCATGGAATCAGAGTACTAATGTTAATTTTAGATTGACTGAAAATAATACCCCACACGATAAGGTCATGAGCCAGTCACTGTGTTCATCTTAAAATAGGATACCGATTCCATGCTTTGTTGAAAGTCGGCTCTATTTGTGACGATATTGTCATGCTAACGTTTCCTATTCAAATACACTGTAAACTATTCAAATAATCCTCTCAAACTGGAAAATTTGCTGACATATACATATTTTCTCCCTAATATTAACAGGTAGATTCACCCATCCCTTTGCCTGAAGAAAATGGTTAGTACCTTTCATTTCGGAAATATTTTACCATCGTACCTGGGCAATGGTTACTCACGTAACATTTTCTAGGTATTGGGCCCACTCTTAACCCTAAACCTAACCCTCCAGGGTATTTTGGCTAGAAACCCTGCCAGACGCATCAGATTGCATCGTTTGTCAAAGTGACTTGACTGCCCAGTGCAGCAAAATCCATCAGGTTACAAATCTCAAGGCCGAACTGCCTCAGAGTCTGTGGTCACCAAACGCAGCAGGATACAACTCTGGCATTGTTCAATGGGACCAGCTCTCAATAGAAACAGACTTGGCTGCTTATGCACTGGTGTTGACAGCTGAATGCATCAAAGTGCACCAGACTTTTCCACTGTGCTGCGTCTGGCAGGGTTAGGGTTAATGCCATAATTTCTTTACTTATATATTTCACTCATCAGATTTTTTTTAACAGAAGAAGCATTATATACAGACTTTACTCGGCACAAAAAAATAATTTCAGAAATTTGTTTTGTATGTACGCTATATAAGAAAAATTCTGGTTTCTCACATAACATTTTTCAAAAATGCCTAAAATGTTGCCTTTTCTCTTATATAGCATACATATATTAATATAACAAATTTCTGAAATTATTATTTTGTGCTGAGTAAAGTCTGGGTGTAATGCAATTGCTGTGAAAAATGAATGAGTGAAATGTATACTATGACATTAAGAGTTAGCCCAAAATGTCAAAAATGTAATGTGACTGTGAGTAACTGCCCACCTGCACTTGTCATTTTTCTTTATCTTTTGGACATTCTCAGGGTCAGTCCATTGTACAGTTACGATTATCGCAACTAAAGCTCATGCTACCTTCTGTATTTTCAGAAAATCTTTGAATTTTATTTGTGCACAAAATGGGAAAACCATTCCAAGTCAGTGTCCAGCCTAAGTTTCAATGTTCATATTATAAATATGTATTATTTCCTATGAGTAACTTATATGAAATGTTATATCTGTTCACTGTTTCTCCTCCATTTCATTTCTGGCTCCGCCCCCCATATGTTTTATGGTTTTCCATATGGTTTTACATATTGTCATATCTGGTTTTAAATATTGTCATATATGGTTTTCCATATTGTCATATGGTTTTACATACATATATAACATCAAGAATCTGTTGACTGTTTCTCCCTCATTTCATTTCTGGCTCCGCCCCCCTTATGTTTTTACATATTGTCATATATGGTTTTACATATTGTCATATGGTTTTACATATAACATCAAAAATGTTGCCATTGATTATTTTGTGTTTCTATGAAATCTGTTAACCGTCCATGAAACCCCCTTTTCTCCCCCCTCAAAGAGGTTCAAATCAGAATGCACGCTGTGGGTATCTGTGGTTCGGACGTCCACTATCTGGTCAACGGCCGTATTGGCGATTTCATCGTCAATGCCCCCATGATACTGGGCCACGAGTCAGCGGGTGTGGTCTCTGCACTAGGGAAGGGTGTGACCAGTCTGAAAGTTGGTAAGAGGGCTTGTATTTTGATTAATATGGGTATGGTTCCCAAATGTTGCTAGTGCAATTGCAATACACAAATTGGATCATACTACTCTATACAAAACCACAGTACTAAACACATGACATCAGCCACCCACCTGCCACCTGGTAAGAGGGCTTGTTGTGTCCTAATAATAATAATAATAATAATAATAATAATAATAATAATAATAATAATGTGGACTTATATAGTGCACGTATCCACCAAACTGGTGCTCAAGGTGCATTATATTATTACCCCTGCTCATCAGGCGCATAAATCATTCCTGAAACCATCTCAGCTCCCTGGGGAGTATACAGCTCAATTGCTGCCATTACAGCGCATATAGGGCTAATCAAACACAACAACCAACTCTGCCCTCACAGGTACCCATTTACCCCTGGGTGGAGAGAAGCAATTATGGTAAAGTGTCTTGCTCAAGGACACAAGCACCCCGGTCGCAGTCGGGATTCGAACCCACATTCTGACGACTCGGCCATCAGAACACAAATCCGATGCACTAAACCGCTCGACCATGGTACACCATGTATAGCCTCTTTTTATAGGTTGAGATTGAAGATGTATCACCCATGTTTTATGGACAGTTTCCGGAAATTAGTGTTTTCATTGGAACATTGATAATTTCCTTTAAGAAAAGAAATACTTTGAAATGAGCTATTTCCTAAAATAGTTGTCAGAAGCTTGGTTTAACAGTAAAACAAAAGTAAAGACGGTTTGTGGTGACACCACGTGAAATTCTCAGTTGAGTAATAATTACTTCTGAAAACAACTGGGGGTTACAACTCGACGTTTCGATCAGTATGCTTTTTTTTTCTTTCTTTGTTACAGTACACATGACCAAACTGTATGTTAATACCATTGTACAATTTTCATTTGAAGGTGATCGTGTGGCCATTGAGCCTGGCGTTCCGTGTAGGATGTGTTCATTCTGTAAGGAGGGACGTTACAATCTCTGTCCAGACATCCTCTTCTGCGCCACTCCTCCAGTGGATGGTTCCCTGCGTCGCTTCTACTGCCACGCTGCTGACTTCTGTTACAAGTAAGTCACCACCCTCGTTGACACATCCTGATTTTGTTAAGTATAGTAATAGGTAAAATGATATTTAATTTAAGGTCCCACTGAAGTTACCTCAGTATTAAGGCTGAAGGAGTCGTTGTCACCCAGGAGTCGTTGTCACCCAATGGTACCCAGGCAATCATACAAGTCCTCTATTTGTTATACATAGGATTGAGATTGCCTGGGTACCATTGGGGAGTACCCTAGGTGACAACGACCCCTTCAGCCTCGGTAAGTAACCCTTGTGCAAAGTAAACATTCATGCATCTTCCATTTATGCATTTCTTTGCAGGCTCCCTGATCACGTATCTCTGGAGGAGGGCGCCCTCTTGGAACCATTATCCGTCGCTGTTCACGCGTGCCGTAGGGCCGGCGTCAGACTGGGCCACCGGGTTCTTATCCTGGGTGCAGGTCAGTGAAATTTGGTGAAATTTAGTTTCCCCTTGGCGGAATCTTCCCGACGGAATTACTTTCTTAGCCAGGCTGACATGCTACTGTGGGTTACCATGCTGTTGTCAACTGTCAGTATCAGAAACATAAAACTGTATGAGTCAGACGATTGTCATGTCTGTTATGGACACTTCTATTCAGTATTTTGTATGTCTCACTATTCCCCATTGACACATATTACAAGTTGTGCATCTTTTTGAATATCTGGTGTTTATATCCGTTGTACAAATTGCTCCCTTTACTACCCCAAAACTCAGCGATATCATTGGATTTAGGTTGCTTTATATGCCTTATATTATAAGTTTTCCATTTCATGTCCTCAGGCCAAAAAAAAGTCTCCGGTTTCTGGTCATCGGTTGGCTTCAAAATCGGTTCAGCGATGCATTTTTTATTTTTTTTGGTAATTTTTTTTTTTGTCAACAGGGAAATATGTGATACACGTATACGCAGGGACCAAATTTCCCATGTACAAAGTACGGTTGCTAAGAGAGGCCTCATAAATCGGGCAAATTTTCATACCCCTATGTGAAAAAGTCATTTAAAACACAGCACAGTAGAAATCCAATCGATCCAGCAATTTTGGCTGCAGTTGGACATCGTTTCATAGCAAAAAAAAAGAAAAAGAAATTAAAAATGCCGAGGCGCGGGTCTGAGGCAACGAGCGTGATGGGCCTAATCACTCAAGACTACCAAACTTGACACCTGACCTCTGACCTCATATGTATATTCAGTGATATTCGGCAAGGTTTCCAGTCTGCGTGCATTTTGAGGGCATTCCCAATTTTCCATGCATTGGATGCCACCCAAAAAAAGAATGAATTTTTGGTCATAATCGTGCTTCTTGAATTTTCACATGATTTCTATTTTTTTCCATAGGTCCTATTGGATTGATGTCTTTGCTGAGTTCCCGATCAATGGGAGCATCTCAGATCGTCATCACCGGTAAGGAACACCAAATAATTAACAACAAGGCCATCTTTGTGTCGGATTTCGCTGTATGCAATCATGTTTATCAAGCTGATTTTCATCACATGAAATGGGACCAGACCATTTCCCTTCTCGGCCTCGGTTTCAGTCACCCGGATTTGTATGGAAGTAAAACAAGATGGCGGCCCCGTTAGTCAATACAAGCTGTTATCCTCAATTTCTAACAATGCCGTCCAATGCCCCAAACCACTCAGCCATGATCAAGATGTCATTCCTACATCACACTACGTAATAATACTTTTAATCTGACTCTGCTATTTTTTTTCACCCCTGTCTCATAGATTTGGACCAAGGTCGTCTGGACATGGCCCTTAAGCTCGGAGCCCATCATGCATTGCGTGTGGACACCAGGGACCCTGAAGAGATGGCGCGCAGAGTTGAGGCGGCGTTGGGATGTAAGCCAGACGTCAGCATCGAGTGCAGTGGAGCAGAACCTAGCATACAGACAGGCATCTATGTAAGTCCTTCATAATAATAATAATAATAATGTGGACTTGTATAGCACATATATCCACCAAACTGGTGCTCAAGGCGCATAAATCATTCCTGAAACCATCTCGGCTCCCTGGGGAGTATACAGGTCAATTGCTGCCATTTCGGCGCATAATTATAGGGCTAATCAAACACAACCAACTCTGCCCTCACAGGTACCCATTTACCCCTGGGTGGAGAGAAGCAATTATGGAAATGTGTCTTGCTCAAGGACACAAGTACCATGGTCGCGGTCGGGATTCGAACCCACATTCTGACGACAGCCATCAGAACACAAATCCGATGCACTAAACCGCTCGACCATGGCACTTCACAAGCCTGCACCTATAAATATATTGTAATTGTCTCATTTATCAGTATGAAGGTCCAAATATATCCTCTGCTGGCCTATCCTCTGAGTGTCACTATATTGAAGCCTCCATCTATAAATACATTGTAGTTCAAAGTCATTAAATGTCTCAAGGAATAAGGGCCTGCATTACAGGTGCAGATATTATTAAAATGTTTCTACCTCAAATTTGTAATTCAAGATAGTATCTTGGCATGCTTAAATGTGAATCTTCAGAATGCATTGGTGTACCTCTAATGCCCCTCGCATGTATGGATGCATATCAAAATTTAGCTTGTGTGTATGTAGGAAACATGAGGTTAGATTTGTTTGAAAACACCAACACATCATATGGAGTGTCGTGGCCGAGCGGTCTAGCGCACCGAACTCAAGTTCTGGTGTTGCCAGCAGCAGGGTGTGGGTTCGAGCCCCGGTCGTGACACTTGTATCCTTGAGCAAGGTACTTAACCATAATTGCTTCGTCCTTCGGATGGGACGTAAAGCCGTAGGTCCCGTGTGTTGTATAATGCACGTAAAGTGGATTGTCGTGGCCGAGCGGTCTAGCGCACTGAACTCAAGTTCTGGTGTTGCCAGCAGCAGAGTGTGGGTTCGAGCCCCAGCCGTGACACCTGTGTCCTTGAGCAAGACACTTAACCATAATTGCTTCTCTCCACCCAGGGGTTAAATGGGTACCTGTGAAGGCAGAGATGGTTTGCTCTCTATGCGCTAGAAATGGCAGCAATTGAGCTGTATACTCCCCAGGGAGCTGAGATGGTTTCAGGAATGATTTATGAGCCTTGTGAGCCTTATGAGCAGGGATAATAATATAATGCGCCTTGAGCGCCACTTAGTTGGTGGATACGTGCGCTATATAAATCTATACATTATTATTATTATTATTATTATCATCCAATTTATTTCCACACAGGCAACACAATCCGGCGGTGTTGTGGTTCTTGTCGGGTTGGGACCGCCGACCACCACCGTGCCGCTAGTCAACGCAGCGGTCAGAGAAGTGGACATTCGTGGCGTCTTCAGATACGCAAACTGGTGAGAATGAACTATAGCCTTGTCACAGTGTGACTGAAATCTATGGAGTGTTTTGAAGTTGCTAGACCATAGTCTTTTAGCCTCACAAGCAGAGGTTTTTTTGTGTGAATTCTTGCTGGTGCTGAAAAATGCTGAAACTAAGAATAATGTAAACCTTAAATTATGGATCTCTGCAGGTCTATATTCATACCTAATCTTGCTTGCTGTGCTCCTAAAATATGATTCATAAAACTTACCAGTGACCCATCAATGTGATTTTTGAATGGATGGGTGCCAAAAGCAGTCTTCACTGTGGCAATAGAATTATATTCGCCCAAGAAAAGCTCTCCAATAAAACTTTAAAATCTATTGACTGCTTGGAATAAGAGACTTTCTGTATACCTTTCAGTGAGCAAATATTAATTTGAAATTATTAAATTGTCCATGTATGGGTAATTTTAAGATGACAACAATGGTCATTTTTATACAATTGTCCTGTGATAACGATTCTACTTGGGTCAAAACAAGTTACAATTTTTACAACTTTCCATAATCCTCATGTTTATCATCTGACAGCTACCCTCTGGCCCTGGAGATGATTGCCTCTGGCAAAGTGGATGCCAAGCCACTGATTACCCATCACTTCCCCCTGGAGAAGACACTGGACGCCTTTGAGACATCTAGGACAGGAGCAGGAGGAGCTATCAAGGTCATGATACATTGTGATCAGTAAGATGAGGGGTCACTATGGCAACTAAGATCCATGGTAATCAATCAAAGAGGAGTGTAATGGGCAACAATCTTCATGATTCCATAATAAATATCACTATAGCAACAAAATACATGGTAACTAATCAGACTAAACTGAGCGGTTGTCAAGGTGATGATATGCATTAATCAGTAAGATGCAGAGTTGCTATGGTAACAACAGTCATGTTAAACCAATAAAAGAAGACTTGGCTGGAAGCCAAACAATTTTATTCTTGCATTTTATTCAAACTTTAATTTGGATGAAATTATATTAATTTAATTATGTATATTGTACTTTTTTTCATCCTGATATTGAAAATAATGAAATTGGGGGTGTAATATTATTTCATACCATTATTGAAGAGGTTTCTACATGTATCAACTTGATCTTGCAGAAGACTCATTTGTTCATAAATGATATTCCATATTTGAGTCACCAGGGAAACGATAAAATTTTAGACTTTTATACTCAACTTAAATCTTGAATAATTTTTTCATGTATGTTTATCTTTTAATGATCCGATGCCTCATTATATCAAATAATGTGGTCTTATGTAAACAAGCCTGGTACCTCATTATGATAGGATGTCATAAGACCAAATGGGCATTTCTGAAACTGTTGGAGGGATATGCGTAAAGTGGATTCAGCATAATTGTCATGTGTAATTTATCAAATATATAAAATGTATTTTGTATTAATATGACGTAATAAAAAATAATTTAAAATTGTTCCTTTCAATTTTAAATCCTAGCGCCAGAGTATTAAATGGACATAACTCCTCTATAAACAGGTAACAGTGTGGTCAGACTTGAAGGAGAAGACAGCTTCAGTATCACACAAATAAATCTTACTTTACAATGGTTGTTTATTCACTCTTGTAGTGAACGTATATATATAAACCCAACCATCAACTTGATGCTTAATGTCTAATAACACAACCTACACTCAGAAAGTTTCATCTGTCTGGCAAATATTAGTCAGTTTTGTACATAGTACTGAGATATGTACAAGATAAACATTTAAACACCCATTTACAAACACCGTCAAATCTTTCTTATTTAACATTGAGGAAAAAGTCTATGTGGTTTGTCATTCATTATATCACAGAATTAACATAACCTCTTTTAAAATATACTGGGTCAAAGGTCATTTTAATGACAAAATAATAAATTCTTAGCTATTACTGAACCAAATCAATGAAATGCCTTTCGGTTAACTGTCAACAGTAGATAATGTTCAATTTAAAAAACAATTCAATGGTGAGCTCCACTTTATGTTGTGCAGGCATGATATTCTTCCTACTTTTGTAGGAAATCTTTGATCATGAAACCGGGTTCTGACTAACTTCATGGAAACTTTCCTTGTGTATCATTTTACAGACCAAGTATACTTCCAACAGTATTCAGGAACAAATTAAGGTTGTTGATGGCCTAAACATGTGCCTCTAGGGCCCTCAAAGCTTACACCCCTGCTGAGGTTCCATCACTCCCCCTTGTGAGGGACACAGGGACTCACCAGTACTGAGTACATAGAAATTGTCAACTTTCATTAAAAACAGAAAACCACCAACAGAATACCAAACACTTCTTACTAAAAATGCTAGTTCAAACTTCACCCAAACGATACACACGAGTTGAAATGTGCTTACACTTTTTATGAATCTCATATTTTGACGTCACAATTTCGCTTGGCATTCCCGTGAAGTTTGAACCGGCCATCACCAGTCGAACATTTAATATAAACAAGTTATGTACTTTTGAATGAATTCTGGCTGCCAGCAAAAGGTGGAGTAGAAGTAAGGTTTGCGGTAGCACCTTCTTGTATTTTGCGTTTCATTTGTATGTATGTATGTTGTTTGATATATGGCCGAATAAATAATAATGAAATAATCTCTTGGGAGATGTAATAATTGTTTGTGGTGAGAAACTCAACGTTTCGATCAGTATACTCTGTTCGTCTTCAGAATATACTGATAGAAACTTTGAGTGTCTCACTACTGGTTCTTCTCAGAACCAACAATGATTACATCTCCTAGGAGATTGTTTAACATGATGTTACCGCAAACCTTACTCCTACTGTACAAGTTTTTAGTGTCAACCACTTCTTTGGCTTTTATTGTTTCAGCACCAGCTGATTAACCCTAACTACCTAGACAACAAAGGCAGTTGGAGGATTTTGAAGGATTTTTATTGTTCAGTAACCATGCTTAGGGAGTTAGGGTTAATAGACCCTTCCCATGAAACATGCTAATTGCATTCGCACATGCGCTTAAACACCACTGGTTGGCAAACTCAAATGCGGGATCGCTATAACGCGCTAGGCATTGAGTGACGATCCCGCTTTTGAGTTTGCCAACCAGTGGTGCTTGAACACATGCCTGAATGTAATTAGCATATTTCATGGGAAGGGCCCATTAATCATACATAAATTAACATTTGTACGACAGAGACAACACTCACTGAAAAATTATTGACCATGGGCACTCGGTGAAAATTGCGAAAAGGTGGAGTGTTTCACTCCAAGCTATTAGCCAGGACTAAGAAATAGGGTGTCCAAAATTGTTGACTTCCAATACTTTTACATGTAAATGACAGATGAAATAGGGTGTCCACAATTGAAACAGGGTGTCTAAAAGACACTCAGACACCACTATGTTTCACTATTGTCAGACAGAGGGCACATTTTGCAAATGTCTGCACTAAGCTTTAAATAAACGTTACGTATTATTATTTATAAAGGGAAGGTACAACATTGGTATTTCATGAAATAATTCATAAAACGACCTTGTGAAAATTTCCTTGCAGTAGTTACTCATGTTTTTGAGAAAGAAAAAAAAAACTGTTACTTGTTTTTCCTTTTTGTAAATTTTACATAATATTTCCTGCTTTCTCTAAGATGAAAGCACTTCTGACAATACCATTTCTCAGGAGGATTGACAGTTTTTGGAGAATAATTTGTTAATATCCAAAGATGCATCTTCCCTTATAAATACATGTCTGATATCCTGACTTCACATGAGCAGTGAAAACACTGAAGACGTTAAAATCGTGTAAACCCAACTAAATCAACTTTGCTAAAAATTCATGCTGTAATCGTCCATAGTTCATCAACTTATAACTCTACATTTTACATCAAAAAATGATCTACTGTGGCAAAATCAAGCTGACGCAGCAAAAATGACACAACGTCCAATTTGCCAATAAACAAGACAGTAAAAGTTTGGTTGCACAATGTCCAAGATAGGCCGGCCAAGTTGATAAATTGTGTTATGTCAATTAGAATTATGTCAGAAATCCATTAAAATTGTTCATATTTCACCTAAAGCTCCTTGATATCAGAAGAGAAAAAAATTCTGCTCAGGTTAGAAAAATGAAAAACTAACTTTGGACGTAAACATACTAAATCTTGAATCTAATAAAAAGAAGAAAACAAATATAGCTTTCTATGTACAAAACATTTAGCTTGCACTACAGGGCCTTCTTTCACACACAAATCCATGTTGTTATACATATAATTTGATTGTCGCAATCAGAAACATGCTTCAGGTTCGGAATTTCAGTCATCAATGACTTTGGTGGTGCTGCCAATCACAAGGCAGTTCTGATCAAATTTGCAACCAGATTGGCAACACTGTATTTTCAGCACAGTGAATTGCAAACAATTTTTTTTTTAAATATTTAAGAGCATGCGTGTCGCACACAGTGCTTATGCATATCTGTGCGTTCAAATATGTTAAGTCGTTGCCCGTAAAGATGGCCGGTTTTTGCATGGTGCGACATCACGTGGAAACCATGACCATGTAATAAATGAACAATTATCCAGTCACAGTTTGAATGTTTCATGCATTAACCCTAACACCATTGGCACTCTGGCTAGGAACCTTCCTGAATCTTCCAAAATCCATCAGTACACTTTTGGAAACATGCCCTTATCTTTAAAATGCACCATGCATTTTTGTTGATCTTTCATATTCGGCACTTATGGCCTGTACTTCTTGCCAGGTAGTAATTTTGTCCCATTTGAAGAGGTGAAAGTACCAGTTACCAACAGTGCTGAAATTTTGGTTTAGAGTTAATAGGAACTTCTTTGAGCCTGTGGAAGTTTACAGATAAAGAAACATGTTTACGATCAAAACTGTCTTAAAATGCCCTAAAAGAATACACCACAAACATGACCAATAAGAGTCCAGTAAAGATTTTTTACACTTGTGGCTTATTGGGAATGGGAATATGTCTATTCTCACGAGTCACGGGGCTTTGTTGGTGCACGTTCCCTGCAGCTCAAATGAGTGGCCGCTCGGTGCTTCTGCCGGTGACGCCAAGTCCAACGACTTGCTGCGTTTGTGTTCATAGATGGTGGGCAGGCTGGATGTAACACACTGAGAGGACCTGTGTGGAATGTCAACAAACATAATCATCAAGTTGTTTCCAAGAGCAGTTTGACTTCTCTAAGAGATTGTTCACAAAAGTACTAAAAAATGCAACTTGGCCTTGCAGCTGGGGAAGACGCCCCAAGTAACAATGCTAAATCTGGGAGATGGCAGAGGATCAGTAAGAGTGAATACCAAGCTTGGACAATTACACAACAATATCGAATATCGCGATACCTTTTTTTTTTTTGATTACGATATCGAGAACCTTTTCAAGTTATCGGCAAATTGCGATTTAAAAAATACATCGTGATTAATAAAAATCGAAATTGTGAGTCGATTCAGAAATTCATGGAAAGAAAAATTAGGCCAGTCTTTTCAAGCTTTCAGAAGTGAGAAACAAAAGCGAACTACTTCAGTGGTTAGCTGACTGTCGGATCACAAAGGAGCAGCCATACAGGGTCCAGACCCAGAACTCTGTCATTTCTCTTAATCCACTGTCACTCAAAGAAATCTATTCAGACAGATTAAGTGTTGGGAATTGAATGCATACCTGTGGTTGTCGGCTCTAAAGCAATCGTGCACAAATGAAAAACTAATCGCGATACTATCGAAAATCGCGATATATGTTTGACGATATACCGTGGATGAAAAAAAAAAGCAATATCGCCCACGCTTAGTGAATACCCCTACAGGCATTTCACAGACACCCTGCAACAACCTAAAAGTGTGCAGGCTGCTCAATGCAACAAGATCTACCAGCTAGAGCATGGTTGGGGGTTAAAAAAAGAAAGAAAAAGTTTTAGTGTTATTTTTCTGAAGCAACAAACCTGTCGGTGGGAGCCATTTAGACTCGAGTTTCTCACCTGTTGTGTTTGAGATGGCTCTTGACCAAGTGTCCAGCGGCTAGCGCTGACATGAGGGACAGCTCTCCGGCCAGCACGGTAGAGCATATGATGCGAGCCAACTTACCGGCATTCTGGCCTGGGACCTCGGTGCAGGCACCACGGACGCCGAGCATCTACAGGTTGGATATAAATACCACAGATGTAGTTCAGATAATGAAGGAGTCAATTTATGAAGTAATGACGTCACAAACTGTATCTGTGCACAGCTGCCATAAAAACATGCACAAAATCTTTCTGAATTTATTTTCTGACAAATCTGTTTTTTCCCCCATGCAAATTAGGCTAAATACCAAACAATGCTCAGGGGTGTGATTTGACAATAGTAACAAATCCTGAAAAATGGGTAGCGGGCCTGGGTCTCCCTTTGGTCTAGAGGACAAAAGCCCCCTGAACCTCCTGGATGTTTAATTTTGGAGGATTTACAGACTCTCCACATCCCCACAAATAAGAAACGAGAGGTTTGGACACAACACAGACTTCTTCTTTCTTTCCTTGGTGGCTACTTGAGGCAAAGGGAGATTTGTAAAAAATCAGGAAAAAATCCTGAGAAATCACTGGCCTGAATGCTATTGACCTCAATTTCTTTTTTCCTGTTTTTAAAGAACCCACGCTGTGTGACTCACGTCTAAACAGGCACCCTGTGGTGGGAGAATCGTGCCTCCACCTACGGTGCCGACCTCGATGGAGGGCATGGTCACGCTGATGTAGAGATCCTCTCCCTTGGGACCTGTGGGCTCCATGAGGGTGATGCAATTGGAACTGGTCACATTCTGGGCTACATCCTACAAAACACATTACAAACACACTTCAGAATAGAATAATAATTTTGTACTGGAAATCTTACATCAGCGAACATTAACCCACACAAACACATCAAACTCTAATGTCCAGTTGTATTTAATTGGACCAGGGGTGTGACTTGACAGAAGTAAAAAATCCTGAAAAATGGGTAGCGGACCTGGGTCTCCCTTTGACCTAGAGGATAAAGCCTCCTGAATGTTTAATTTTGGATTATTTAGAGACTCTCCACAACAAGAAACTAGAGGTTTGGACACAATACAGGCTACTTCTTTCTTTCCTTGGTGGCTACTTCTCTTCTTTCAAGAAAATTTCGAGGCAAAGGGAGATTTGTAAAAATCCTGAAATCAGGAAAAATTCTGAGAAATCACAGGCCTGTTGGACTCAGCACTGTATAGCCTAGCCAGGGATACTTTGCATGGGGCAGGGTGTCCCAATTCAATCCAAGAGTTGGGTGGTAGTGTTACTGAACTGTGTTGGATTATGGCGGATTCAGGAAGAGTCTGGGCCAAAATAGCAAAGGGGTTAGGGTTAACAGGAAAAAAACATGCTAGTGTGACGTGTGGAATAACAGTGGTTTATTTATGTATTTTCAAAATTCAATAACTTCATAGCATCCATTTATGTCTGGCTACCTGACTGCCAGTCCAATATCACCATAACAAAAAATCACAGTTTCAAAAGCACCAGCCTATTTTCGGACATGAGCCTCGCTTGGGTTCCCATAGACTTATGTGTAACAAAACCAAGATGGTTGCTGTAATTAATACAAAATGTACATCTTTTCTAACCAAGTTAAAAAGAGAATCAAAATCCATGGGGAAAAAAAAAAATGACGTCTGCGCATGAACATACCTGGCCAGTGGCAATGTAGATGGCAGTGACAATGTTAGATGCATGGGCATTGTAGCCTCCTATGCTCCCAGCCATGGCCGAACCCACCAGGTTCTTACTGATGTTCAGCTCGACGAGGGCTGGCACCGAGGTCTTAAGTACCTGAGGGAATTCAAAGCAAACATGAACGTGATGAGTGGAAACGTCGCGCGCACTTGCTCACACAAAACATGGGATCATTTTTAGATGATTTTCTATTAAAGTAAATCCGTATCATTTATCTGTACTGGTCCTCTTGTCGACCTGCTCCCTTCCAGAAATCCCTACTTCATCAATTGTCATCATCAATCATCAATTTTCTTTTTGTCTGAAGACGGCCTTAAAACTGGTTCTTATGTCACTCCACCCACACCCTAACCCCATGTAATTGTTCATACCTAGATTCTTCTATTAAGACCCTCCAACAACTACAAGGGTCAAAATCAGTCAAAATGTTGATATTCTTGCCAAGCTATGTCTAGTGCGCTGAAAAGTCAAACACTGTCAAACCTTACGTGTAGTAAGTACATTTACAGGTCAAAATAAATCAACCGTTTTTTGACTGGTAAAATCATTGTATGGTATTGTTCAGGGTGGTCAAAATGACAGTAAAAACCAGTCAAAAATGTCCCTGTGTGCACATTTGAGTCAACAGTCAAAACAGGCAGTTGACTGATTTTGACCTCTATAGCGATTTGCCACTAAAGTTCAGCTGTAGTAGGAGTGTTAACCAGTGAAAAATCTGAAAAAATTTCTAGCCATTAATAATTTTGTTTTGTCAATGAAACTAAGTTCGGACACCCAAATAAACACCTTTACTCATTGACATTTCGAGAATTAAATGGCTAGTTTTTTAATTACGGTTGTGTTTGTTCAGCACAATTAGACCGTTGGCAAGCTCCGATGCAACGGCCTATTAGCGACCAACGCCCGGTCGAAAAGACGGCATACCCGGAGAGAGATCGAAGGCCTCGTAAACAATGGATATAAATCCGTCTTTACAAATTCTTGGCTGGTACATCAAAGGAACAGGTCTTGGATAAAGGGATTATGCAAAAATCAACAAAAAGAGTGAACTCGTTCAGTGTTTGCAGTGCATTTTGTACGGGGCCACCGAACCGTGACCCCATGGACTCCGAGAAACGATTGCATGTATACAAGTCAGCCGCCACGACGGCACGCCACATGTGGCGTGTTGACAAGTCTCCCGGTAACACACTCAAAAATCGGAATGCGTGTTTAGACGCTCTCCGATCCACTGTACAAACAAAAATTGCGTGTATACACGGCCTCCAAAGCGAACTGGTTAAGGTAAATCCATATTACTTATCTTAAAGACCATACAAAATGGTAAATATTTTCAACCCTATTTTAAAAGTAGGAATAACCAAAAATAAGACTTCCATTATTTTTCTTTAACCCTTCAAAAAACATATGAAAATGTACTTTGCCACTACCGTGAACGACAGGCCCGAAACAAAAGCCGCAGGGGACACTTTCACTGAGCCTATTTTGATGACGTACATTTACGGGAGGGTGAACACTGCAACTGTTTACTGCGGTACATTTTGTACACAAAGCATATTACATCACGTACAGCTGCAAAAATAAGTTTACCAACTACGACTTCCGAAAGTGTTTTTGATGAAGTTTCAAAAATACTACTGACCAATTGTGTTGTTCATCATCGTCATTTGGTGGAGATTATACTGATGCCGCAGTTGGTGAAATATGTGACATAGAATCGTATCAATTTAAGCCCGGAATGGACGAAATCCAGGCGAAAATGGCAAAGCCGAAGGAAGGTCTCGAGTCCGGCATAAGCGCACATAATGGTACCCTATTTTTCTTGCTTTTTACGAACAAATATTCTAAGAGCAACCAAAGTTTTGAATGTCCAGTGTTTGATTCGTTTAATTTTGTTATCAGGAAAGTTAATCTCACTGCAAAATGTGTCCAAATTGTTCTTGTTTTGTGCCGATAAAAAACAATTCTTTGGTGATCTTGCCGGTGCTGTCAACCAGACTAACAGTTTGACAATGACCCGGCCCCACGTACGTATATGTATGTCCACACTGCACTGGAAACATACGTGCACAATATTTGAGTTGTATGTCAAGGGGAATCCCATACACACATGTAAATGTACGGCCACGGACAACGCGGCAGCAGCCAGACCGTTGTTAAGTACGTCCTAAAAACAGGAAAAATGTTTGCTGCCGCCACATGTGTTATCATGTGGGGTGTTATGGTAGTCACTGAGTTAATCTAAAACTAGCACTCAGATTCCATGCCCTGTTGCTCGTGACGATACTGTCCCTTTAATCAAATGTTCAGGTTAATTTGAATAATATCTTTCTAAAAAGAACCTCAAGTGTCAACTGTCACTGGACATTATTATCCATGGATTCGCCAAGATTCTGTTTTGTTACTTGAAATTCAAATGACATGTTTGGGGAAATCTATCCCAATGACTTTAAACAAAAATGAAAAAAATCTATGTTGTCGACAAACTATTCAGCAAGAATATCCAGATGTCATATATATGAGCTGTTGTGTTGCTGATTTTGATCCTTCATAACACAATGTACTGTAATACTTATTTTAGTAAGATTTTAAATATTGAAAATAAATCTTACTGATGTGTGTATTTTTATGATTGTACGAGGCTACCGAGTTTCCATTGATGGGACAATAAAGTTGTTTATTGTCTGTCTTGTGTTATAATTCCACAATTGCAAATCTTCAAATCTCCCCCCCCCCCCCCCCCTAAAAAAAAGCCAAATTGTCTTGTTGGGTCAACTTTAGCAGGAGAAGATGTTCGCCCTTACCTTCTCGATGATGTGGGCAGAGATTGTGCAGTCACTGACAACAGACTTGCCTCGTCCACCGATCCAGTTGATGGCCGCTGGCTTCTTGTCGGTGCAAAAGTTTCCGCTGAGACTGAGGATCTCAAAGGCCGGGAAATGCTCATGGATCTTGTTGAGGGCCTTCTCTGTTCCCTGGTGGAGAAACATAAAGGGCAACTTCTGAATCCTGCTTTTTCCCCAACACAAGCCCACTTGGAGAGCATGTTCCCTGATCACCCCAACCCGACACAAGCCCACTTCCCAGCCCAGCACACTAACCTTGGAGAGCATGTTCATTCCCATGGCATCTCCCGTCTTGGCCTGGAAGCGCAAGAACATGTGTCGGCCGGCCAGGCTGGCTTGGATGCCAATCAGACGGGCGAAGCGACTCGTCAAGTCAAAGCACTCCTTGATCTCGGCAAAGTTGGCCTTGTCTTCCATCCATAATTTAACCTCACTGGAAAATGTCGGGAGAAAGACAATGTAAATGCCAGCTAAACATGATGTGATTTTGTTGGTAAATCTTGCTACTGGTCCACTGGTCATCCTGCCTTTTTTTGGGTAAAGACAGCCTTGCTACCCCACCCCCTTCAATTGTCCTTACCTGCATTCTTTTGCTGACATCATCATCCCACCCTGCCTACCCTACCACACGTTTGCTGAAGGTAGCCTTGCCTCTTGTCATGCCACCCAACTCAACCAACCCTGTCCACCGAACCACACCCACCCAACCCCTTCATTTGTCCATACATAGCTTCTTTGGCTAAAGATAGCCTTGCGAATGGTCTTGTCATACCACCTCGCTCACCCCACCTTGCCCACCCAACCACACCCTCCATCCTGCCCACCCAACCACACCCACCCAACCCCTTCATTTATCCATACCTAGCTTCTTTAGCTGAAGGTAGCCTTGCTACAGGTCCTCTTGTCATGCCATCAGCAACCACAGTACTGCTCACTCCCCCAGCAGCCTGGTCGAACAACAAATCAAATATAAAATGCCCATTATACATGATATCAAGAACTTGATTTTTGTACTCAATGTATTTAGTATAATGAGAAATAAGGTTTGCGGTAGCACAATAAAACAATGTCTTACGAGATGTAATTAATGTTGCTTCCAAGAAGAACTAGTGGTGAGATAACTCAGAAACAACATCTATTACATCTCTTAAAAGGGATTATTACATAGTGCACCCGCAAACCTTACTCCTGCTGTACTTCCACCATGCAAAACTTCTGCAGTGATAATAGAGTAGGTTTGTTGTAGCAAATCTCTCTTGAAGACGGTTAGAGCACACTGAAACGTTGAGTTATCCAGATTGGATATTCTTGGCTTTATTTATCTAGAATAAGCACTGATAGCATCTGTATTAATTTACATGCCCGTGTGCCTATCATGACCCTTAACCTCTCACCTGAATGGCCCGGCATCCTCTGTTGGTACTGGCCACTAGGCAACCCTCTGTAGTTCCCATGGGAACATAGTACTCTTCTCCGTCCATGAGGAGGGGTCCAGCCACGCCCACCGGCAGCGGCATGTAGCCGATCACGTTCTCACAGCAGGCCCCCATGACCTAAATATGAAAGTCAAATCATCAATTAATCCTAACTACTCCAAATCCTGCAAAATCCTCCAAGGGGGCTCTTTTGGGGAAAAATTCAGCATTGTTGGAAACTGGTACTTTCACCTCTTAAAATGGGGCAAAATTACTACCTGGCAAGAAGTACAGGCCATAAGTGCTGAATATGAAAGATCAACGAAAATGCATGGTGCATTTTGAAGATAGGGGCATGTTTCTGAAAGTGCACTGATGGATTTTGGAGGATTCAGGATGGTTCCTAGCCAGAATATCTAGGTGTTTAGGGTTAATAAAATACAGTTGAAGTAAATAACACAACGTGAAGCAATTACAGGGTGGTAGATGAAAGGCAATTGGAACAAAAAAGTGGAACCTAACTGGTATGGGATGTGATACTTTGTAATGTAATTTTTTAGACTCGCCCCAATTTGTCTTATTCATGATAAATATGAAAGTGAAGCTGTAATTCCTACACTCAGTAGCTTACAAGCACCAGCGAGAAGGCCCAATAATCTGATAGTTCCAAATAAAAAGTTCATTCCTGACAAAAGGAATTAATAAATCGATGTAGCTATTTCTATTAACCAGTTCGCGTCGGAGGCCGTGTATACACACAATTGTTTTTTGCACCGCGGATCGGAGAGCGTCTAAACACGCCACAGGAAACTCCGGAATATTTGTATGCATGCTCGGTTCAGCCATGCGTGCACGGTGACGTGCTCAGAAGTGCCGGCCACCCGCTGTGGAAGCTTCCATTCACGGCGTGTGTGGGGAAAATAAACCCGCACAGGGGCCCAGAAAAACTTTTTTATTCCAGACGCAAACTGGTTAATTTACTTCATATTCAATGACTTTTGAAAGCGAGGTTGCCCCTGCAAACGGACAAAATTAGGCAGGTTCTATAATGAGCATGTACAGGTACACAACCCCTTGTATTCAGGGAATAAGACATAAGATGGCGAACACATGAATAAGGCGCATAGGGTTACTATATTACAACAAGCGATTTGGATGGACAGCCGTTGGCCGATTACTTACATATGAATACTGATAATCTGTGTATGGCAGATTACTCAGTGCCCAGGACTTGGGCAGTTTCTGGCTGTAGATTTGTCTGCGGATGGCCACGCCCCTCTCCGGGTCCTGCAGAACGTCCTCCAGCTTGTAGGCGGGGATGTGCTTGCTGGCCACCAGGAGCTTGACCTCTTCATCTGTGAGGTCGGTGATTTCCTGAGGAAACATGAGAAAACATATGGTCCATCACCGTTGCCCATACGGCAGCACAAACTGCCTGTGCATAAAAAAAACACACACAGATTTCAACAAGCAAAATGCCATTACTGTTCACCCACCAGGGGCCAACTTGATCGAGCTGCCAAGCACAGAATTTTGCTAAGCAAATATTTTTGCTAAGCAATATAAAACAGACTACCAGCCAAAATGAATACATTTTGTATGAAAGTTTGGCTGGCAACCCAAAAATCTCCTTAGCAAATTTTTCCGGTAAGCATTTGTTTCCGCTTAAGCAGCTCTATGAATATAACACAATGTGCAATGTAACAACAGTCAGTCAGTTTTGTGAAGCCTGCTGATTACACGATCTGTCAACAAAACAAACGATCTTTTGTTCTCTGCTCACTTCAACAAAATCCAACAGACTTTACCATTTGCAGTATTGATATCGTTTCGGTTTGCGGTAACACTATGTGTTTATCTCAACTCTCACTAAGTGATTTAACAGGCTCTGAAAGGAACCTTATCGCACAACTCGTGTCTCGCCTGTCGTGAGATTATGATTCAGGGGAGAACCAATATCAGGCAACTCATTTCTCAACTAGTGAGAACGTGGTTCAGGGAGAACCATGGGGACTTCATGGGATCTTCTCTACATTTTGATTAGCGTGCTCTGATCTTCGTCAGGAGAAATTAACCATAATCTCACTTAGCGACAGTCGAGACACGAGTTGTGCGATAAGGTTCTTTTCAAAACCTGTACCTCACTTAGCTATAGTTGAGATAAACACATGGTGTTACCGCAAACCGAAACAATATCAGTACTCCACCATGCAAAGCCTTAAATCTTATGTTTGTCTTTATTATCTCAAAGGCACGAAAAGAAGAAGTTCAATTTACCCCCGAATTGAGGATGATCACACAATCCTGCAGCATCCGCAGAGCCGTCGGTGAGCTGGGTCGTGACTTTTCATCCTTGATAGTCTCATTGTCGTCCTCGACGCTCTCCAAGTCCGAGTCCTTGTCTCCAATGGTGAAGGTGGCTTTGGGAGCAAAGTGGACAGGGTCTGTCTGGACACCGCAGGAGGCAAACCGTTGGAGTTCCTCGACAATGGCAGGCTCGTCTTTGGGATAATCATAGAGTTTCTGATGAACATTGTTTCTATTTCTCGTTATACTGCACATGATTACAGTGGGGGCTTGACAAGCGTGCTGTTTAGAACCTCCACCATTAAGGGAGGAGGGCAGCCAAGCCTTTGAGAAGTCTTGCCAGGCCCAGGCCTATGGGCCTATATATAATCCCCTATCTGAGCACAAAAGACCCTTTACTCATAAATAGATCTCAAATAGCCGTTATTGTTAATGCAGACTTGACTGACACCTCAGCTTTTTCAGCTATTATGAGCTCTACTTGCCTGGGCTAGGCCCTCCAGAAGCCCAGGTTATGTTAATTGGCAGGTACTGTACTGTTACAGGATTAGGACTCACAAAAGACAGATTAGGAGGCCAGGTAGTCGAGGCCTTGCCGAGCTTCTCAAAGGCTTGGCTGTACCACGACTTTGGCCCTCCTACCTAAATCATCATTTACTGTTCTTCAATAATTTTACCCATTCCATTGCTTTAATGTTTTATGACAAAGTGGAATAAAAATTTAACTCAAGAGAAAACATTGATACAAATATCCTGAATACCATGGTAATGGTAAAATAACAGATTTGAAATGTTATTATGAATGTGAACGGTCAAACATCTTTGCAACTGACAACTTATTCCCTGGAAATTCATCACAACACAACTTACCTTCTTTTATTTCTGGTTCATTCGTAGCAATTGCCTCCGTCGTTTCTGCGTC
The DNA here is from genome assembly GCA_029582265.1 of Zoroaster sp. YZ-2022. Classification (NCBI taxonomy): domain Eukaryota; kingdom Metazoa; phylum Echinodermata; class Asteroidea; order Forcipulatida; family Zoroasteridae; genus Zoroaster; species Zoroaster sp. YZ-2022. The sequence goes on along the minus strand of CM055834.1, from coordinate 9,673,633 downwards.
GTCTGTCATTTCTTCATCGGCAATTTCATTCTCAGCTTTGTCAAAGAAGACGTACTTGATGGTGAGAATGGCAGCAAGAATTAACACTGGTATTTGGTCCAATCCTAGACTTGCAAATCTGTTGTTATATCATAATAATACAAATTATATGTTGGCAGTTATTAGGCGTCTTTTGTGGGACAAAAAAAAAACTTAAATGATGTCTGGAGAGAAGTCAAAATAGATCTATTGATAATTGAGGAGGGGAATACCAAATTCAAAATAAATATAACACCTTCTAAGGCCAAAAAAAGTCTCCGGTGATGCAGGTTTTTTTTTTGGGGGGGGGTTTTGGTAAAAAAATTTTTGCCAACCAGTGAAATATGTGATACACGGTGTAGCGCAACAAGCTTCTACCACAATTACCATCTCTACCCTCAAAGGTCCCCATTTATACTCCTGGGTAAAAAGAAGCAATTATAAGTAAGACTAATTGCGGTGACAACCATGTGGAATCTCAATTGAGTAGTAATTAGTTCTGAAAAGAACTGGGGGTACAACTCGACTCAATTGAAGCAATTATAGTTAAGTGTCTTGCTCAGCGATGCAAGCACCATGGTCGTGGCCAGGATTCAAACCCACATTGTGACGACTCAGCCATCAGAACACAAGTCTGATGCACTAAACCGCTCGGCCATGGCACCCCATAAGGGGAATGCTACATAACTCAAGCGATTTGTTTGCATTTCCTCCATAGTTTATGATGTTTATTTAGCTATTTGTCAATTATTAGTTTATTAATTATTCTTGTTTTAAAGTTTGCAAGTTATGGACATAAACCAGATGAATATATTTTGTATTTCAGATCTCTAAGTTCAAACGACGATGAAATTGTCAAGGGTGGCACCGTACGTACCTCCTCATGTTAAACTGCCACAGGGGTATCTCAGGCTCAATTTTCCTGGTGAATTCCAGGTCAGGCACGGTAGAGAGTTGCCTCATGTCTTCCCTGCTTGACTCGTCTGCTTTCATCAGGTGACTGTGCACGTGGACCAGCATCAAGCCCATGGACTAGTGAACAAATGGAAAGAATTATTGCAAATTCATATAGATTTTTGTTTTAGCAAAATGTTTTGATAGCAATGATAATTTATTTTTTTGGGGGGCTTGATTTTATTTTTGCTAAATTATACAGCAATTACCAACACTCGACCTTACTGTATAATTTTAATGCTTGCACAACTACAGTTGAAAAACCAACAACTCGTCAATGGTTCCCTGCTTTGCTTTGCTAAAGTTTGGGACAAAACATGAGACCAGTGAAGCAACCACGTCCCGTAGGCTGGTTCCAGACAGACTAGAATAATAAAACCACTATCGACTAGACAGGGTTTGGGTCAATTTTGTCCAATTATAATTAACCATAGTTCTCATCCAAAAGTCTATTTGTTGATTTTTCATATTAAACGGTGTCCTTGTACAAGATGAACACAGTGACTGAAAATTACTGGCTCATTTATGCAGCAGCAACGGTAACATGACCTTATTATGTGGGTATTATTTTCAGTCACTGAGTTAATCTAAAACTAGCACTCCGATTCCATGCCCTGTTGTGATGATATTGTCTCTTTAATACAATACACCCACACTTACTGATTAAAAAAAAAAACGCAAAATATGGATGATAACCCTCATCACTCATTGTGGATAAATATTTTTTTGTTAGACCGCCCACAGAGGGTGAAATTAATGAATTTGGTGTCCGATGTCATCCGTACCAATACTGGTGTTCCCAAGGGTTGTGTAGTGTCTCTGGTTTTGTTTTCATTATACACAAGTGACTGCAGGTGTACCTTTCCATCTTGCCGTATGATTCAAACAAATACGCCTACAACACCACACTGACTGGTATGATTTCTTGGGATGATGAAACTCAATACTGTGACGAAATATGTAATTTTGTTAATTGGTGTAATCCAAACTGTTCTTCATCTGATAGCATTTGCCTCCTACACACCAACACAAAGCATTTCCATGTTTCTTTTTAGCTCAGTGTGTCACATTTTTTTTAAATCCAAATTTTGGAGGTAAATATATCATCCCTTTTTCCGCTGTTAGCCCCTCCCCCTTTTTTATGGTCACTGGGTGGAAGAGAAATGAAATGATTATGTCATCATTTTGATAAGGTTTTGTTTTAAAAGTAAAGACTGTTTGCGGTGACACCATGTGAAAAATTATCTCTTGAGTAATAAATAGTTCTGAAAAGAACTGGTGGTTACAACTCGACGTTTCGATCAGTATGCTCTGATTGTCTTCAGGAGAATGTTTTGTTTTATTTTATCTGCTGTATTTTTCAATTGTAAAATTTATTGATGTTGTCACTTTTTTAATTATACATGTAGTTTTTATGTTTCTGTGATGTGAATAGTATATTTTATCCCTAACCACCCCATATGCTCCAAAATCCTCCAAGGGGCACTTTTTTGGAAAAATTCAGGACTGTTGGAAACTGGTACTTTCACCTCTTCAAATGGGACAAAATTACTACCTGGCAAGAAGTACAGGCGATAAGTGCCGAATATGAAAGATCAACGAAAATGCATGGTGCATTTTGAAGATAAGGGCATGTTTCTAAAAGTGCACTGGAGGATTTTGGAGGATTCAGGAAGGTTCCTAGCCAGAATACCTAGGGGGTTAGTAGGAAAGTTAATTTCTTGTATTTATTTTATGGGACAAATAAATGAAAATATAAAAAAACAAATAAATAAACTTTCTCATTTGCTTAGTCCCCAGGAGAGACTTCCTCCTTCAACCCCACTCTGGAAATCTTCCATAAACCCTCGTAAACATAAAACTCCAGTAGGGCCAATTCATGAGGGTTGTACAACTCACCATGATGACCTTCACCCTCTGCACCACGGGGTTGGGCTTCTTGTCCTCCTCTTCCTGTAGCACCTTGGTGAACTGACCCAACTGCCAAACGGGCCGCTCGATCGGATTATTATTATTGGAAAGCTGCACGGGACAAGCACAAAACATTTACTGACGTTTAATAAGTAAAGGCTGATGCTCCTCTCAGGGCCCATCGAGCAATCATTAAACTATTGGCCCAAACTATTCATTAACCCTAACTCCCTAAGGCATTGTATTAAAACAATAAAAATCCTTCAAAATCCTCCAACTGGCTTTGTTGTCTAGGGAGTTAGGGTTAATCTATTCATCAATTTCTGCGCCTTGAGCGCCCAGCAGGGTGGATATGTGTGCGCTCCTCCTCCTCCTCCTCCTCCTCCTCTTCTTCTTCTTCTTCTTCTTCTTCTTCTTCCTCTTCTTCCTCCTCCTCCTCCATCTCCATCTTTATCATTATCATTATCTTTATCTTTATCATTATCTTTGTCATTATCTTTATCATTATTATTATTATTAATCTTGCTTCATTCATTTACCAGATTTGAAAGTAACTGTTTTGTATGGAACAGCTTCTGGAAGCAGACAACATTTAAGTGATAATTGACAGTCCTAATACCTATGAAGTAGCTACTATAATCCTTCATTAATCCTCCCTACACAATAGGCAGTAATCCCTTAATAGCCCTTTTGTCTGACCCAGGAGGGCCAGTTTGGCCGGATTCATTCAAGCATTGAACAAACTATCAGCTCAATTGTTCCACCATTGAATCATCTTTCAATAGTTTAACGATTGCTCAATGGGCCCCATAAGGACCATTGGCCTAACTGACATGCTCTTTGTTTCCTCTGGATTTAGAACTGCCAAAAGTCTTTCAATAGTTTAAGGATTGCTCAATGAGCCCAAAAAGGACAGTTTGGCCTAACTGACAGGCTCTTTGTTTCCTCTGGCTTTAGAACTGCCCAAAGTGTGCATTTCCCATTGGTATTTGGATTACCAGCCAAACATTGTTTACAATGAGTTAAATTAGCTCAGTATGTCTGTATGTTTATAAAGGCTTCTATTTAAGGGAAGGTACATCATTTAAAATGGTGGCAAAAACTGTTTTTATGAGTGTATTTACTCTCTTTGAATCAAGATGTACATCAAACAACGACCTTGTGTTTCAAGCTTATACCGTTGTGTCACAACAAGAAAATGGTGAAGTGCGCTCAATTTGTTTGTTTGCTGATTCGCTTTCTTCATTCTAACGTGGAATTCAGAGCACTCAACAAAATAATGTTCAAGACATATCACCCAAAATCTGGAAATTGTTGTTTTATTGGGACATTGATAAGTTTCCTTTTACAAAGGGATACAACTTCCTCTGAAATAATTGTTTGATGCTTGGTTTAACAGTCAAGAAGTGCCAAAATGAATTTACGATAGGACCCAGCATAAATTACCAACTTACCTCAAGAACAAGCGAAAGGCATGCTGGGAAGAACGTCATAAAGACAAAGAAGTTTGCAATCACAGACAGGCACCCAAAGCAACACATCTCTTCCAGCCTTGGGATACCTGAAGACAGGAGTTATCAAGAAATTACGTAAGTCATCTTTGATTATGGACAAGTCGGCCTAACCAACAAAAATTACGGAAAATGTTTTGATGGATGATCTCTGGTGCACTCCAAGGCAGATTTTAAAACAAAATATGGAAATATTTTGACCATTTTTCTAATAAGCAGGGTTTCACAATGAACAAGCAGAAGTATCAGAACAGCCCGCCTTTCTCCTTGACAGGGGTGTGATTTGACAAAAGAAAAAATCCTGAAAACGGGTCTCCCTTTGGTCTAGAAAACAAAACCTCCTGAACCTCCTGGATGTTTAATTTTGGAGGATTTACAGACTCTCCACATCTGCACAAACAAGAAACTAGAGGTTTGGACACAATACAGGCTACTCCTTTCTTTTCTTGGTAGCTATTTCTCTCTTCTTTCAAGAAGGCAAAGGGAGATTTGTAAAAAAATCCTGAGAAATCACAGGCCTGCTTTAATAATGGCTTTGAATCCAGCAAAACCACACCTTTGAGTCTTCCCAGAGGGACTTCGAAATTTTAAGGTGATTGAACCCCAGACCCTCAGAATCAAGCCGACCCAGTAGAGCAGGGTTGAAAGCTTACCTGATAGAGTACCGACACCAATCACCAGACTCATGACCAGGGCGTCCAGCGAGATGTTAGGACCGAGGACGGCCATACCCTGAGCTATGTTCTCAGGAACCTCCCGCTGTGGATATGAAAGTGTTGACAATGTTTAAGAAGAATTTATGACCCGTTAGAGGAGAGAGTGAGCTGTATTTTATTCCGGAATCAACTTTAGTCTTGTTCAAGCTTGCCTTATTATTACATTTTCTGAAATTTCAAAAGTCATAATTTTCTTTTTGGTATTTTGACATACACCTGTAGTTAATTGCTTTTATAAGTATGCTTACTCTCATTGAATCAAGATATACATTGAAGGGAAGGTACAGCATTGGTAATGTTGGCTAAAGTGCTTCTATGAGTATGCTTACTCTCATTGAATCAAGATATACATTGAAGGGAAGGTACAACATTGGTAATGGTGGCAAAACTGCTTTTATGAGTATGCTTACTCTCTTTGAATCAAGATATACATTGAAGGGAAGGTACAACATTGGTAATGGTGGCAAAACTGCTTTTCTGAGTATGCTTACTCTCTTTGAATCAAGATATACATTAAAGGGAAGGTACAACATTGGTAATGTTGGCAAAACTGCTTCTATGAGTATGCTTACTCTCTTTGAATCAAGATATACATTGAAGGGAAGGTACAACATTGGTAATGGTGGCAAAACTGCTTCTATGAGTGTGCTTACTCTCTTTGAATCAAGATATACATTGAAGGGAAGGTACAACATTGGTAATGTTGGCAAAACTGCTTCTATGAGTATGCTTACTCTCTTTGAATCAAGATATACATTGAAGGGAAGGTACAACATTGGTAATGTTGGCAAAGCTGCTTCTATGAGTATGCTTACTCTCTTTGAATCAAGATATACATTAAAGGGAAGGTACAACATTGGTAATGTTGGCAAAACTGCTTCTATGAGTGTGCTTACTCTCTTTGAATCAAGATATACATTGAAGGGAAGGTACAACATTGGCAATGTTGGCAAAGCTGCTTCTATGAGTGTGCTTACTCTCTTTGAATCAAGATATACATTGAAGGGAAGGTACAACATTGGTAATGTTGGCAAAGCTGCTTCTATGAGTATGCTTACTCTCTTTGAATCAAGATATACATTAAAGGGAAGGTACAACATTGGTAATGTTGGCAAAACTGCTTCTATGAGTGTGCTTACTCTCTTTGAATCAAGATATACATTGAAGGGAAGGTACAACATTGGCAATGTTGGCAAAGCTGCTTCTATGAGTGTGCTTACTCTCTTTGAATCAAGATATACATTGAAGGGAAGGTACAACATTGGTAATGTTGGCAAAGCTGCTTCTATGAGTATGCTTACTCTCTTTGAATCAAGATATACATTGAAGGGAAGGTACAACATTGGTAATGTTGGCAAAGCTGCTTCTATGAGTATGCTTACTCTCTTTGAATCAAGATATACATTGAAGGGAAGGTACAACATTGGTAATGTTGGCAAAGCTGCTTCTATGAGTATGCTTACTCTCTTTGAATCAACAATAAACAACCTACTTGTGAAAGTTTAAGTTTATTATTAGTTGGTATTGTAATGAGAAAAAAGTGAAAATGCATTCAGATTTTTAATATATTCCATAATGTGAAATTAAATCTTTCCTAAATTCGACCAAGAAATTATCGCCATTGATAAAAGCATACTCGTAAAACAATTTTGCCAATATTATAACCACTGTGGTACTATCCTCAAAAATAGGCCTCATTCGTCATCCATGAATTGAATACTTGTTTCATTTATCTTCAAATGTTTTATTAACAATGCCTTCATACAAAGGAAAATAAGATAATCAGTCTGGTGATTCAATATTCTAAGAATAGACAGATAGCACGATCAAGACAATTATATGATAGCCCTCTGACCAGATTAATTATCTGACCAGATTGTCTGTAAACAAAATCTATTGTTAAACAAACAAACAAAAATGTATTCTTTCCAATGCTAATCTTTCCAACGGTGTCTGGGGTTTTTCTTTATTATTACGCACGGATGAAAAATAAAACATGTATGTAAATTTCACAGGATGATTCCAAATTCCAATGACTACCCCTAAACCTTGTCCTAACCCAACCTCAACCTGAGCAAAATATAAATACAAAATCATTCGGGTTCAAAACATTAATTTGTATAAAAAAAAATTAAAAATATTATTACAAAAAATATGAGAAATTTTAAACCATTTTAGAATAATGTTGGGAAAATTTTGGAACGTTTTCTGGAAATTTTGGAACATTTACAGAAATTTTGAAATATTTAAGGAAATTTTGGGCCATTTTTTAAAGGTTTTTGTGATATAATTTTAGAGAATTATTAACTCCACTGGTAACAAACAACAATACTCATGGCTACATGTATAAAAGTGGTGGGAAAATCATGACTTTTACCCCCAATCCCCCCCCCCCCCCACCACTGGGCACTCATACATGAATACTCACTTGGGAATCACTGCTCAATGCAAACTTGGTCAAGGCACTGGCTTTGGACAGGTCAATAAGGAGAAGGAAAAATGGCAGCGCTTCACTGAGCAGAAAAGAAAGTAAATTATCAGGGTACTCCACACACATTCATGTATTTTTATAGCCATTATCAGAAGACTATTGCCTACATGAAGTGTGTCAATCATGTACTAACAGTCCACGGCACAGTACTCCAAGATCAATGGATTTTGCCCATTCATGACGTTTTGTTCCACAAACCGACACGCAAGGTCTCAAAAAGAAGCAGTGCAGTCTGGGAGACTTACCCAGCATGTGAGAGAACTGTTGTATCTCGTGAGAGAACTGTATCTCGTGAGAGAACTGTATCTCGTGAGAGAACTGTATCTCGTGAGAGAACTGTATCTCGTGAGAGAACTATCTCGTGAGAGAACTGTATCTCGTGAGAGAACTGTATCTCGTGAGAGAACTGTATCTCGTGAGAGAACTGTATCTCATGAGAGAACTGTATCTCGTGTGCGAACCTTAACGTTTGTGCATTCTTCTTCAGGCCAGTTAGGGGGAGCAAAACCTGTAACCAATCTCGTTGTGTGGGCACGCATTTTGAGTACAATGCCGTAGTGTGGCACACTTCATGCAGGTAACAGACTTCCACCATTTTACACTATCTAAAAGTATCCTCATGCCCTTTGAATCAAGATTTACAATGTGAAACAAGCAGCCTTGTTTAAACAAATATAACAAATCTGAATGCATTTTTACTATTTTCCTCATAAATGTGACAATGAAATAGGCTGAAACTTTCAAAGGTTGATTTTGTATACATGTATATCGCTTGATTCTATCAAAGTATGGATGTATTTACAGAAATGTTACTAAAAGTGAATACTGGCTTTAAAAGAAGAAAATAAAAAAGGAAGAGTAAAATTTATTTTGTTTCATTTCAGCATGTTCCCAATGTATAATAAACATAATATTTGATAAACAGCTGCCTGAACTGAGAGATAACAACAAAAACTTGTGCTTCATCGACCATGAGGATTTCAAGAGAATGAAGATTTATAGCTTACTTGAGACCAGTTAGTTCCAAACCAAAGAGATGAATCACAGCACTGCTGAATACAAAACTGGAGAAGATGGTGAACAGGCCAGCAATCCCTACAGTCAAAAAATGTAACAGGGGAATCAACTAAAATTACCAACTAGGTACATATAAAAAATTAAAAAATTCAGAACAGAATGCAACACATGTTCAAATCTGTTGGATCTTGTTGAAGTGAGCATGCAGAGAACAAATGATATTTTGTTCTTGCTGATGGATCTTCACATTTGGACAACTGATGGATGTTGTCTAGCCGGTTATTGAAGAGGATTAGGGCAGCTTCACACTTGGACAACTGATGGATGTTGTTGCACTGAGCAGGGTGTCTAGCCGGTTATTGAAGGGTGGGTAGGGTTAAAGGTACAAAGATATTGGACTGGTAATCCAAAAATAACCAAATGATCAAATTCGAACGTAAAACTTATTTAGTGTAAAGCTGATGATGGTATTAATCTTCCCCAAAAACAGTTTATATCTGGCATTCTGTAATGTTTCTTTTTTTTAAGTGAAATCATTCGAATTTAGGAAAGGGTACTCCACAGTATGAATTTTTAAAACGGAATCAAAAAGCGTTTTCAATATTTTGATTGTTAAGTGAAATAATTTCTAGTTTAAGTTTAATAAAGAATACTCTTTCCAAAATCTAAATGCATTTTTACTATTTGTGACCTGCTCTGGCAAAACCCGAAAAATGTGTAACAGCCGTGAAAAGGTCAAAAACTGACCCCAAGGACCAGTTTTTTATGTCACCATATAGAGCATTTTCCATAGAGCATTTTGATGGAAAAAGAAAAATCCAGAAACGTTGTTGGGAACATTGTTAATTTTCACGATAAATTTGGGAGGTCACTTTTGAAAATTTAGGGTTTAGGGTTTTGCCAGAGCCAGTCACATTTCTTTCACTGTTTGAACATCATGAGTCAAAAAAGAGCAAGCATACTCGTAAAAGCAGCTTTGCCAAAATCACCCTTAGTTGTATCTAATAATAATAATAATAATGTGTGGACTTATATAGCACACGTATCCACCAACTGAGTGGTGCTCAAGGCGCATTATATCATTACCCCTGCTCATAAGGCTCATAAATCATTCCTGAAACCATCTCAGCTCCCTGGGGAGTATACAGCTCAATTGCTGCCATTACAGCGCATATAGGGCTAATCAACCAACTTATTATTTATTATTATTATTGGTTGTATCTTCCCATTTGTGACGGGCTCTGTGAAAATGAGTCACATGGGGTGAACATAATTTTTTAGTTATATACATGGCTGAAAAGAGCATGCAATAAGCTTAATTTTGATACCTGTTAAACTGTGGCATGTCCGATTCAAAAGTTATCACCTTTTGAAAATATGTATTATGTCAACAATCGAGTAAACCCGTATAGGAGAAATTGCCTATTAAAAAAACTGTAAAAACCCATGACTTCAGAAGGTTACTAATAAAATGTGCGTAGTTACCAATATGTTCCTTAAAATTTAATGCTAGCGGGGTTTATATTTTTGCCAAGCACAATCAACGTAAACGCAGCAATTTATAGTGCATTGTAATGGAAACAACGGACGAAATGAAAACAAAAGGCACACAAAAATCAAAATTTATTCCACTTTCTTCCTACAAATCAGCTTTTTTGATTTATAAATATGAAAATACAGATACTAAAGAACCGAAATAATGGATAATCAGAAAATCAGTTTCTAATTTTTTTTTCACCCTCCAAACATTCATCAATCCTGTATGTGGAAATAGGCCGTGCGAGAAGCGACTCATTTTCGCAGAGCCCGTCACATTTAATACATGTAGGTCTCATTCATCACCCATGAACTGAACATTTAAAGTACTCTTTATGTTTATCGGCAAATGATTTTTTAACAATGCCGTCATACAAAGGAAAACAAGATAATTAGCCTGGTGATGTGATAGACAAATAGCCCGATCAAGACAATTATATGATAGCCCTCTGAGCGGATCCTCTGTAAACAAAATCTATTGTAAAACAACAATCTAATCTTTCCAATGCTTATCTGTGTGGTTCAAAAGTCAAAAGCTGTCCAGAACATACATCTACAAATAGCACAGAGTAAGACACCTATAGAAATTGCTGACTGATAAAACTAAAAATAAACAGTTGACTAATAGAACACAAAAGGTGTCTGCAATATACAGAACTAGACATCTCCAAATTGCACCGAGTAAGACACTTATACAATACTTGAAATGAAAAACCACACAAAGGTAGTTTATCACCAAAACATAACAATGGATGTTGCTTACTAATAAAATTAAAAATAAACAGTTGGCAAATAGAACACAAAAGGTGTCTGGAATATGTAGAACTAGACATCTCCAAATAGCTCCAAGTAAGACACTTAAAATGAAAAACTACGGAAAATAGTTTGTCCCCAAAATCTAACAATGGAAATTGCTTTCTGATAAAATTAAAAATAATCAATTAAATCACAAGGGAAACTGACTGTGTACATAAATACATTGTGTGGATTGATCAAAGCCAAACCGACTAGAGTGGGATTTGAACCTACGACCTCTGGGTTTAATAACGTGTGGGCACTCTACCAACTGGGCCATCTAGCTATTTTCATGTACATTGAGAAATAGAACGTCGGCTCAGAGCAGTAACAACTTATAGACGCTTCTTGACAATTTAATTTTTGTAGTGACAAAAGGTCTTACAAGATTAATCAGCTGTAATTACCTAATTAAGTACAAGATAATTGTGTATTCCCATTGTTGAAAACATATTCAAATAATTAAGTTTGAATCTTCAGTTTTGGGAGAAGCTTAAACTTTCAAATTCAAATTTCTTGACATAATGGAATTGCGTGTATACAGCTGTATGCCATAACGAGTGTGATTTGACAAAAGTAAAAAATCCTGAAAAATGGGCAGCGGGCCTGGGTCTACCATTGATCTAGAGGCCAAAGCCACTTGAACCTCTAGGATGTTTAATTTTGGAGGATTTACATACTCTCCACATCCCAACAAACAAGAAACTAGAGGTTTGGTCACAATACAGGCTACTTCATTCTTTCCTTGCTGGCTACTTCTCTTCTTTCAAGAGGCAAAGGGAGATTTGTAAAAAATCTTGAAATCTGGAAAAATCCTGAGAAATCACAACCCTGCTTAAAGTTCTAACTTCTCTCTGCTCTATCCCGACAAGAATACAGGTGTGTGAATAATTATGCAATTAACATACCAAGAATATATTTGGATCCAACTTTCCTCAGCTTGTGGAACTGCATGTAAATATAGAAGACAGCCATGGCATTTGCAAGGCTAACGACGATGACATCTGAAGACATGACATCCTAATGAGCGAAAGCAGAATAAAATAAGATGTACATGATTAAAATCCATGGGTACATTTTGAGAAAATATTTGTGTAAATATCCAGTCCTATTTCAACAAAATACAAAGCCTGCTTCATAAGATATTTGGTCATTTCCTAGGTTTTATTGGGTTTTTTTTTCTCTGTATTTTGCACAGCGTACACATGTAAATTTGCAGGACTGGAATTTCACTCTTTCATGGGCAAGGCCACTTTTTCTGATTAAAGGGCATATCCAATGGAATATCAGATTGTCTATGGGAACAGCTAATTCTGTTAAATCAGCCAATCTCTCTCAAGAGATGAGGACGGCTGTCCAAAGGAATGATTTTTGCAAGATTGCTTTGATGGGTTTTCAATTGAATTCATCAGAAAGTAATAAAAGTCCAGAAAGCGTCAACTAGTGCAGTTCAATCTACAGTTACATAATCAACCCTTCTCAAGAGATTGGACGTCCGGAACGTCCCCTGGCCAAAAGGGGGATTTGAGACAAGTTGTAAAGACCAGAGGTGTGACTGGGCAGTTTTGAAAAATCTATTTAAATTTTGCTAGGGGTATTGGGGCCGCTGTTGTGAACAGCGCCGGGGTGAAATCTATAGTTCTGAGCGTTTGCTTTGCTTTCCATTATTGTTTAAATCTTTAAAATCCGGAGGATCACAACGTTGTAAAAATCCGATAATCTGTAAAAATCCGGACAAATCACACCCCTGAAATACATGTACCTGCGTCTCTGTGCAGTGGTAGTTCCATCCACACACTTTGGGCAGACTGGTGAAGTAGTCCATAGACAGCATGCAGATGGTGAATGTCAGGGTACCCACAATCACCTCCCACGGGTGGGCGGAGCAGTAGTGCCCGTGGGCGCGGAAGACGTTACCTAACATCTTCTTGAGACTCCTGTGGGAGACAACATTGGGAAATTAAAATTAACTCTCCTACTATTGATGCACTTTAGTGGAAAGTTGCTGTAGAGGTCAAAACCAGTCAACTGCCTGTTTTGACTGTTGACCCAAATGTGCACACAGGGGCATTGTTGACTGGTTTTTACTGTCATTTTGACCACCCTGAACAATACCAGACAATGCTTTTACCAGTCAAAAACAGTCGACTCATTTTAACCTGTAAATGTACTTACTACACGTAAGGTTTGACAGTGTTTGACTTTTAAGTGCCCTAGATATACCTTGGGAAGTATTTCAAAATTTTGACTGATTTTGACCCTTGTAGTAGTAGGAGGGTTTTAATTGGTAATTAAAAATTTGCTCGGTTCACTGTTGGAATTAACCAGGGGCCAATTTCATAGAGCCGCAAGGCACAAAATCTTCCTCACAAGAAAAATATGCTGGTAGTCTCGGTGGTAGTCCGTTTTATACTACTCAAAACAATTTAGGGAACACCGGAATAATCTCAGTTAAAGCAAGATCATTTATTTCAGATAAACACAAAGTTTCACAGAATTGATGAGAAACAACTGCACAATGAAACAGATGATAAAGGATGCATGTAGTGACTACACATTTCATGACATGACTACTGAAAGAGAGAGGGGGTTGCAAATGAAAATCCCGGTTCATGGAACATTTCAAACCTATTTGATGTTAAAAATCCGGTGTTCCCGAAATTGTTTTGAGTAGTATATATTGCTTAGAAAAATTCTCTGGTTTGCAGCTCTATGAAGTTGGGCCCAAGTTGAAGTTTACAATATTATTTTCAGTTTTTCTAGGGTATTATTATTATTATTGTTTTATTTTATTATCAAGAAGTATCATCTGTGTTTTGCTATGTTACCGGTAATTTGCACTGTTGGAATTAACCAAGTAGACCTTTACAATATTTGTTTCGGTTTTTATCCCTCCTATAGGTTTAACAATCAAAGACACTCAAAATTTGTATGTCTCTCTTAACCCATTGACTTTGTGCAGTGCACTCAAATACATGCAAGCACATGTGGCTGTGATAGGAGGTCAAACCAAAACCAATCAAAGACACTCCAAATTTGTATGTAACTCCCAACCCATTGACTTTGTGCAGTGCACTCAAATAAATGCAAGGACATGTGGCTAGGATAGGTCAAACCAAAACCACTCGACAGTACATACACAGCTCTGTGTGACTCTGTGGTTTGACCTACCAATTGGCAATGCAACCAAAAATACTCAAGTGACTGTCTGTGGGTGCAGTGCTTACTGGGCCAAATTTCAGCCTGGGCATAGGAGGGTTAAAAGATATTATTATTATTTAAATTTTTCACTTAGATGTATCGCCTGTGTTTTCACTATTTTACTGATAATTTCCAGTCATTTGCTTTCTCATCGGAACATTGCTTATTTTACTTGAGGAAAGGGAAAAAATTACTTTTAAATTACACACAAAATAATCTTGTCTGAGAATCATGTTACAAGAAATATGTCCCAAAAGAAATATGATGGGCTTTTGGCTCTTCATTCCTGTTGAAGCAAGCTTCTGACAATAATTTTGTGAAATCTTCTGAATGTGAATCATTTTGCTTCTGAGAACCTGTGCAAAAAATTAATTTGAGATTCAATAAATTCAAATATGTAAATTATCCTTATTTTACCCAAATCATCAGAACATGTGTTGCTAATTTCCTTGAACATGTATCAACACAGGTCATAAATTATTTCAAATGAGTTATATAATTTACCAAAGCATTCTTTAGTTTCTTTTTGATCATGTACATGTACATGTACATGTACATGTAGGTGCAGTCATTAAGAAATTAATTTACCAAGCTGCACAATAAATTCATTTGTCAACTTTATAACCTTATAACCATGCTGCGGTCAATTCTTTTGTGAAAGTATTAATTTCAAACGAATTAATAACTTTTCTACATGGACCATATTACAGATTTAAAAAAAAAAATCAGGATTCACAAACCCCTCAATGATACAGATCTTTACCTGAAAGGAAAATTCAACCTTCATTTATAACAGATCTATTACTTCCAATATTGCACAGGTGGTGCATATTGTATTGAACTGTACACTCAGTATGCCACACCCTAAAGTCAAATACATGTACTGCGGGTTGCATTGTATGTGGGCTACACGAAAATTGCTTAATAGGGCCAAACTTCATAAGTTGCTAGGCGACAACAATCCCTGACAGTTGTTACATCTTGTGCACATTGTAATGAGGTGAAATTCTCCATTGTCTGTTTCAAATCCGACTGTGAAAAATATCAGACAATTTAAGTCAGTCAAACTTATTCAAATCCTAATAGAGAATTAGCAGTTGCAAACTGCTTACCAACCTATAGGAGTTGTAGTACAAATACAAAATTGTAGTTATTGGCTTTACGTTTCAAACCTACATGAAAGCAGGTTCTTTCTCAAAGGCAAAAGGCAAAATTTACTCAAATCCTACTTGACAATATTAATCACACACAGCTCTTTGGCCCAGCTTGATTGCACTAGTATTGTATCACAGTTACATTTTAAATTAATTCATGAATCCACAAAGATACATTTCACAATTTATGTATACATCAATCAACATCAGGTTGTGTCGACCGCAAAATGGCCTGATCACTTTTTGTTCTGTACTTGACGATTATTTTTGCTGCCGTTTGCCAAACACGATCAGAAGTACTTAGCAAAAATATCTTTGAGACTGAGAGGAACTGGTAAGGAATAATAATTGGGGAAAGTATTTGTGAATTTTTAAATATACACAAAAAGTACATGTGGTCTCCTTTAACCCTCCTATAGGTTTAACAATCAAAGACACTCAAAATTTGTATGTCACTCCCAACCCATTGACTTTGTGCAGTGCACTCAAATAAATGCAAGGACATGTGGCTCTGGTAGGAGGTCAAACCAAAACCACTCGACTGTAACTTATGCAGTACATAACACAGCTCTGTACTTGTAAGACATGTATACACAAGTGTGTTTGACTTTGCCACTATCTCCAGCACTCTTATACACATGTGTGAACAATTGGCAATGCAACCAAAAATACTCAAGTGACTGTTTGTGGGTGCGGTGCTTACTGGGCCAAATTTCAGCCTGGGCATAGGAGGGTTATGAATTCAGTTTTAAGAGAGCAATTTCGTTAAACAGACAGAAACTCCGTTATTTCTGTCCGTTTTCCGCTTCTGGTCCATTTCTGGTCATACAGTGACAGTATGCTCTGATCAGTGCAGTGACAGTATGCTCTGATCGTCTTCATTCTCCTGAAGACGATCAGAGCATACTGTTCAAAACGTCGAGTTGTAACCTCCAGTTCTTTTCATAACTAATTACTACTCAATAAAGAATTTCACATGATGTCACCGCAATTAGTCTTACTTATCCTCTTCGCCATGCAAAGCTACAAGTTTTAGCTATTTTTGAAGTTGGAAATACATTTTACATTGAGGATAACCTTGACCACAGCTCACTCTGGCCGGAATTATCTTACCACAACTCTTCTTAAAAAACATATAAGTTTTTACTAACATTATTTTATTTTGGAAATATGCTGGTTGGTTTCAAAGAAAACCACCGGAATAAGGAATGACCAGTAAATCTCGGACTGAGCAAACAGATTTTATGGTTTCCGGGTTGGTAACTGGGTCTGCAAAATGTGTGATGTATATAGTCAGCGGAAGTACCAGCAAGTGTGAAACAAATATGGGAAGCTGTTCATGATTCTCAATTTGTAGGAATATCTGTATGTACTCAAGGATTTTTTTTTTTTTTTTCCTGTGGGGGTAAAGACTGGTGTCTAGAAGTGGTTAAGGAGGACAACTTGGGTTCTCACGATTCAGGGGTTGTCCATTTTATGTACCACTGTACAAAGTGTACATGTACATGTATGTTTTAATTACTTAAATATATTTTTTGGGGTGGGGAGGGGGGGCTGGAAGGGGGACCAATGTTAACATCCATTAACAATTTTGTTATACTTGCCATGGTTCATGTATATCTAGTGCATTTAAAAAGTTGAATACTGTCAAACCTTATGTGTACACATTTACAGGTCAAAATAAGTTGACCGCTTTTGACTGGTAAAAGCATTATCTTGTATTGTTGAGGGTGGTCAAAATGGCGGTCACAGCTAGTCAAAAATGCCCCTGTGTGCACAGTTGGTTCAATAGTCAAAACAGTCAGTTGACTGATTTTGACCACTATAGCTACATGTACTTGCCACTAAAGTGCAGCTAACAGTAGGAGGGCTTTAGGCAGCAGACTTGTCCAAAGCTTACTGGACATACAAGTACTGACTTGTCAAAAGCTTACTGGACATACAAGTACTGACTTGTCCAAAGCTTACTGGACATACAAGTACTGACTTGTCCAAAGCTTACTGGACATACAAGTACTGACTTGTCAAAAGCTTACTGGACATACAAGTACCGACTTGTCAAAAGCTTACTGGACATACAAGTACCGACTTGTCAAAAGCTTACTGGACATACAAGTACCGACTTGTCCAAAGCTTACTGGACATACAAGTACCGACTTGTCCAAAGCTTACTGGACATACAAGTACTGACTTGTCAAAAGCTTACTGGACATACAAGTACTGACTTGTCAAAAGCTTACTGGACATACAAGTACTGACTTGTCAAAAGCTTACTGGACATACAAGTACCGACTTGTCAAAAGCTTACTGGACATACAAGTACCGACTTGTCCAAAGCTTACTGGACATACAAGTACCGACTTGTCAAAAGCTTACTGGACATACAAGTACTGACTTGTCAAAAGCTTACTGGACATACAAGTACCGACTTGTCCAAAGCTTACTGGACATACAAGTACTGACTTGTCAAAAGCTTACTGGACATACAAGTACTGACTTGTCAAAAGCTTACTGGACATACAAGTACCGACTTGTCCAAAGCTTACTGGACATACAAGTACTGACTTGTCAAAAGCTTACTGGACATACAAGTACCGACTTGTCAAAAGCTTACTGGACATACAAGTACTGACTTGTCAAAAGCTTACTGGACATACAAGTACTGACTTGTCAAAAGCTTACTGGACATACAAGTACCGACTTGTCCAAAGCTTACTGGACATACAAGTACCGACTTGTCCAAAGCTTACTGGACATACAAGTACCGACTTGTCAAAAGCTTACTGGACATACAAGTACTGACTTGTCAAAAGCTTACTGGACATACAAGTACTGACTTGTCCAAAGCTTACTGGACATACAAGTACTGACTTGTCAAAAGCTTACTGGACATACAAGTACCGACTTGTCCAAAGCTTACTGGACATACAAGTACGGACTTGTCCAAAGCTTACTGGACATACAAGTACCGACTTGTCAAAAGCTTACTGGACATACAAGTACCGACTTGTCAAAAGCTTACTGGACATACAAGTACTGACTTGTCAAAGCTTACTGGACATACAAGTACCGACTTGTCAAAAGCTTACTGGACATACAAGTACTGACTTGTCAAAGCTTACTGGACATACAAGTACTGACTTGTCTTTAGCGTAGTGGACATACAAGTACCGACTTGTCAAAAGCTTACTGGACATACAAGTACAGACTTGTCAAAAGCTTACTGGACATACAAGTACCGACTTGTCAAAAGCTAACTGGACATACAAGAACTGACTTGTCACAAGCTTACTGGACATACCAGCACTGACTTGTCAAAAGCTTACTGGACATACAAGTACCGACTTGTCAAAAGCTTACTGGACATACAAGTACCGACTTGTCAAAAGCTTACTGGACATACAAGTACCGACTTGTCAAAAGCTTACTGGACATACAAGTACCGACTTGTCAAAAGCTTACTGGACATACAAGTACCGACTTGTCAAAAGCTTACTGGACATACAAGTACCGACTTGTCAAAAGCTTACTGGACATACAAGTACTGACTTGTCATCAAAAGCTTACTGGACATACAAGTACTGACTTGTCAAAAGCTTACTGGACATACAAGTACTGATTTGTCAAAAGCTTACTGGACATACAAGTACTGACTTGTCAAAAGCTTACTGGACATACAAGTACTGACTTGTCAAAAGCTTACTGGACATACAAGTACTGACTTGTCAAAAGCTTACTGGACATACAAGTACTGACTTGTCAAAAGCTCACTGGACATACAAGTACTGACTTGTCAAAAGCTCACTGGACATACAAGTACCGACTTGTCAAAAGCTTACTGGACATACAAGTACCGACTTGTCAAAGCTTACTGGACATACAAGTACCGACTTGTCAAAAGCTTACTGGACATACAAGTACCGACTTGTCAAAAGCTTACTGGACATACAAGTACCGACTTGTCAAAAGCTTACTGGACATACAAGTACCGACTTGTCAAAAGCTTACTGGACATACAAGTACCGACTTGTCAAAAGCTTACTGGACATACAAGTACTGACTTGTCATCAAAAGCTTACTGGACATACAAGTACTGACTTGTCAAAAGCTTACTGGACATACAAGTACTGACTTGTCAAAAGCTTACTGGACATACAAGTACTGACTTGTCAAAAGCTTACTGGACATACAAGTACTGACTTGTCAAAAGCTTACTGGACATACAAGTACTGACTTGTCAAAAGCTCACTGGACATACAAGTACTGACTTGTCAAAAGCTCACTGGACATACAAGTACTGACTTGTCAAAAGCTCACTGGACATACAAGTACTGACTTGTCAAAAGCTCACTGGACATACAAGTACCGACTTGTCAAAAGCTCACTGGACATACAAGTACTGACTTGTCAAAAGCTTACTGGACATACAAGTACCGACTTGTCAAAAGCTTACTGGATATACAAGTACCGACTTGTCAAAAGCTTAATGGACATACAAGTACCGACTTGTCAAAAGCTTACTGGACATACAAGTACCGACTTGTCAAAAGCTTACTGGACATACAAGTACTGACTTGTCAAAAGCTTACTGGACATACAAGTACTGACTTGTCAAAAGCTTACTGGACATACAAGTACTGACTTGTCAAAAGCTTACTGGACATACAAGTACTGACTTGTCAAAAGCTTACTGGACATACAAGTACTGACTTGTCAAAATCAAAAAGACTGTTCTGCTACCTAAAATAGAAACTCGTGTTCAACTATTTTAGGAAAGAAACAACGAAACTAGTTTCTTTAATTAAATGTATCCCATTGTAATCAAATAAAAGCCTTTTCTGAGAGTCTTTCAAGTCCCATTTTCCAGGATGCCAAAGTTGAACACTATTATTATTGAAAGAAATGATCAATTAATTAATGAAAATAAAACATTATCTACATGAAAAACTTGTGGACTAGTGAAATGTCTTGTGAACTACTTAAAAGTCAAACTGACTAGTCCAGCTGGCTATTGAAAAAAAAGGTTAAGGGCAAACCCTGTGGAGTGTCATGGCCGAGTGGTCTAGCTTACCGGACTCAAGTTCTGGTGTTAGCAGCAGAATGTGGATTCGAATCACGGCCGTGACACTTGTGTCCTTGAGCAAGACACTTAACCATAATTGCTTCTCTCCACCCAGGGGTTAAATGGGTACCTGTGAGGGCAGAGTTGGTTGATTAGCCCTATATGTGCTGTAATGGCAGCAATTGAGCTGTATACTCTCCAGGGAGCTGAGATGGTTTCAGGAATGATTTATGAGCCTTATGAGCAGGGGTAATAATATAATGCGCCTTGAGCACCACTCAGTTGGTGGATACGTGCGCTATATAAGTCCACACATTATTATTATTATTATTATTATTATTATACATTCTGTCTAATAATAACAGGGGAAAATGTCACTACTGGTCTAGTATAGCTGGACTATCACTGCACCAAATGTACATTTGCACCTGTTGCAATAAAACTGTTTTAATGCCCCTAAAAAACTATTGGTATCCAAATAACATTTATAAATAACATTTACATAAAACGTACTTGGTGTAAAATTCATGACGGCATCAAACATACCTTGAAATACATGTACATGTCAGGGTTGTGATTTGACAAAAATAAAAAATCCTGAAAATGGACAAAACCCCCTGAATTCTTAACTTTGGAGGATTTACTGACTGTTCACATCCCCTCAAACGAGAAACTAGAGTTTTGGACACAATACAGGCTACTCCTGTTCTTCGTGGCTACTTCTCTTCTTTCAAGAAAATTTTGAGGGAGATTTATACAAAATCCTGAAATCAGGAAAAATCCTGAGAAATGACAGGGCTGACATGTACATGTATTTCTGTCTGAGGTGCTATCATTTTAATGCCAAAAAAAAAAAAAAAAAAAAAAGTCTCCAGTTTCTGGTCTCTGCGCGCCAAAATTGCTGGATCGATTGGAATTCTGCCGGTTTGTGAGGCCTCTCTTAGCCACCATACTTTGTATATATGGGAAATTTGGTGCCCGCGTATACATGTATCACGTATTTCCCTGTCGGCAAAAAAAAATAATAATAAAAAAAAAAATAAATAAATAAAAAAAAATTAAATATAAAAATATAAACAAATTTAAGCCGACCTATGACCAGAAACCAGAGATTTTTTATTTTTTTTTGGCTTATAAAATATAGTGCATTATTGTATTCTGGAGACATGAATTCTATATTGGAATGATTACAACAAATTCTTATTGCAATTTCACTATTTTCTTAAAAACAAGACAATGAAATTTAAGTTGAAACTTCCACAGGTTGTTATGTATATATCTCTTGATTCTTGGGCTTCAAGTGTGGATCAATTTATTACAGATATTTTACAGAAAGTACTGGCTTTACATACGTACACATACATGTCCATTTATATTTTGACATTTTATAAGGACTTACCTTATTTGATCAGTGTTACTAATCATTTTGCCTCGCTTTTTGCAGTTATTCTGAATATCTATGGCCCACTTAAACATCATTTTGGTAGCCAGAGAGACTTAATCCGATATCCTCAGTGAAAAAAAAATATCAACTCTCCGATTCAGTTTGACAGTTTTGCTCAAATACTGAGCAAGTATGGTATACACAGGTCTGAATAATTTACAGTCAGAAATTATAATCAACTGTTATTTTATATAAGTGGAGTCACAATTTGGGTTATTCTAAAATGAAAATGGGAGGTTTGGAAATGTTGGCTGGCACGACAGTCAAATAGACACTGCATCTGTTGAGAAATCTCTTATTGTGTATGATGTGAAGCAAAACACCCGCTCTCAATGGAACAGGCCGTGTGAGATGGTTCCAGTCTTGTCTGTGATTGGTTGGAAGTTGTTGTTCTATTATTAGTGATCATGCACCGAGTGCATGGACACATTCTTGCTGGTATACTTCATGCTGACAGTAGGTGTCGTGAGTACACTAACATGCAAGTGGTTGTACATGTAATCGCCATTTTTTTAAAAACATGATGGCCTCATGCATTCTCATGCATTTTTCTGCATTTCAGAGATGTAATTTCACTCAAGTAAAAAATCCTGAAAAATGGGTAGCGGGCCTGGGTCGCCCTTTGGTCTGGATGACAAAGCCCCCCCGAACCTCTTGGATGTTCCACATCAAACTCTCCACATCAAGAAATCTTTTTGGCAAAAGGGAGATTTGTAAAAAATCCACAGAAATGACAAATTTAGGCAATTGTTATATTACTTGGATTACAGAATTGTTTCTCCAGAAGTTGGGTGGGTAATGGCAGAGGGGGGAAAAACACCACCAATTGAGGGCGCTCTCCTATGAGGAGGGTCCCTTAATTGTTGACTTTAGTCAATGTCTACACGGACTCGCGGCAATGATGATTCCTGGCTCATTGAGTGGCAACCAGACAGTTATAATTTGTTTGTACAGGAGTTCCCATATATTGTTTTAACGGTGCGTTAAAAGCTGTTTGTACACAGTATGCGTGTATGCGTGTATGCGTTACATGTGCAGAAAGTTTTTAAAAAGGGCCACTGCACTGCAATTTTTTCTTCTTCAGGAATTCCGATTTTGCGGCGGCGTTTTAAAAATTTTCTCAACAAATCTGAGATTTTTGGACACCAGGTCTGAAATCCAAGTTATTTATAATTATTTTTTAATTCCTGTAGTTGGAGGGCCCCTCAATCATAATTTTTTTCCCCATAGAATCACCATGCAAGCTGGCACCAATGATTCTTGGCTCACTTCATGGCTTCCAGACAGTTGTTGTTATGGGCCATGGAAATTTTCTGGTATGGGGCCAGGGGAAACAATTGATGGTATCAATCTTCCCAAGAATTGATTTTTTTCTGAGGTGCTGTAATTTAATATAAATGTGAAATTATTGCTACATCATAACTAAGTTTGGGCGATAACATGATAATATTGAATATCACGATACATTTTTTTATTCGATTACAATAACGAGAACCTTTTCAAGTTATCGAGATATCGGTAAATCGCGATTAAAAAAATATATTGTGATTGAAAAAAAAGTTGGCATTGTGAGTCAAGTCAGAAATCCCATGGAAACAAAATTAGAACAGTCTTTTCAGATTTTGGAAGTGAGAAACAAAAGCGAAATACATCAGTAGTACATACATGCTCTGCAAACAAATTTGCGATTTATTGTGATGCTTGTTGACAGAAAGACTTCAAGGAATGTTGTATACAATAAATCAATTTAATGTCAGTTTTATGCCAAACTTTTAGTAAAATAATTTACTATTGTGAATACCAGGTAACACCTATAAAACCAAAGTACATGTACTAGGTTATGGATAAGAAATTGAAAAAGCAACAACTGTTCTCAAACTTGAAGAAAAAATAATAGATAGAAATGAAAGTTAAAATTGAAAAAGCAACTGTTCTCAAACTTGAAGAAAAAATAATAATGAAATTGAGATTTTAAACTGTGTCCAAATACACAGCAAGCAATTTATTTCTACTGGTAGGCAACTTACATATATGCACTTCAAAATGAGTGTAATAAAATCATTCAATTAATTTAAATTAATCTTACCATGGAGGAAGGAAAAGAACTCCAAAACACTAAACTGCCTAAAATTAAACTTGATTCTTGAAAACACCTCCTACTCCTCCCTAGTCCCAGTCAGATATAAACGTACACCCCTAAGACGTGAAACATTTGCCAATGTTTCCTAAATTGACTGTTTCCTAAATTTTGTTTTTCATTTATTCAATTAATGAAACACCAGTACCATTCCTACATTTACATCAAGTAGGCCTATGTAAAAATAGAACCATCCCACAATCCTTAATCGCCCGCGTACCTCTGGGTACAGGTGAAAGGGGTACTACCTATTCTTATTGCGTGTGTGTCTATGCCGATCGCCTGACCGTAACATTTATACGTGATTCAATAAGGGGTAACCAATCATTCATCGTCTTGCGATCGAACCATCCCAACAATTACGAGGCTGTCGTGCACACATCACGCAGTCGGTACCATACCATGATACCGTGCTCGTGCTCGTGCTCGTGCTCACGTCCACGGACGCCGGTCATGCGTGTGTGACGTGTGTGTACACAGTGCATGGCCATGGGGATGAACGTTCACGGTCGTCGCAGTGATTTTATACCTCCATGGATTACTGAACTAATGATCAAATCATGAATGAAATAACGTGTCACTCACTTGTTTTCGGCAACGTTGTATCAGAGTTTATTTCGAGAGAACATTTCGCATTTTACACAGCAATCCATTTCCATCGCCATTTCATCGATAGATTGTTTTGCTGTTTTTCGCGATGAGGTCATCGCTTTTACTGACGTGCGCCCTCAATGTGCGGCTAACCTACTATTTTTAGCGATGATGGAGATGACGCGTATTTATACTGTTCAGTGTTCACTGCATTGGACAATGCGACAAACAGCAAAATGAAATAGTAAATACCGAAGAAAAAATTCAATTAAGAAAATGGACAATTGTTGTTGAAAATAACGACTTAAAAAGTCTCCAAAATAAAATAAATTATTGGATTGCAAGTGCCAATTATTACTTTGTGTTTTAATATGAAACAATAATTGTATTTTTTGTTTATAGTAAATTGCCCCTATGCAAAATGCTATAGCTACTGTGTAATGCAGAGCTGTGATAGTTTTGGATTACCGACGCGACCAATACTACCAATTTTTTCTGAAAACTTATTTAGTGACGTAAAGTGCTGTACATGTATCAATTCGTCCCGATAAATTATTAATTCCAGGGCCCAATTTCATATGAGGTGCTTTCATATGAGGGACGTTTTTGTAAAACTTATTAAATCTTTTAAAAGGAACCGGCTTTTCGTGTTTTTTGTTTATTTTATATTTTTTATTTTTTGGTTTTTTTTCTTCAAAATGTTAGCATCTATTGTGATAAAAAACTTTCACAGGTAAGGCCATGTTTTTTTAATAACTTGGATTACGGAATCGCCGCTCGAAAAAATCGCGTTTCTGAAAAAAATTAAAAAAATCCCCGCCCGAAAAATCAAATTTTGTAGTAAAAAAAAAAAAAAAAAAAATCCACAACACTTACAACAGTGCCACCGATCGCGTACAAAACACCATCGTGTACAAAACAATACTTTTAGATCACATTTTCTTCAAATACAACAAGATCCCTACAATACATGTACAGTAAATGTGTACACGTACCGTGAGCCAGTGAACGGAGAAAAAAATCGCGGCCGATGTATGATGGAAACCAGACCAATGTTATGCATTCACGTACAAAAGTGCGAGTCCGTTTATAGACTATACTATTTGCCCAAGTGCATACATTGGCCATAGTAACAACTACATGTACGTGCATCGCGCGACTTGACCTCACGGCCCAAACTCATGCAATCGATTGCTGTGTCAACAAATTGTCTGTGTGTGCGAATTTGGGCAGAGCATCAGCGTGTGTGCATCTGCTCTTTACAATGGCGGCCGCCTGCGTGCCTTCGGTATTTTTTTTTTCTTTTTTTTTTCGCCCCGCCCGATTTCGTGAGCTTGGAATTCCGTAATCCCGATCATTTTCTTTTTTTTTTCTTTTTTTTTTTCCCCGATCCCCGCTCATTTTTTGTAGCTTACAAATCCGTAATCCAAGTAATAAAAAACAAACGGCCTAAGTTTGTTGTTATAGACAGTCATGTATAGGGGCCTATAGGCCTATTTCTTGAAAACTATAAAATGGTTGAAATGAACGTATACGTTACCAATCATAACGACAATAAAGTTCCTTCTAATGGGGTTTTCCGTTATAATTATTCAGAGGGTTGAGAGTAGATGCAAAGACATAACTGTATAACCTTCATAGGAAAAATAATTATGGATAGATGTCGGGGATGTCCTCATATTGGTTGGTTCAACAATGGAGAGATTATTAAGTGGGCACAACAATTGGACAACAATAGGAGGTCCTTGCCGTTTCCTGTGTATACATGTGTTTATGTAGGAAAGGGTGATTCACTTGAAATGACCATAATTATTCTTGAACGGCCACCCACATCGCCTGAGCTAAAATTTAGAAATCTTTTAGGGTTTGAAAAATACATTTTGTAATATAAACATAATAATACAGTGCTTATCTGTGGAAATATTAGGACAAATGAATTTTGGGATTTTTGTTTGAAAATTAGGATCAATTTTGGAATTTAGAGTTTCACTGACTGCAACAGTAACAAAAATATTCTCCTGAGGACGATCAGAGCATACTGATTGAAACGTCGAGTTGTAACCTCCAGTTCTTTTCAGAACTAATTACCACTCAATAGAGATTTTCACATGGTGTCACCGCAATTAGTCTTACTTAAAAATATTCAAGGCTAGATGTAAAAAATAATCGGTTTAATAGTGTGTGTGGGGTGGAAGGCGCGGCGAAATCATGACCTATTCAAAATTGGAAGTCCCCGCCCTCCCCTTTTGTGCATTGGGTAGACATTGGTGGCGCTACACAGCCTGTTTGTTTGGGAAATAAACTGCAACAGAGTACTAGTAACGCTTGACATGTGTGCACGCGCCCGCTAGTCTGCTACTGTGCTAGCTGTCATCAGTGCCGACCAATGTTAGATGATTTTCTTTACAAAGGTGGTAAGATTGTGTGATTCATATTTCTGGAGAGTGGTCATCAGTACACAAACATTGAGTACCTCAGAGCAAAGGATACTGGGCCGTATTTCCATGAAGGAAAGAGTGTCGAACCATGGTCGAACCCAGCGCAACCGCCACTTGATTGTGCTTACTGCTTGTTGTCGACAGTCAAGCACGTGTTTTTTAGCAGACGAAAAAAGGCCAACATGTCGCTCGCACTGGATGTGCATACATTGACATTCATTGCAATCTTCCAAAATATCGTTTCCAGTCCTCACTTGACTACACTTTCTTCTCCTTAAGTGTGTCCTCTATCATCTTTTAAATGAAAATTTTGTCATAATAATTTAAATTAAAAAATTAAAGTCAAACGGTTGCATGGTTTTTTAATGTATTTTTATTTTACAAAAAGCTGCTGGTCGACACAACAATTCAACACAACAATTCCTGTTTTCTCTAAGATGAAAGCACTTTAGACAGAATAATCTTGGGAAAGAATGTCGAACCCAACTGCCACTTGTGCACAATGTCTTTTGCATGCGTTTTAGCAGACGACAAAATGGCCAACAGCTCATTGGATGTGCATACATTCATTGCTCAAAATCTCCCAAAATATTGTTTCCAATCCTCACTTGACTACATTTTCCTCTCCTCAAGTGTGTCCTCTATAATCTTTTAAAGGAAAATATGTGACATTTGGTCATATTTAGACAGAAAAGTGGCAGTTGTATTCTACATTCTTTCCCAAAATAATATAATTGTGCGAAAACATTTTTTTTAAATTTTATAATCCGGTATTTACCAATGTACCTTCCCTTTACTTACAAATAGTTTTGGTTTTCATTACAGCAATTAAAGTTGTCATCT
Source organism: Zoroaster sp. YZ-2022 (assembly GCA_029582265.1). Taxonomy (NCBI): domain Eukaryota; kingdom Metazoa; phylum Echinodermata; class Asteroidea; order Forcipulatida; family Zoroasteridae; genus Zoroaster; species Zoroaster sp. YZ-2022. The sequence goes on along the minus strand of CM055834.1, from coordinate 9,645,814 downwards.
GGAAAGCTTTATTTTGACAAAATGGCCTTTACGTCCTCCATACCAACACCTATGAGTCCAAAACAATTGGAAAATTTCAGGAAGAAATTCCTTAAGCTACTGTCAATGAAGAAAAAGAAGGTTGGCATTCCACTGAGTGACTTGACGTCTTCATACCAAAAACAATTCAAGAAAAGTCTTAATGTACACAAGTATGGCATGTCGATCAAGCACCTTGTGACTTTGTTCGGGGATGTCATGAAAGTTGAAAAAGAGGAAGGGAAAAAGGGAAAGAAGTGGCTACGGCTGAAGCAACCACTCCCGCCATCCCCATCGTTAAAGATGGAAAGAGGCCATCCAAAACCAGGGGCACAGAAATTGCTGAGAGATTGCGTTCAGCATGAGCTGAGGCAGATTGTTGCAAAGAAGACACAAGGTGTGAAATTCAAGAGACTAGCACAAAAATACAAAGCACAGTTTCGTAGCAATCTATACGTCATCCTCAACCAGTGCGGGATTGAAACCTCTGTTGAGTCCATAGTTGAGGCTTTCAGGGATGTGTTTCAATTGAAGACAATGACGGGCAAAAGAGGAAGGGGTCTCTACCTGCTAAAACAAACACCAACGAGCACAAAAGAATCTGGAGTGGTATCACAAAACCCTTCCACGTCTACCCTATATCCCTATCCAAAAACAACTGAACAAGAGCTAGACAATTCACAAAACATACAGAATATTCACGGCAGCAAAAAAAGGGCTCTACCCATGACAGATGGAAGTTCAAAGGGCAAGAAAAAGTTTAAGGTTTCCCACTCTGCGTCAAACGAGCAGTGTAAACAACACCAGAGGAGTACCCAGAGATCTGAATGTCGCACTGCCCCGAAGAGTGAGGGCGGTAATATGTCTGCACCAAGCATTGCCGCTGCAGAGGATACCTGGGAAATGTTAAAATGGCCTCAAGACCATCAGCCGAAGAAATCTAACATGACCAATCCGGAGCGGCAAGGATTACAAGCGGCACAGCATTATGAACAGCTGCTGCTGCAGCTGCAGCAGCAGTATCCAGCTCTGGCACAGAACAGCAGCGGTCTGCGACAAGTTCCCTACGTGAGCACGGTCGATGCCATGGCCCAGAACATCATGACTAACCTAGCCGCAGCCAATGAACTCGTTAGCATCCATCGGGTCATGGAAGTTCTCAAGCAGTTTTACCAGGTCTCCAACTTACACGAACTCGGTCTCCGCGACGAGACCGACCTCCACTCTGTAAACAGACTTTTGAGAGTCCAGACCAGAGTCAATATCTTAATCCACGCGTTTGTCAAAGTCCGGGCTATTTGTACCCTTTATGAGCTGAGGGAGTTTCTAGCAAGGGCCGATTCCCCCATGCGCTCCACGAACAAACTTGACTACTCTTCCCTCCAGTTAGGCCCTTTGAGCAAGCAACCTCTGGTCTGGGAATTCTTTAAGTTTCCACCAACCAAAGATGATTCGGAAATCCCAAAGTTCACCACCTTGGATGTTCTTGAAAACATGAATAACTTCTTGACAGCGCGAGGTCTGTGGAAGAAGCATATCAAGCTAAGAGAGTTTATGGAGTACCTCTTTAAAAGGTATCATGTCAAAGAGCCTCTCGATTTGGGACTACGAATCCAGAATATTTCTGTAGGCATTAGTGTGAGTATTTTCATTGTTTGGTGATTCACTTCATTTAGTACATTCATAAATGCCCCAAAAAGGTTAGACAATCTGATTGGACAAAACGTAATCACGTGGGGGTGTATTAACGGATGGTAAAGCCATGACTTATCCAAATCAGAGCAGCGCATATGTGCCAGCTGTTCGCCAGCTGTTTTGTGCGATGTGCGACGCAGATTTGAACCAATCAGAGTGATGAAGATTGGCATCACGTGCCTGACTCGTGTACTTTGGAAGTGTTTCGTGTGCCCCCAAAATGTGAATTTGCCCATTTCTATTTGGCAAGTTACACTTTTCTTTTAAATTTTGAAAACAAAATCAATACGGGAATTATGAATGGGAATTTTGTTTGTCGCTTAGGTCCTTAGCGCAGGTTAATGCCCAAAACCTGTCATTAACCAGTCATTATTCCCTTAGTAGTACCCATCTCTGCATATCTCGGTTCATTCATAAATACATGTGGTGAGCATTAAAACAAAAGAAAGTATTTGGCCCCTGGGCCTACATTCATAAACAAAGGGGGAATAATTAACATAATCAAGAAAGGTAATGACCTTTTGAATAGAAACATAAATATTCAAGTGTCTTAAAGTGGAATTTGCATACATCCTAATATGTCACTCTGCATAGAGACCTAGTTGCAATATACCTTGATATTGAAATTAAAATTATTACAAATAGACTGAATTCCGACACTGGCCTGATGTAAATTTTTACAGCAAGGAAAAGTCAATATTTCACTTTTGAAGGATGGAATGTGCGTAGATGATGTCATGTACATTGTCGGGCCTGTGATTTCTCAGGATTTTTCCTGATTTCAGGATTTTTTACAAATCTCCCTTTGCCTGAAAGGAAAGAAAAAAGTAGCCTGTATTGTATCCAAACCTCTAGTTTCTTGTTTGTGGGGATGCATGGAAAATTGTCCACTAGACCAAAGGGAGACCCAGGCCTGCTACCCATTTTTCAGGATTTGTTACTTTTGTCAAATCACACCCCTGCATTGTAGATCTTGGACATCTAGCCATGGCAGTATTCATTAACCCTAACCCCTTGGGTATTTTTACTAGAAAGTATCCTGAATCCACCAAAATCCACCAATTTTGTCACACACAAAATGCTGGTGTCCTGAATCCATCAGAATCCGCCAGTGTAGATATTGGACATATCCTGAATCCGCCAAAATCCACCACTAAATTTTTGGCGGATTCAGGATACCATGCTCACATGAAAATTTGTATAGTATGTTGCTGCATAGAATCCATCAAAATCTAACATATACAGTACATGTAACTATAATCCATCAACCAACATGACCAAGCAGTTAAAAACTATTGAAATCCTGAATCCATCAAAATCCGCCACATGCTCAATGTGGAGGTATCCTGAATCCACCAAAATCTTCCAATACAGGGGGATGGATTTTGATGGATTCAGGGTGGTTAGGGTTAAGCTTTACAAGGCAAGTGAAGCCTGGCATGACCAAGTATTGCTAAAGATGGGGCTATAAACGAGGACCAAAACCAAATTTGGAACTTTGAAATAGTACGTGAAAAATGCAAAGAAAACTAGCGAGGACCAATTTTCACAGAGCATAAACAATTGCTTACCAGAAAATTTTTCTTAGCGGATATTTTTGGTTACCAGCCAACATTTCATACAAAATGCATTTTGGATGGTAGTCTGTTTTATATGCTTGGCAAAAATACTTGCTCAGCATAATTTTCCGCTTAGCAGTTCTATGAAATTGGGCTTTGATGACAGATGTGTTTATTTGGCTCATCCCACACAGGCACTCAAGAGAGCCAATCACCACCAGGGAACAACCATGTCGAAGGTGCGTAACGGTCTGAGGATATACGTCGTCGCAGAGGCGGCCAAGTCAATGGGGATGCTACGCACCGCCGTGATGGCACCGGCTGACATCACCGGCCACCAGTTCACCCCGGGACCGCAGCTGGAGCTCCGTCGCCGCTACGTCAACATGACAGCGGCACATGCCGTCAATGCCGTGTTTGGCCAAGCCTGCCAGATAGGACATCTCACTGCCGAACTGTGTCAGTTGTGTGTGTCACTGAGGGGGGTTGTTAATGACCAGCTGAGTTGTGCATTGTTCCAGCTGGCCCTGTGCTGTGGCGACTTGAGTAAACCGGATGTCCTCAAAAAGAGGTTTCTGAATTCAAAGAAGGACAAGGAATTAGACGAGGACAGTGGACCTGATAAAGAAGAAAGCCCTGTGAAATCTCAACCAACAGAAGGTATGTGAGCCCTCAGCTATCAGGTCTGTGTGGTCAATTTACATATCAAGGAGAGGGTTTGACTAATTTTCCAACACAGGCTCGTATTAAGGGAATAAAAGTTTGCCGCACGATCTTTACTGCAGGATAAAGACCGAGGGGTTGTATTGCGGTTTCTTAAAGGGGCAGTATTGTCACGATCAGAGCAGACTTAATTCAACAGGGCATGGAATCGATGTCCTTGTTTAACCCTTTCAATACCATTGTCGACTTTCGTCGACAGTGCACCTACCTACGCTTCTTTACCATCGTCGACTTTCGTCGACGGCGCACCTACCTATGCTTCTTTACCATTGTCGACTTTCGTCGACGAGAGCAGTGCCGGTGTTCAAGAGGGTCCACTAAATTTATTTGCTGCCCTCTGCTGTTAATTTTTATACAGTTGAAAAGAACACATCATAAGCTTTCCAATGATGTATAGAACAATAGGGGTCACCATTATGACCTTTTGAGAAAACTCTGATCAAAGTTTTTCACATGCGCTAATTTTCCGAAAGTTTTTCCAACATTTTGTCACTATGGATGAGCGAAATGCTCAGTTACTGGATGAGCTTTTTGCTGATAGTGATTCTGAGAATGAATCAAATGATTCCGAGGAAGATTCTAGCCAAGAATCCGAAGATATTTCGTCAGAATCTGACGACAATTTGCCTGTATGGGCCAAGCAGTGCAGCACCGGGAATGGCGTGCCGCTGGATGCGTGGTGTGCGAGTCCGTGGTGGTCGGCGGGCCGTGGAGGTGGTGATCGTCGGTGTTTCTTAGTATATCACAAATTGTATGTGTGCCCTAGAATATATCTTATTTTTGTTGTATTCATGTTCTTTTCTTGTGAAAGAAAAATCTTGTCTTTGCCAAAGAAAAAACAATAAATTGAGTATATTCATATTATGAGCAAAGTGTCTTGTGTTCATATTTTTGTATAAACCTTTACATTTGAAAGTACACAGAATATGGATACGCTATGTTTTATCCATTATCCATTGACAAACAGATGAAAGAAGGCTGAGATTCCACATATTGTGTATGCAATCAGCATGGGCCTGCGACATGTTGTTTATCCACTATACAATGTAACATGTACATGTACTGTGTGTATTAGCTGTGCATGTACAGTATGTGTGTGTAATCTCACACGCATCAATGAACACACACAGTGTATTACAATGGAGGGTCTATGCAGTGCATTTTACATTGTGTAATTGGGAGTCCATTAGGCTCATCAGATAGGAAACTGCAACTCTCTGGAAAAATTGTAATAAGTTGCTTGTTTTATACCAAAAACAATTGATTTTGATGTTATATGAAAGAGTATACAATGAGTGAAAAATGTCACACACAAACCTGTTTCATTTATCTAAGTCTTCATAGTGAAAATCAAGTTTGAAAGTGCATGAGTAGTCAAGTTATAACATAAAAATTCTAGATTCAAATATTTTGAAACTTCAAATTTAGACAAATTATAATATAATCAACCAAAATTGCATTGAAATATATTTTTGTTGTAACCATTTGAAAGGTTATTATATATGTAACAAAATGCATGCACAAAATTTTTCTCTACGACACTGTCTTCACTATGAAAACTGAGCTTGAAAAGTGGGGTCTTCAGAAGCTGCCGTGGTTGCAAAACAATTCGGTTCTGGACTGTACACTCCGTACAAACAATGTGGTCCTCAGTGGGCTGCGTGGTCAAAACAATTCGGTATTGAAAGGGTTAAGATGAACACAGTGACGGCAAATTACTGGCTCATGTATGTATGCAACAGCAATGGTATGACCTTAACTTGTGGGAAATTATTTTCAGTCACTCAATTAATCTAAAACAAACATTCCGATTCCATGTCCTGTTAATCTTTTTAAGATTTTTATTTTTAATCTGTCAGATCTCAACTTGACTCCAGCATTTTACTCCTGGTCTTGCTTTAGGCCCCCCGAAAAAGTCTCCGGTTTCTGGTCTCCGTGTGTCGCATCAGACTTGCGCGTCAACATTTTTAGTTTCCTTTTTTTGTGCTATGAAACGATGTCCAATTGCAGCCAAAATTGCTGGATTGGTTGGATTTCTGCCTTGCTGTGTTTTAAATTACTTTTTCACAAAGGGGTATGAACGTTGGCCCGATTTGTGTGACCTCTCTTAGTCACCATACTTTGGGTATGGGAAATTTGGTCTGGTTCCAGTAACCGCATATACATGTACATGTACATGTATATGTGTATCGTGATACATGTACATGTATGCAGTTATTTTACTGCCTGGCAAAAAAAAAAAAAACCGAATCAATTTTGAAGCCAACCTATGACAAAAAACCTGAGACTTTCTTTTAGCCTTAGCAATTGACAACAATGATAATCTTCATTTTGCATTTTCTCACAGATCAAGTGAAGCAAGAGCTGGTGCATTACTTTGACCGTCTCGGCCAACACGGCATACCAAAACTCAAGGACCTCGCACGCATTGAGACTAAAATATGTCAGCACTTTGGCTTCCATAGTTTCCTGTTTCTCAGCCGAGCCAAGAAAACATTCCTGGAGTTTCTCTCAATTGATCATCCCGAGGTAAGGCATTTGCTTCATTTGGAAGTTATGCATGTAGTTCACAACTTTTCACTATGAATAACTTTACCCTGAAAATGCCCTGAAAATCCGTTTTACCGTGAAATAAATAGTTCACGGCAAGTTCACGACGACACAACACCGTGAAAATGCCATGAAATACTCTTGGGATTCCTTCGCCGTGAAAATGCCATGAACTTCTCGTGGCAGTTTTGGGGCAGCTCATTAATTCTCGAGAGCACCGTGAATTTGCTGTGAAATCACTGTGAACATTATTGCCAATATCTGCGAGGAAAAGACACCGTGAAATTGCAGTGAAATTACGGTCAACTGTTATTTCAAGGCAAAACTGATTTTTCAGGGTATTTGCAGGGTGTACTAGTTGTTCATAATGTTTGTCTATGTATGCTTATAGTTTGATAGTTTGTATGCTGTCCACAAATCTCACCGTAGATTGTTGAATGGGATAGCAAAGCAAGAATGTTATAATTGAAGTTCTCGATGTTGCTGGTATTCATCAGGTATTGGACAGTGTCGGTGGTGCTCTGATGGGGCTGGTGTCCAGCAATCCTAGCCTGGGGTCAGTCTACAGACCATCCCGCATGGACCTGGTGGAATTTATCCGGCAGTGCGATCCTCACAAAGTAAGTATTAGGGGAAAGACACAACACTGACAATAGTTCAAACATTCCCTTATTAGCCACCTCTACAAAGAAACCGTTCATTTACACACATGTAAAACCTCTCTTCTATGGCCACTTTTCTTTGGTTAAAGGGAGTGTATATAACTATATTCACCAGCCCAAAAACAAAACTGAACAAATTATTATCTAAAAGCTTACTTGGTTGAAAGATGGTTACGGTACCAAACATCCTGAGAAGTTATTCTGTCTGACATGTTTACATTTTAGAGAAAACGTGAATTCAAATCTGAAATGGATCACGGCTGCTTTCAAAGGCAGGTTTCTATAGTTCACACATCTCTTCATCCTGAAAAAGTACGGATGAATTTAGGCCCCAAAAAAGTATCTGGTTTCTGGTCTCCGTGTGCGTCACCTCAGACCCATGCATCATGTTTAGTTTTCTTTTTTTTTTGCTCTGAAACAATATCCAATTGCAGGCAAAACTGCTGAATCGATTGGAATTCTTTTCACATAGGGGTATGAACATTTGCCAAATTTGTGCGGCCTCTCCTAGCCACCATACTTTGTGTACGGGAAATTTTGTTTGATTCCAATAACCATGTATACATGTATCACTTAAAAAAGAAAATATTTTTTGGCCTTAGGGAGGCGGGCCAAAGTCATGGTACAGCCAAGCCTTAGAGAAGCCTGGCCATGTCTTTTGTGAGTCCTAATCCTGTAACAATACAGTATCGTTTCGGTTTGCGGTAACACCATGTGTTTATCTCAACTAACGTGAAGCTGAGGTACAGGTTCTGATAAGAACCGTATCGTACAACTCGTATCTCAACCTTCGTTAAGTGAGAAAGGTTCAAGGGAGAACCAATTTGAACGCTTTCGTTTTCTCTACTGTCGCTAAGTGAGAAATATGGTTCAGGGAGAACCATGGGGACTTCACGGGTTATTCTCAACGTTTCGATTAGCCTGCTCTAATCTTCTTCAGGAGAATGAAGAGGTTTGCCGATGCAACTCCTTAAGTAGTATTTGCTGGGATTATGTGTAGAATGGGAAGTGTTCCGATTGGTGCTACTGTTGTGTGATGTGTTGTGATTGGTTGCCACTGTAGCATTGTTCTTGTTGTGTGTGTTTCCTGCTGTGTGTGAGTTGCCTGCTCGCTGAGGCGTATCAGTTGACAGTGGGGTGTGGGTGATACGCCTCAGTGAGCAGGCAACTCACACACAGCAGGAAACACACACAACAAGAACAATGCCACGGTGGCAACCAATCACAACACATCACACAACAGTAGCACCAATCGGAACACTTCCCATTCTACACATAATCCCAGCAAATACTACTTAAGGAGTTGCATTGGCAAACCTCTTCATTCTCCTGAAGAAGATTAGAGCAGGCTAATCGAAACGTTGAGAATAACCCGTGAAGTCCCCATGGTTCACCCTGAACCATATTTCTCACTTAGCGACAGTAGAGAAAAACGAGTTGCCCGAAATTGGTTCTCCCTTGAACCTTTCTCACTTAACCCTAACTCCCTAGACAACAAAGGCAGTTGCAGGATTTTGAAGGATTTTTATTGTTCACTAACAATGCTTACGGAGTTAGGGTTAACGAAGGTTGAGATACGAGTTGTACGATACGGTTCTTTTCAGAACCTGTACCTCAGCTTCACGTTAGTTGAGATAAACACATGGTGTTACCGCAAACCGAAACAATATCGATATTCCACCATGCAAAGCCTCAAAACTTATAACAATACAGTACCTACCAATCAACATAACCTGGGCTTCTGGAGGGCCTAGCCCAGGCAAGTAGAGCTCATTATATAGGCCAGTAGGCAGGGGAAAAGCCTGGGCCTGGCCGGGCTTCTTAAAGGCTTGGCTGTACCATGACTTTGGCCCTTGTCCCTTATAGAAGTTTAACTAATGGTGTACATTATAATTTTGTTTAAATATAATTTTCTTATTTTATGGCGCAGTGCAATAAATACTCTGCGTAACAAATTATTCATTACATTTTCGGTGAAGCTCAGAAAAATAACTTTCATCTTCCTTCATGTAAAGATCCTCTTTAGTTTAATACTTATCCTTGGTCTTTGGTCTTTTAGGAATCTCAAGACACCGTAGATAGCTGCCTGGTAGTCTGTTTTTTATTGCTTAGCAAAAATATTTGCTCAGCAAAAGTCTCTTCTAAGCAGCTCTATGAAATTGGCCCCAGATAGCATCCTTTTGTTTGGGAATGTACTTCTTTACTTTGGCCTTTTAGGAATCTCAAGACACCGTAAATAATAAATAAATAAATAATTAAAAAATTTGTATTGCGCTCTTTACATGGAGATGATCAAAAGTGCATAACAATGACTTGAAACAGAGTTAAAAACAGACATGAAAGAAACACAAGATTTGTGAAAAAGTTTGAGATAAAGTCGGGTCACCGGGCCAGAGCCCAAACCGCAGTATGGGGATACGTCTGTCCCGCCGACAGGGGATTAATAATAATGACTTAAGCCTACCCCTGCCGACATCGATAATGTCTCGACCTTTTCAGGAGACAGACGCCTCTAACCCTACCTAGGTAATTTATACATGTCTAACTACCTGACACGGCGACCCTAGAAGTAGAAATAGAGAGAAGGCAATAAAACCAACATTACATTTTAATCTTACAATCACACATTAATTCACACCAAAAATTGCACCCACATATTAATTTACGAATGCTACATTAAAAAGAAATTTTTTAATCTTACATTTAAAAGTGGCAAGTCTGTGTTCACTACGTATGTGCCATGGCAATGCATTCCATACATGTAGCTTAGGGGCTGCCACGGAAAACGCCCTATCACCAAGTGTAGACGACATTTTACCGCTAGGATATTCCAAAAGGGGTCCATTGTTCCCTGACCTTAAATGATATCTGGATTCTTTCCGAACGGTAAGAAGATCCTGTAAGTACCTTGGAGAAAGCCCATGAAGAGTTTTGAATGTTAATAGAATGGTTTTAAAATTAATCCTGTGCGAAACAGGCAGCCAGTGTAATTGACGTAATATTGGTGTTATGTGTTTAAACCTACGTGTATTTGTAACAAGTCTAGCCGCAGCATTCTGGACCCTTTGTAATTTAGTTATTTGTGTCATTGGCAGGCCGTACATTAAGCTATTACAATAGTCCAGACGACTGGTCACAAATGCATGAATTAGTGTTAAAAGAGAGTCTTGCGACAGGAATTTACTGATCCGTTTAATATTGTGAAGATGGAAAAAAGCCGCGGAACAAGCCTTAGTAATGTGGGTGTTCATAGATAGCTGCCTGTGTGCCCATTACTAAGTCGGCAACGTAGGCACAAGATTAGGACATCAACAAGAACATAATGCAGTCATCTATGAGACGGCATTGTGTGTAGCCAACGGGAGAGGGAAAAACACTTTTGTCTTCCTTCATGTAAAGATCCTCTTAGTTTAATACTTATTCTTGGTCTTTGGTCTTTTAGGAATCTCAAGACACTGTAGATAGCTGCCTGTGTGCCCATTACCAGATCAGCAATGTGGAAGAGCTTGGGCATGGACCGGTCAGTCGATTGAGTCAACCGATTATCAAGATGGGCAAAAGATTAGGACATCAACAAGAACGTAATGCAGTCGTCTATGAGACGGCATTGTGTGCAGCCAACAGGAGAGGGACCAAACGAAAGGAGGTCGGGTTGTTTGGTTCTCAGAGCTTGGAGGACGCCCTCTGGTGTCTGCAGTCGGCACCCCTGCTGGAGGATCTAGCCGAGTGGTCTCACTGGTCGATGGTCTTTGAGCCAGAACATGGAAATCTGAAAGCATTTCTGGAGAGGAATCCAGGTACGTTGGCCCTGCTTTATTAGATTCAATTTCATAATGCAATGAGTTGGTGTTCTCTGATATAAAAAATGGAAAATTCCTGTAAACATTTTTTTTCCACAGCTTGCACTGAAATGACTTGCACCAACAAACCATTCCATTCCTTCTGTTTGACGAAGTAGTTCATAATTTAATGAGTTTTTTTGTGTTGTTTTACCCTGGACACATTAAAAAAAACAGTGTTTCACTGAAATAAATAAATAATTGCAATTTTTTATTTGTGGCACACCGATGACGCTCCTACTTCTTTTGGCTATATAAGTAGCATTTACTGGGATGTCAGAATTTTTCCAGGGGAGGTGTCATTAATTGAATTTATGGGTTTTATTTCTGTTGACCACACTTTAGATATTTATATTGTTTCCCATACAAACTAGGGCTGTGCCGGGTATCCGGGTATCCGGATACCCGACCGAAACTGTCATTACCCGGTTCCGTTTTTCGGTTCCGAGTACCCGTAAACGACTTTTTAAAATTGGGACTTACCATTTCAGCGGTGTGAACAGAAATTTTTGACTATTGAACAATGTACTGTTTACACTTTTTTAGGAGCAATTTTATTCAAGATAAAGCCTTTGTAGTATTTTACGGACATTTTCCATACACTTTTGTCCAACCGATACATTGTATCCAATCATTAAGACTCAAATAGCCTGGCTGCGGCATGCTACAAACAAGTATCAAACTAGCTGCTCAGGATGGAATGTTTGCCTATTGTTCACTGTAATTGGATTAGTGGGACAATAACTGCTGGTTTATGTCTGCACCGGATTGTGCACTATGATATGTTAATAGAGGGGATTTTATTATCGGGGACGTCCACATTAATTGTCGTCGTAATAAAAAAGTAGTGTTGAAATTGGTTTTGTTGTGTAATTATTTTGATGTGCCACTGACCATCCCTCAGCATATCACCAACATTTACATTTATTTACCCGCCGATACCGAGCTCTCTTGTGTATTACATTTGCCGACAAGTTTGTTTAAAAAGAAAGACATAAAAAAGGAGATGTTAAGTCGGTTATTGTCTTTTAAACCAACAGTAGGATCCATAATCAGTCAGATTTGAAAGGTGTTATTGGTTGCGGGTTTGATCCTTTCAATTGGGCAGCATTTTTTTTTACAATCACCTAATCTCCTATCAGTTGAAAAGACGTTTATGAGGGACGAAATGCGGTTGAATATGATGAGCTGCGAATTATGGATCGTCAAACATTTATGGAGGGGACAAATTGGCTGAATACTAATTAAAAGTAGACAAAACTTACACCGATACGTTTTGTTAAGTTATTTTTTGATGAGTGCGCATCCTAAATTTTAGACTCATTTCTTGACTGAACGATCAACATGATGCCACGTTCAACAGGGAATACTAGTAGTCAAGTTTGGTCCCATTTTGATAAAAAGGGGCCCAAATTGGTAAACATTCATTATTTCAAGAAACAATGTTTATTGACAGGTTTATTCACATTTAACTAAAGTTCATTGTGATAGAAACATATTAATATTCAAGTTCTGTTTTTAGATTCGTTATTTTTTTGCAGTTTGTTAGTTTAATAATATCAAATATTATTTTAGTACGCAAAATCATGTCCTTATCCAAAGCCAACATGGCGTACGGGATATCCTTATTTAGAAGGCAGGGGCGCGGCAAGGCGCAAGCACATGGATGTTTTCTTACAACGGGTTAGTTCCGCCCACATCGCCTTTGACCAATGACATTATTCAACACGTGTTTTGTGACATGAACATTAAAGTCAACTTGCTAATACGCATGCGCTCTGATCACGCACGCATGCAGTGTGATTATTGTCTTCTGATGATGGTCGTCACTCCCTAACTCAGTCACGTGCGAGGCCGCTGTAGCTGTGTGATGCACCGGCCATGCGTGCGCGCGATCAATTTTTACGGTTTTATTTCAGAAATAACTTTCCGTAAATTAATACAATATTTTGTCACCAAGATGTTATACTTTAATAAAGATCGAATTAAATATGGTATCCTCTGTATTATAAAGGTCAATTTTGTTAACGTTTACATGTATTTGTACACCAAAGGAAGCATGTTTTCAACAAGAATGAAAACGGGTATCCGGGTATCCGAACTTTTCTGATTTCGGGTATCCGGTTCCAAAAATATCCGAAAACGCACAGCCCTAATACAAACAAGCAAAATCTCTATGAGAATATTTCAAGGTCTTTGATGAGACATCACTGCTGTATGACCTTGTCTTTTACAGGTCAAGGTGTCTCTCCACCAATTGAAATCGACGCCTTGGAGGTAAGACCGGGAGTGCTGCTCCGATTGGCCAAAGAAACATCCATTGACCTGTTCGCTACGGCTGCAAAGAGCAGCGACAGCGTCGGCATGATGGGCCATCTTGTTTCTCTGGTGGTGAGGGACGGCCCTAGCAATGTACCGTTGGCATTGCTTAGCAACCACATGGAGACGGCTCTGAATATGATGGGTGTGTCTTCTGATCACAGTGCCGTCGTTGGTTTTGTCTTGGAATGCCTCGTGGCATTACCCCTTCCCATTGGACAGGCTGTTGTTAATCAGGTTGGTGTAAATTGAAATATTTTGATTTTGAAAACGATCTCCTATGACCCGAAAGAAATATTCACTTTTTTCTTTAAAATGAAGGTACAAACAACATTGATAATTACAAGATTATCAAACTAACAAATTATTTTCTAAACATTTACTTGGTACAAATTAAGGTGGTACACATATCAATCATCTGCAGAAATGATTTTGTCTTTAGTAATTTCACCTTTTGTATGTTGAATTTACTATTTAACTATTCACTGCACTGTTTATTACCCCTGCTCATCAGGCTCATATATTATTCCTGAAACCATCTCAGCTCCCTGGGGGGAGTATACAGCTCAATTGCTGCCATTTCGGCACATACAGGATTAATCAAACACAACAACCAACTCTGCCCTCACAGCTACCCATTTATACTCCTCGGTCGAGTTTTTCAAGTTTTTTTTTTTCATTCTCAAAAACGTGAGCACCTATTGTGACAAACCTTTCACAAGTTAGTTTTATGATCTATTTTTTTTAAACCAGAGGGTTGAAATGAAAGTACGTTACCATATAACCAATGTTGGCCTTTCCCTTTAAATGTGAATTGTAAAAGTGGTAACTTTTATCTCAGTAGGCAGGATGGGAGAGGGCGGAGGCAGGGGGGGCTTATATAATAAATAATTGTTGACTTATATAATAAATAATTGTTGACTTGTACTGCACCATGTCTCACTCATAACTCAAACTGTGAATGAAAATGCTTTGGCAATGCTGGAATTGCTGATGAAAACAAAGTGTAAATATACATGTAAAAGGTAGTTATGTTAATTAAACTGATTTGAATTTTACCATTCACGGACATGGCCAATGCACTGTATACTCGGTGCTTTCAAGTGTTTGCGGAAGAAACAATACATCAATGAATGTAGGAAGAATTCCATTTAATAAGAAAATCCAAGATGTCTAATGTCACCTGTAATTTACAATGCTATCTTAAGTGCTCTTTAATTCTAAAAATCCTACAAATAGCTTTCCTATAATCCCAGTGAACGCTATTATTGTTTCCAATGCAGGTTATCTTAAGTCCCCTTAAGAGGGTTCTTGGGTCAGAGGTCAAAACAAGGCAGTCGATTCTCAAGTCCTGCAAGACCACCACCCAGAAGACCAAAATCCAGAGTCTGGGGCTGCTGCTGGGTATCAGCCAATGGAAAGACAGCTTCAAGGAGGAGAGGATGCCCCGGAACATGGATAAAGAGCAAGATTTATCAGCAGATGAGGACGAGTTTGATGATATCAGTAACTTGCTGTCAATGAAGAAGGCTCCTCCTAAAGCTACAGAAATACCTGCAAAGGTTGGTTGCTATTGTCTTCATGCTACATTGAAACAGGTTGATAATATAAGGTGTTCAATAGGTTTGCTTAAGAGTTTACTCTGATGCAGATTTAATGCTTCTTTTCCAATCAGTTTACCAAAATCTCCTTAGAATAGTGATCTATATACGATATGATCTATGACATTACAAAAGAGCCCTGAATGTCAAACGGCGCCGGGTACAAAATGTACACTGGTCTATGACAAGAAACCATAATACCTGATACTTTGAGATATCAACTTAAAAATTCTTAATTTGATTTAAAAACAATTCTTGACGTCATGTGGAGAAGTACAAAATGTACAGACTCTGCATACGAATACACACAATTTTGCCCGGCGGGAAATCAACCTGGTACTCTAAAGATCACATAAAGTGTAAATAAGTCACATGCTCTATAATACAGGAAATCTGCAACATATAAATATCATATGGTGGATGTCACATTACGCCAATCAAAATTTGGACATGTTCCCGGACTACCCTTAGCAACGCTGGAAAACTCGGACACGCACCTATATAAAAGCAATTTATTACATGAGCGATATAATTGGTTGGTTGTTGCATTTACATTTCTTAGCTGTTGAAAAAGTTTAATGAAATGCTCAGCTGGTTTTCTCTGTACAGATGTAGATATAATACTTTGTTTCAGTGAATTCTTTGATTGTGAATAACTTAATGCAAAACAAACTGTGAAGTTAAAAGCTGTGATTCACAGATGCACATTTCAAATATTAAGGCAAGTTTTTGTGTGCAGTATGAACTGGAATTTAAAGGGATTGTACACCGTTGGTAAAATGTCTATAAATGCATCCATACTTTATAAGAATCAAGAGATATGTATTAAAAACCAACCTGTGGAAAATTCTAGTTATTTCATTGTGTCGTTAACAAGAAAATAATAAAAATCCATTATTAAAGACTTGTTTGAATGCATTCTTCTGTGGAAAATGGATCACAACATTTTTAATACATTTTATAAATTCTAAAATAATGAAAAGCTTGCAAAAGGAATCATTTCTCAATGTTTGATACCATCACCAATTTCACATCAAGTTAGTTTTTAGATTATAATTCAGTCATTTTGTAATTGGGTAATTACCTATGGTATACTATACACAGCTGAAATTGTGAGTAATGAAGGTTTGTGAATTTGGTTTCGTTGCATATGCTGTAAAGGGTTTTTAAGACTTTCGCTAATCTCATACCCTTACTTTAACTGCCAACAGGCTGAAGAGAACAGACCTGCTGCTGTAGCTGATGCTGTGGATTCATCAGTAAAACTTGAACATATTGAAGAAGCAGGGGAAGATTCCTCCAGGAAAACGCAAGGAAAAGATGAGACAGCTGAAGACATCAACAAAGATGTGAAAAGAGAAGACATCGGCAAAGATGCGACGACAAAAGCCATCTTCAAAGATGCGAAAAGAGAAGACAGCAGCAAAGATGCAAAAAGAGAAGACATCAGCAGAGAGGCGAATAGAGAAGACGTCGGCAAAGATGCGAAGACAGAAGCCATCTTCAAAGATGCGAAAAGAGAAGACAGCAGCAGAGATGCGAACAGAGAAGACGTCAGCAAATATGTGAACAGAGAAGACGTTGGCAATTATGCGGAAGATGGGATGGTGAAACAAGAGATGGAGGAAGAGGTCATGGAGAAGGAAGACAGGGGGGAAGAAGATGATATCATAGAAATAGATGCAGAGGGCAAGGAGATGATAGAAATCCAAGTAATGGGTAAGGACGAGGATGGCTTTTCAGGAAGATAAATGGAGATAATAAAGCGGGTGGGCAGAAGAATGAAATCCCCTGTTGATATCAACATTTTATATTAAGAATGTTTAAATTTGTTTTTAAATATATTCAATCAATGGCCTCCTGCTTACTATATAGTACAGGGGCCAGCTTCATAGAGTTGCTTTACAGATAAAATTGCTTACCACAACAATTTGCTAAGCAGATCAGAAGACGATCACACTATGAATAACTTCACCCTGAAAACGCCCTGAAAATCTGTTTAACCGTGAAATAAATAGTTCACTGCAATTTCATGACGAAACAACACCGTGAAAACACCATGAAAACATTGTGAAAATGCCATGAACTTCTTGTGGCAGTTTTGGGGCAGCTCATTAATTCTTGAGAGCACCGTGAATTTGCCCTGAAATCGCACTGTAAACATTGCCAATATGTGAGAGGAAGAGACACCATGAAATTGCCGTGAAATTACAGTGAACTGTTATTTCACGGCAAAACGGATTTTCAGGGCATTTTCAGGGTGACATTATTCAGAGTGTCAGAGAATACTGATCGAAATGTCGAAAATCACAGGCAACTTAATTAGATGGCTTCATTCTCCTGAAGACGATCAGAGCATACTGATTGAAACGTCGAGTTGTAACCTCCAGTTCTTTTCAGAACTAATTACCACTCTGTAGAGAATTTCACATGGTGTCACCGCAATTAGTCTTACTTATCCGCTTCACCATGCAAAGCTACAAGTTTTACCAATTTGCTAAGCAGATTTCTTTGGTTACCAGCCAAACTTTCATATAAAATGTATGCATTTTGGCTGGTAGTCTGTTTTGCATTGCTTAGCAAATATTTTCTTAGCAAATTTATCTGCTTAGTAGCTCTGTGAAATTGGCCCCAGATGTCTTAACCTGTTGATCCCTGAGCTTGCTCGATGATGATTGGGTTCGAGTCCCATCTAAGTTGCCTGTGATTTTTTTTGTTTTCCCCCTCATGTTTAATATTATCACTGACACAAGGATTCCTTCATTTATAGCACCATTGGTATTCTCAAAAACAATGATGATCATAGTTTTACATGGCGTAAAGTTGATGATGGTATCAAACATCCCTTGAAACGTTCTATCATTTGAGTTACAATTAAAGGGGCAGTATCGTCACGATCAGAGCAGACTTTCAACAGGGCATGGAATCGATGTCCTAGTTTAAGATGAACACAGTGACTGCAAATTACTGGCTCATTTATGCAGCAGCAACGGTAATATGACCTTATCATGTGGGAAATTTTTTCAGTCACTGAGTTAATCTAAAACAAGCACTCCGATTCCATGTCCTGTTGATCGTGACGATATTGCCCCTTTAATCAAATTATTTTGCAAATGAATTTTTGTCATCCGGAGAAATAAATTCCATGAAACAGTTTTACAATTTTCTTGATAATGGCACAGTAAAATAAACATGAACTTTCTACCAGCTTGGGTTTTATTACACAAAGGAATGAGCTGAAACTTTCATAGGTTGGTTTCTGTATTTATATCTTGATTCTTATTAGGTATGGATGCATTCAGACATTTTCCAAAAGTGTATACTTCCTTTAACCAGTTCGCGTCGGGAATAAAAAAGTTTTTCTGGGCCCCTATGGCGGGTTTCTTTTTCCCACACACGTTAATGGAAGCCAACCGAGCATGCATACAAATATTCCGGAGTTTCCTATGGCGTGTTTAGACACTCTCCGATCCGTGGTGCAAAAAAAAATTACGTGTATACACGGCCTCCGACGCGAACTGGTTAAGAACAAAAAAACCTTAAATGTTGCAGAAGAAATCCCACCTGAGATCATCGATTTGTCAACAATTCCCTCCGATGACGAGATGGACAATGATGAGGCATCAGAATCACACACAGCCTTGACGCCATACCAGCAATCCATCTTAGACAGCAAGACGGTCATAGACAGCATCCTCAAGGATGAATTCGGCATCGGCATGGAGCTGAGCGAGGAGACCCAGCGTCTGGTGGTCCATCACCAGGAGCGCATCGGTCGCAGCATCAAGCGCCTCTCAGAAGAGCTGTACAGCAAGGATACCCACTTTGTCCTGGAACTGATCCAGAACGCCGACGATAATGAATATGCAGAGGGGGTGGAGCCGTCCCTGGTGTTTGTGGTGGACAGGTCGGAGGTCGTGGCCATGAATAACGAGCGTGGATTCTCAGAGAGCAACATCCGAGCGTTGTGTGATGTTGGCAGGAGTACCAAAGGAAAACACAAGAGAGGATACATTGGTAAGAATTGGGCAGAGTTGTAACCAAGTCGTTTCTTTAGAATTCAAGTCAAGTCAAGTCACAAGTAATTTCTTTGCAAGTCAAGTCAAGTCAAGTCAAGTCAAGTTACAAGTTATTTCTTTGGTCAAGTCGAGTCAAGTCACAAGTAATTTGTTTCTGTTCTAATAATGTTTTCAGACATTAAAATGTCTGCAACCTAATGTCGTCTTCCTTATATAAAACTCCACCAAAATGCAGGATAACGTTTCATACATTTTGGGCATAGTCTCCGGGTAAAATGTCTGAAACATTATCCAAGATTAGGTTGCAGACATTTTAATGTCTGAAACATTATCCTTCTTAGTTTTCAGACATAATAAGTACCGTTTCAGACATTTTCTTTGGAAAGCTTGTTTCAGGGAAACAGTCTTCTATTTTCTGTTCATGGAAGTCACAGTTGTCTTTTTTTTTCTTGTAGGTCACAAGGGTATTGGGTTCAAGTCTGTGTTCCGGGTGACCGACAAACCAGAGATAATCTCCAATGGTTATCACATATGCTTTGACCATAGTACTGACTATATGGGTTACATCTTACCAACATGGGTAGGACCAGAAAATATCCAGGAAATTGCTCAGATGGACCAGCCACCAGAAACGTAAGAGGGCTGTTTAAATTTATCAAAAAATTGTTGGGTGGACTTATCTGTTTGTTTCCAAATATTTTATGTTGAACCTCTAGTTTTACATTTTTTTTATTAGTGTCAACATTATGCTTAGTTAAGTCTCATTCATTTTGTTTTTCCCCAAACATTCTGAACTTTTAAAAAAGTTTTTTGTGAACATGTGACCTGTTGCCATGATATGAGAATAAAGTCACACAATGTTTATTTCCGGTATGAACTTAACATAGTCAAAATTTAGCAAATGAAAAGATAAGAAAGTATGGCTTTTAAAAAAATTCACATATTGTAATGATAAGTGTACCCCAAGTGTTCAGTACTATTGGAAACCTCTTTTTCTACAGAATTTGGAAATACAGACATCTTAGTTTTAATAATTGGCAACTTTACTCTTACTTTGTGGGAGCTGGTCACATAATTGTCATTTAGCTTTTAAGATTCCAGTGTCTTGAAAAAAAGGCATTTTGAAATGTAATATCCAATCATTTCATGATGAACTATTTCATATTTCATGAATAAATGATTGTTGTTGAATGATTATTCATAATAGCTCTTGAATATTCAACAGCTGGGCCACCCAGATCAAGCTACCCCTGAAGGGAGATGTTCAAAGAACCACCAGTCTTGTCAACAAGTTTGAAGACGTTCAGCCATCTGTGCTTCTCTTTCTCAACCGGCTGCGGTCAGTTTTGATTGTGAACAAGGTTAGCCAATAAAGAACTGCTTTATACCAACTGAAATGACCGTTAGTATACAAATGCAATTTTTGTTATTAACTGGCCCCACGTTTCGGCCCTAGCAGGTTAGTTAATTATTACCTTGTTCTACTTGTCTTCAGCAGTTCTATTTTTAAAAAAGTGCTACCGAGTAGCAGGACATTTTGAAAAGCAAGTCCGCCCGTTCTCACCCATACACCCTAGCTATACCTAGATATAGAACAAAAAGCTATACTAATAACTTTTTCCCACGTGCTTCATCTCTTTGGAATTCCTTGCCTGGTGCATGTTTCCCTTCATCCTACAATCTATCCTGTTTCAAGAGGAATCTCAATTCCTACCTTCATCAGCTCCTCTGAGTCTATCTACTACTTATTTTTCTTCTATCGTAGCCCCTGTACCTTGAGTGGCTTTTAGCCTTGCTCAGGGTGAATATGCATAAAAAAAGGAAAAAAATTGTGAGATTATTTCATTGAATATAGACTTTATCACTGCATAGCCATCTTGATTGTCTTCAATACAAATCCACGTAACCAAACCGAGGCTGGAAGGGAATATAGTCTGGTTCCTTTTCATGCATTGAGAGTTGGCCCTATAATCTTACTTGCATATACAGGGAACCTGACCAAGATAGCCGTGGCATGATAAAGGTCTGTAATCGGCAATAGTAATAGATGATCAGAAAGTGATCAAAGATAATCATCCCTGTAAATGATTCTCTCATCAGGAGGAGAAGACGATAAGTCGGATGAGCAGGAAAGATATAGGAGAGAATGTGGTTGAGATTCATCATTCCAAACGCACCGACAGCTGGCTACTGATCAAGAAATGTCTGGATGCTACAGAGGTAACGCTAATAAGCAATGAATATAGGGCACTCTTATGTAGAACTGTGCTTGCACTTGCTAGCATTTACTCAGCAACAGTGGCATGCTCCAACCCCTCCCCATCCCCTAAGTTGTACTGTCTTGAATGTGGCAAATACAATTAGTGTGGGATCATCAAATGCATTTAAATGATCACAATTATGGTTGATGTAATCTTTGAATGAATGGCTCCGCTGTACACAGATCTACAGAGTTAGGTCATTCTTGGTGATTATAATACATTCATTTCATTGCTTGATTCATAGCTTCATCGTACACAGATAGAATCCACAGAGTTAGGTCTTGGTGATATAATACGTTCATTTCATTGCTTGATTCATAGCTTCATCGTACACAGATAGAATCCACAGAGTTAGGTCTTGGTGATATAATACGTTCATTTCATTGCTTGATTCATAGCTTCATCATAAACAGATAGAATCCACAGAGTTAGGTCTTGGTGATATAATACGTTCATTTCATTGCTTGATTCATAGCTTCATCGTACACAGATAGAATCCACAGAGTTAGGTCTTGGTGATATAATACGTTCATTTCATTGCTTGATTCATAGCTTCATCGTACACAGATAGAATCCACAGAGTTAGGTCTTGGTGATATAATACGCTCATTTCATTGCTTGATTCATAGCTTCATCGTACACAGATAGAATCCACAGAGTTAGGTCTTGGTGATATAATACGTTCATTTCATTGCTTGATTCATAGCTTCATCGTACACAGATAGAATCCACAGAGTTAGGTCTTGGTGATATAATACGTTCATTTCATTGCTTGATTCATAGCTTCATCGCATACACAGATAGAATCCACAGAGTTAGGTCTTGGTGATATAATACGTTCATTTCATTGCTTGATTCATAGCTTCATCGTACACAGATAGAATCCACAGAGTTAGGTCATTCTTGGTGATATAATACGTTCATTTCATTGCTTGATTCATAGCTTCATCGTACACAGATAGAATCCACAGAGTTATGTCTTGGTGATATAATACGTTCATTTCATTGCTTGATTCATAGCTTCATCGTACACAGATAGAATCCACAGAGTTATGTCTTGGTGATATAATACGTTCATTTCATTGCTTGATTCATAGCTTCATCGTACACAGATAGCATCCACAGAGTTAGGTCTTGGTGATATAATACGTTCATTTCATTGCTTGATTCATAGCTTCATCGTACACAGATAGAATCCACAGAGTTAGGTCTTGGTGATATAATACGCTCATTTCATTGCTTGATTCATAGCTTCATCGCATTACACAGATAGAATCCACAGAGTTAGGTCTTGGTGATATAATACGTTCATTTCATTGCTTGATTCATAGCTTCATCGCATACAGATAGAATCCACAGAGTTAGGTCTTGGTGATATAATACGCTCATTTCATTGCTTGATTCATAGCTTCATCGCACAGATAGAATCCACAGAGTTAGGTCTTGGTGATATAATACGTTCATTTCATTGCTTGATTCATAGCTTCATCGTTACACAGATAGAATCCACAGAGTTATGGTCTTGGTGATATAATACGTTCATTTCATTGCTTGATTCATAGCTTCATCGTACACAGATAGAATCCACAGAGTTAGGTCTTGGTGATATAATACGTTCATTTCATTGCTTGATTCATAGCTTCATCGTACACAGATAGAATCCACAGAGTTAGGTCTTGGTGATATAATACGTTCATTTCATTGCTTGATTCATAGCTTCATCGCATACAGATAGAATCCACAGAGTTGAGGTCTTGGTGATATAATACGTTCATTTCATTGCTTGATTCATAGCTTCATCGCATACACAGATAGAATCCACAGAGTTAGGTCTTGGTGATATAATACGTTCATTTCATTGCTTGATTCATAGCTTCATCGCATACAGATAGAATCCACAGAGTTAGGTCTTGGTGATATAATACGTTCATTTCATTGCTTGATTCATAGCTTCATCGCACACAGATAGAATCCACAGAGTTAGGTCTTGGTGATATAATACGTCATTTCATTGCTTGATTCATAGCTTCATCGTACACACAGAATCCACAGAGTTAGGTCTTGGTGATATAATACGTTCATTTCATTGCTTGGTTCATAGCTTCATCGTACACAGATAGAATCCACAGAGTTAGGTCTTGGTGATATAATACGTTCATTTCATTGCTTGATTCATAGCTTCATCGTACACAGACAGAATCCACAGAGTTAGGTCTTGGTGATATAATACGTTCATTTCATTACTTGATTCATAGCTTCATCGTACACACAGAATCCACAGAGTTAGGTCTTGGTGATATAATACGTTCATTTCATTGCTTGGTTCATAGCTTCATCGTACACAGATAGAATCCACAGAGTTAGGTCTTGGTGATATAATACGTTCATTTCTTTTCTTGATTCATAGCGTCATCTCACACTTTTAGAATCCACAGAGTTAGGTCTTGGTGATATAATACGGTCATTTCATTGCTTGATTCGTAGCTTCATCGCCATTACACAGACAGAATCCACAGAGTTAGGTCTTGGTGATATAATACGCTCATTTCATTGCTTGATTCATAGCTTCATCGTACAGATAGAATCCACAGAGTTGGGTCTTGGTGATATAATACGTTCATTTCATTGCTTGATTCATAGCTTCATCGCACACAGATAGAATCCACAGAGTTAGGGTCTTGGTGATATAATACGCTTCATTTCATTGCTTGATTCATAGCTTCATCGTACAGATAGAATCCACAGAGTTAGGTCTTGGTGATATAATACGTTCATTTCATTGCTTGATTCATAGCTTCATCGTACACAGATAGAATCCACAGAGTTAGGTCTTGGTGATATAATACGTTCATTTCATTGCTTGATTCATAGCTTCATCGTACACAGACAGAATCCACAGAGTTAGGTCTTGGTGATATAATACGTTCATTTCATTGCTTGATTCATAGCTTCATCGTACACAGATAGTATCCACAGAGTTAGGTCTTGGTGATATAATACGTTCATTTCATTGCTTGATTCATAGCTTCATCGTACACAGATAGAATCCACAGAGTTAGGTCTTGGTGATATAATACGTTCATTTCATTGCTTGATTCATAGCTTCATCGTACACACAGAATCCACAGAGTTAGGTCTTGGTGATATAATACGTTCATTTCATTGCTTGGTTCATAGCTTCATCGTACACACAGAATCCACAGAGTTAGGTCTTGGTGATATAATACGTTCATTTCATTGCTTGATTCATAGCTTCATCGTACACAGATAGAATCCACAGAGTTGGGTCTTGGTGATATAATACGTTCATTTCATTGCTTGATTCATAGCTTCATCGTACACAGATAGAATCCACAGAGTTAGGTCTTGGTGATATAATACGTTCATTTCATTGCTTGATTCATAGCTTCATCGTACACAGATAGAATCCACAGAGTTGGGTCTTGGTGATATAATACATTCATTTCATTGCTTGATTCGTCGCTTCATCGCATACAGATAGAATCCACAGAGTTAGGTCTTGGTGATATAATACGTTCATTTCATTGCTTGATTCATAGCTTCATCGTACACAGATAGAATCCACAGAGTTAGGTCTTGGTGATATAATACATTCATTTCATTGCTTGATTCATAGCTTCATCGTACACAGATAGAATCCACAGAGTTAGGTCTTGGTGATATAATACATTCATTTCATTGCTTGATTCGTAGCTTCATCGTACACAGATAGAATCCACAGAGTTGGGTCTTGGTGATATAATACGTTCATTTCATTGCTTGATTCATAGCTTCATCGTACACAGATACAATCCACAGAGTTATGTCTTGGTGATATAATACGTTCATTTCATTGCTTGATTCATAGCTTCATCGTACACAGATAGAATCCACAGAGTTATGTCTTGGCGATATAATACGTTCATTTCATTGCTTGATTCATAGCTTCATCGTACACAGATAGAATCCACAGAGTTAGGTCTTGGCGATATAATACGTTCATTTCATTGCTTGATTCATAGCTTCATCGCATTACAGACAGAATCCACAGAGTTATGTCTTGGTGATATAATACGTTCATTTCATTGCTTGATTCATAGCTTCATCGCATACAGATAGAATCCACAGAGTTATGTCTTGGTGATATAATACGTTCATTTCATTGCTTGATTCATAGCTTCATCGTACACAGATAGAATCCACAGAGTTATGTCTTGGCGATATAATACGTTCATTTCATTGCTTGATTCATAGCTTCATCGTACACAGATAGAATCCACAGAGTTATGTCTTGGCGATATAATACGTTCATTTCATTGCTTGATTCATAGCTTCATCGTACACAGATAGAATCCACAGAGTTAGGTCTTGGTGATATAATACGTTCATTTCATTGCTTGATTCATAGCTTCATCGTACACAGACAGAATCCACAGAGTTATGTCTTGGTGATATAATACGTTCATTTCATTGCTTGATTCATAGCTCCATCGTACACAGATAGAATCCACAGAGTTGGGTCTTGCGTTTCCGTTGTCTGAAGGAATGTCTACTGAGCAGAATGTCTTTGCTTTTCTGCCTCTCAGGAGCTACGGCTTCCACTTCATCATTCAAGGTAAAAATAGAAAAAAAGGTACCTACAATGGTATAAATTGATTATTGGCAAAACAATTTGTTTTGTTATACCCAGCATGAGGCTCTAGCAGAATATTCGCCAACGACGTCACAAACACTGGTTCTGCCTTTACAACACACATAAAACTTGTTCCAAGGTCAGTCTTTTTTTTCTTTTTCTTTTTAGAAATAAGATGCATTGGCGAATGACACAATTTGAATGGCCAGCATTCAATTACGTTCCACTGTTCTATAGAGACCTGTTAACATTCTGATCTGGAATGCTCCGTGTCCTTTTTATAACACTTTGACTGATTCTTCCTGATATTACTTTTGAGACACTCCCTGATGTCATACCAGATGTCATACCAGATGTCATACCAGATATGGTGGCTTGGCCACATGGCCGCATAAAAAAACAGTTAAAAAAAAAACACAATAAAAGACAGTTCCATCTAGATTGAGATCCTTCTTGTGGGCAATGCAGAGATATAGTGATAGACAATAATATTATTGAATGGTTAATTTGAACAGATGAGTTTGTAAGTTCTTAATGAATAATGTCGTAGTGTCCAGTGACGTTATGCGTTTAGGTAATTGTTTCCAGAGTTTAGGACCACTAGATTTACCATTTTGTATGGTTTCCTTCTTGACTCCTAGGAGACTTCGACATCCCATCATCACGGGAAGATGTTGATGCAGATTCATCGTGGAATCAGTGGCTTCTTCAGGAAATTGCGCCACTCTTTATTGAGGCACTGGACAGTTTCAAGGTATCGTATATGATTGATCATCAAGGTTTATAACAGATCTCTGATCATGAAGGATGGTCAGGTTGGTGATCTGTGATCATGAAGGATGGTCAGGTTGGTGATTTTTTTATCATGAAGCATGGTCAGGTTGGTCATCTCTGACCATGAAGGATGGTCAGGTTGGTCATCCCTGACCATGAAGGATGGTCAGGTTGGTGAAGAGGTACTCTCTTGTAGAAAATGTGATCACTGAAGTAGTTGTTCAGTCTAGGTGTTTGACATGTAATGGTCCTTTTTTCTTTTCACCTGCATTTTGTGACCACCTGTCCAATCATGGCATCATTCCTTTGGTCACTGTAGAAGTTTGTCAATTAACTGTTGATAAACCTTGTAAATGAAGTGACTGTATGTTTAGAATAGTACTTTACATTTTGACTCAAAAAACATAATCATTATATAAAGAAAGATTTCGTACCATCAACAATTTCAGCTGTAACATGTCTTATCTTTTCTTTTTCTCTTTCAGACACACTACCTGGCCGACCCGATCAAGGCCGTCTGTCAATTCCTCAAGTTTGTTCCTCTGGAAGACCAGATCCTGACAGACTTCTTCAAGAAGGTTGCTTCTAATATCCACTACAGACTCAAGGCAACACCTTGTATGCCCGTACTTACTGACAATGAAGGCAAGTTCACTATAAAACAATGTATCAGCAGCATCAATCAATGTTATTCCTCATTCTCTGTACAACATTGGTAATGAAGGTACAACATTGGTAATGAAGGTACAACTTCGGTAATGAAGGTACAACATCGGTAATGAAGGTACATCATCGGTAATGAAGGTACAACATCGGTAATGAAGGTACAACATCGGTAATGAAGGTACAACATCGGTAATGAAGGTACAACATCGGTAATGAAGGTACAACATCGGTAATGAAGGTACAACATCGGTAATGAAGGTACAACATCGGTAATGAAGGTACAACATCGGTAATGAAGGTACAACATCGGTAATGAAGGTACAACATCGGTAATGAAGGTACAACATCGGTAATGAAGGTACAACATTGGTAATGAAGGTACAACATTGGTAATGAAGGTACAACTTTGGTAATGAAGGTACAACATCGGTAATGAAGGTACATCATCGGTAATGAAGGTACAACATCGGTAATGAAGGTACAACATCGGTAATGAAGGTACAACATTGGTAATGAAGGTACAACATAATGTTTTGATAATGTTGGCAAAACTGCTTCTATGAGTATGCTTGCTCACTTTGAATCAGGATATACATTAAAGGGAAGGTACAGCATTGGTAATGTTGACGAAAACTGCTCACTTTGAATCAAGATATACATTCAATAAACACCCAACCTATGAATGTTTCTACCCTATTACGTTGTCATTATAACCCTAACTCCCTAGGCCCACTTGCTTACACATAACCTGAATCCTCCAAAATCCTTCAGTAGTAAAGCAAGCATAATGACCACTACCATTGTATGCAGATGACATGTATGCATGCATGTGTTGATTATCTGTGATACATGCACAGCCCTTTGTTATTTTATTTATGGTAAAAATCTCTAGAATATAATACGTAAATAATTTTATAAATATATTTCCAGTATAGCGCTTCTCTCAACTTTTCAACACAACTTGGCACCAAATTGCCTGTGACCCACTGTGACCCTTATATTTCTGTTACTACATGGAGTGCCATGGTCGAGCGGTTTGGTGCATCGGATTTGTGTTCTGATGGCCGAGTCGTCAGAATGTGGGTTCGAATCCCAACCGCGACCGGGGTGCTTGTGTCCTTGAGCAAGACACTTTACTATAATTGCTTCTCTCCACCCAGGGGTAAATGGGTACCTGTGAGGGCAGAGTTGGTTGTTGTGTTTGATTAGCCCTATATGCGTTGTAATGGCAGCAATTGAGCTGTATACTCCCCAGGGAGCTGAGATGGTTTCAGGAATGATTTATGAGCCTGATGAGCAGGGGTAATAATGTAATGCGCTTTGAGCACCAGTTTGGTGGATACGTGTGCTATATAAGTCCACATTATTATTATTATTATTACAACCAGAAGTGCATTAGAAGTGGATTACAGCTAGACTGCTGTAATCCATACCATGGTATATTGTACAAATGCACACACGCAAAATGAGCATACAAGTTTTGCTTCCCTACCCAGCCTGCCGTAAGGCATCATGGGATTAGGCACTTGACACGTGAAGCTAATTCCTAGAACTAGACGCTAATTCCTAGAACTAGACGCAATCTTAAACTATATGCAGATGAACCATCAGATGTGGGGCGAACGAGATAAACGCTAAGGTGCGCGCGCGTTCTCTCACACACCAGGTAGACTGCATATTGCTTCTTTTTGAGACCTCGTGCGTCAGTTTGTGGAACAATACGTCACGAATGGGCCAAATCCATTGTTCTTGGAATACTATGCGGTGGACTAGGTTAGTAAACGAGTGGCACACTTCATGTAGATAATAGACTTCTGCTACAACTAATTATTAGAATGTGTTTGTGTTTTCAGTAGATGGTCGTAGCATGGAGGCTCCCTTCAGACACTGTCAAATTGTCTGTACATGCTTTTCTGTGAATCCTTAAATTTCCGTTACTACAACTTATTGATTGGCAAGAGTTTTGTTTCTTTAGATGAAGTAGCTTGGCTGCTCCCTTCAAAGACCATCAAATTGTCTGTACATGCTTTTCTGTAAATCCTTATATTTCCGTTACTACAACTTATTGATCGGCAAGAGTTTTTGTTTCTTTAGATGAAGTAGCTTGGCGGCTCCCCTCAGAGACCATCAAATTGTCTGTACATGCTTTTCTGTGGATCTTCATATTTCCATGACCACAACTATCAATTGATTGGAGTGTACATGTTTATTACTTCTGCAGATGAAGTAGCTTGGCGGCTCCCTTCAGAGACCATCATGTTTACAGATCGTCTTGTGCGTGAGGTGGTCTCTAGTAACGCCTTGAAGGCTCATCTCAACTGCTCCTATCTGCATCCCCGTGTGATGGGATCCGTCAGCGAGGTTCTCTTGAAGAGTCTAGGTGTGAAGGTCCTACAGACTGGTGAACTGATGGACATCTTGAGCAGCGTCGTGTCGGCTGCCAGACAGACAGGTAGGAGAACAAGGAGCCCTTGCTGATTGACGTGAAAAACAGAAATGGGATATCATGAGCATCGCTTGGATTATGAGCATTGCTAGGATTTTTTTTCAGGGGGTTCATTTGTTTCTTTCAGCAATTAAGCGAGAACAGATATGGCATGGAATCCTGGGGCTGCCTAATCTCCCCTGCTCCCTTCGTCAGACACAATATGCAAACTTGACTGTTTTAAAATGCCCTGTGTATTCATTAAAAAGATAAAGCTATACAAATATTTATTTTGTATGAGTATATGATTTAGCATTTATTATTTTTTTAGAGAGTTAGTACTTTATCAGACAAGAAAATCTACCCTAACATTTTTTTTTAGAGAGTTAGTACTTTATCAGACAAGAAAATCTACCCTAACATTTTTTTAGAGAGTTAGTACTTTATCAGACAAGAAAATCTATCCTAACATTTTTTTTTTAGAGAGTTAGTACTTTATCAGACAAGAAAATCTACCCTAACATTTTTTTTTTTGTATTAACTTTAAACCCTTTGAATTTGTGTTACAGGAGAATCACTCCAGCCCATGACCATTGCCCAATGGCTTATCTGCATATATTGCAGCCGTAAGCGCGAGTACGACATATCCGAGGAAACACTCGACCGTCTGCGAGCCATTCCTATGATTCCATTGTCATCGGGTCAGGTCATCGCCATGAAGACAGGCACTGTGTTCTTCCCAATCAGTCAGGAGGACAGGACTGACCAATCACAAGGCCAGATTCAATCAGGTTATTCCAAATAGAACAGAGGACGTATTGACTGCCCCATTGACCGCTGAGTGATTTTTATTTGGTCATTTCTTTACTTACTCAGTAATCAGTACATTTCCTGTCCACATGATCACGTTTTGTCCAATCAGATTAAATGTCTTGGGCATTTATGAATAATTTATTTAGTGCCTTTTTAGTGCTTCTGATAAAAAATTCCCATTATCAAATAAAATCATCCTTTAAGAATTGTAATGAGCGTCAGAAGCATTTCACTTGACAGTGACTTTGCAGTGACACATGAGGGCACCATTAACCCTCCTATAGGTTTAACACTCAAAGACACTCAAAATTTGTATATCTCTCTTAACCCATTGACTTTGTGCAGTGCACTCAAATACATGCAAACACATGTGGCTGTGTGATAGGAGGTCAAACCCAAAGACACTCAATTTGTATGTAACTCCCAACCCATTGACTTTGTGCAGTGCACTCATACACAGCTCTGTGTGACTCTGTGGTTTGACCTACCAATTGGCAATGCACACAAAAATACTCAAGTGACTGTCTGTGAGTGCCGTGCTGACTGGGCCAAATTTCAGCCTGGGCATAGGAGGGTTAACATAAGCAGCTGTCTGTAGCAGGTCACTGGTTTGGTTTTTGCTTTTAGGTGTAGTCAAATAAAAATGTTAACATTTGCCAGGGAAAAGTTTTGTGCTGTTCAACCTAAATAATTGCATCTTTCTTAATATTCTACTGTTTAGACTTTTCAGTTGATCATTATGTGAGAGACTGAGTTTTAACTTTCATCTTTAATATTCATGACCAGCTTCCAGCAAGCCACTACAGGCCTTAGAGAAGGACATGTTGACGTTAGACGGTAGAGTCCTGAACAGTCTGGATAAGGTTTTCAACTCACAGATTGTCCAAATGCTGGAAGAACTAGGTGTCCGTCACATCAGTCCAAGAGACGTCATCCATCACCATATACTGCCCGTTATCAAGTCAGATCAGTGGAAGGTAAGCCTGGGGATTATATGCCAGAAGCCCATCAGGATAATGCAGGAAACAGTCGTATGATAAAAGCCCATCAGGATACTGCAGGTACAGCTGTATGATAAAAGCCTATCAGGATACCGCAGGAAACAGTTGTATGATAAAAGCCCATCAGGATACCGCAGGAAACAGTCGTATGATAATAAAAGTGATCGATCTGTCTCGATCATCAGCCATGTTGTGGGATGTTCGGTAAACATTCACATGACACAGTAAACTTAGGCTTGAAGGTTTGCAGAAATAGAATTCTTCTTGTGGTAGATTGACAGATTGCTGCCTGTGTATTTTGTTTCTCAAAAATATATTTTTGATTGGAGTTAATGGTGGTTATTTCATTCATTCATTCATTTTATTTCCACATCAATGCAAACAATAGGTAGCAGAAGTACATTCTTGAAATAAGTTAACATACGTATAAAAGTAGATAAGACTAAACAAAGATGTGGAGGGGGTTTGCAAGAAGCAAAGCTTGTCGGGTGCAAACCCCCTCATATATATTATTTGTGCTCTAAGTTAAATCTAGACTTAAAGCATAAATAATAAAAACAAACATTTTTAGTTACAGAAATGAGTACAAATATCAATGAACGAAAGACAATGAACAAAGAAACCTAAGCAAGCAAACAAACATCCCCCAAAAAACAAACAAACAAACAAACGCAAATAATGCAAAGCGGTGAAACTAGTATATTAAGTTCATGTACTGATAAGGAGTGATAAATAACGAAATAATTTCAGTTTAGAGTGGGGTAACGAAGAATTGATAGAACAATGATAATTATGGATATGTTGGGAACTACTTGTATTTATTTAAAAGAATTTCCTTAAGTTTGTTCTTAAAGGACTTGATATTGTTTAGTTTCCGAAGAGAATTGTCGAAAGAGTTCCACAGTTTTGGTCCCGTATACTTAGTAGTTCTTTGTTTTTCACCACCCTGATAAAAAAGAAGAACAGCGATTTTCATTTCATTCTCTTCCTTTCCTCTCACATTTCATAAATATATTTTTACAATGTCTGGTTCTTGCACCGAGCCAATGATGACTATTAATCTCCATATTTTGTTTGATTCCTTGCATAATTCAGGAGAAGTCTCGTGATGTCATGATCGGCTACGTGGTCTTCATCAAAAAGCATCTTGAGGAGTGTGACCTAGAAGAGATTGCGCAATGGCTGCATGTTGTGACCATCAGCCACGGATTGGTCAAGCCTAGAGAAAGACCGGTTCACTTCACTGTAACCTACGGCAACCCGATTGATCTGAATAAGGAACTGTCTGGTAAGGGATATTTATTGAGGTGTAGAAAGGATGACGGACTCTTAGGGTTAGTGGCAGGCATCCACATTTTACCACAAGTGAAGAAATTTGTTTGAATCACCTAACCAACCCTGCATGCTGTTTTGAATGATTGTTTTTTAAAATTGTTTTTAGTTTTATTTTATACATGTATATATATATTTTTTTCATAATTGTTGTCATTGTCAAGTTATTCCTTTGTGTGTTTTTTGGTTTTTTTTTGTGGGTTTTTTGTTGTTGTTTTTTTGGTTTTTTTTTTGTTGTTGTTTTTATGTTGCAGTGTAATGAAATTCTCCCGTTGAAATGCAACTACAAATTAGACTTGTATCTCAGTTCTCTTGTTTTCATATGCCAATAGGTTGTGACTGGGTCTTGCTTGACAGTTGCTACATCTTCCATAATAATGCTCAGCGAGTAACGGCCAATGACATCAGGCAGTGGCACTCATTCTTCAGTAAGCTAGGGGTGCTTAACTACCTAGCTGTGGAGAAAAAAGTGATCACAGTGAAGGATGATGAACTGGTTAGTAACAGTGTAGGATTAAGACAAGTCTAACTTCCAATCTCCTAATGGGACACTCATGGGAACTTGTTTTTATAACCAATTTATTCATTCAAAGAACACAAGTGAGTGTCCATCATGCAGGGAATAGTCTCAGATGTACACTCACAACCGAGAATGATTTTGATTTGTTGTGTTCAGTCAAATTTAGTTTTAAACTCTTTGAATCTCTTTTCAAATAAATAATCTTGTAGCATTTCTAAATTTTTGTAGTGCAGGTTTTCCATTTTAATTTCAAGACTTTCTCATTGAGATTGCAAGCTTCCATTAGTGTCCATAGTATTATGTTCAGTCTATGATTACAAAATAGATGAACCGTGAATAAATGAATATCTCATTTCAGGACGTAACACCCTGGGCAGACCTCGGCAAGTTCTGGGGGAAACCTCAAGGTGGCGTCTACGTGATCCATGACTATGTCTGCCAAGAGTTGGAAGAGTTATTCCATGCTGACATTGAAATATCCACCAAACAAACCCAGCGTCTGAATCTGATGATGCTTCTTGAACGGGAATGGAGCAGTAACTATGCCGCCTTCACAAATGCTGTTGTGTTCGATCAGTCAGGGACAAAACTCACTGATACCCAGTCCTGTTTCGGCATCCATCTGAAGACATGGTCTTGGCTACCCTCTACTCCCATCAGTGGGGAGAATGCCACGGTGGTTTTCAGAAGACCTGGTGATATCTACATCTCTCAAGATAGGGTTGGGAAACTGCTCAGTAACCATGTGCCATACTTGTTGAAGAAGGTGCAAGGAGATACCGGAATGCTGCAGTTCATTGGTGTGAAATCAGCAGGGGTGATTGACGTCAACTTCATGATCTCAATGCTCAAGACTTGGTCTAATTCTTATGATAAAACATCATCAGATCTTACAAGGAGGACATCTTTCTGTACCTCTATGGGTCATATCACCAGAGTGTATCAGTACCTGGAGGAAAACTGCCGTCCTCAGGAGATCAGAGACTTGTTTGATGATCATAGAGTTGTGTTTTGCCCTGAGACAAGACTTCAAAATGTCGAGTCCCATGTCCAAGGCCAGTTTGTCCACAAAAACATGGTTTACTGGAGGGATCCATCCAATCTTCTACAGACATACAAGGTACTGACAAACCGCATTCAGCTTGGTGCCATTTATTCATCTTGGCCTGAGATGCAAGATTTCTTTTGTAGACGAATCAATGTGGATACCGTACCCACAATTAAAGAGTATGCAGAGCTCTTGGTTGAGTGTGCAAGTGATATCACACTACCAGATAATGTCCGAATCAAGGAGGAAATCCTGGTACTGTACGACATGCTTGGATGTAAGTGTTTGTCATCAAGCTCGAATACATACAGTCAGCATCGTGACATGTATGCACAAAGGGTACCACAACAGCAGCTAGACATTGAACCAGCCTCGGCTCAGTACATAAAAAGACTCTTAGAAGAGCAGCCTGTGTTTCCTACGTCTGGTAATAAGTGGGTGACCTTGAAAGAAAGACCACTTATTTGTGAGGGTCCTTCCAGCGACCTTCAGAAGCTCTTCTCAGACAAGGAGGAGGTACATTTAGTGAATTTCGGCGATCGAGATCGTCTTGGCCGTGTGGTCAATGGCGTTTACATATCTGGCTCAACAGACAGACCTTATGTTCATGTTTTTTTGGAGGCTTGTGGGGTAGGGATGCTAGCAGATTCTGTTAAGGAAGAGTTCATCACTGAACTCACTAAACCCTCCACCTCACTTCAACTCTTCCTCCATGAAATCTGTCCCTACGTTCAGCTGTTCATGAGCCAGAACTCCACGAAAGACTTCCATTCCACATATGAGAAACTAACCACCGAGATCAACATCGCTGCAAAGCTCAAAGTCATGCGCTTCATGGAGGCTAAAAAGCTTGATAAAGTCTACCGCTACCAGCACGACCCAAGCGTGTTTGCCAAGCAGAGTGTCAACTGTGGACTCCAAGACCTGACAGAGTTCTACATAACCACAACCATCTCTCAAAATCTTCAGAATAACAGCGATATCCGTCGTGAAGTTGCAAAGCTTTTCAGCTGTGGGAGCGCCGAGGTCCAGAGCATCTTGTTTAATTTCCTCGGCAACCTACGCCTTGAGATTGGAAACAGGCGCAAAGCAGACAAGGGGGTTGATGACGGTATCTGTAAGGTCTTAAACCTGACCTTCCCACTGGAGGTTGATGATGAACCATGGGAGGTACCCAAGCCTGTCATCCCTGAAGAAAAACCCAAGACAGGCAAGTCATTTATTTGTTAACTTTAAAAATATCTTAGTCCAGGCCCAAAAACACAATTTGTTTATGGGCAGAATTGTCTGTCAATATACAAGTTTTGTTAAAATTAAATTTGATATTTCCCATTTCACATATTTCCCATGAAGATCATCATATGGTTATTATAGTTAATACTTTAAAGACATCTAGACCCAGAAAAGTTTTGCAAGACTTACAATTTTGAAACTAACTTGTCGGGAAAAATATTTTTTTTTATAAATATTTTAGTAAATTTAAATAGATTTGTTCTCTGAATTATTTTTATGTTTACATGTATATAATGAGTCTAATCATAAGTAAGACTAATTGCAGTGACACCATGTGAAATTCTCTATTGAGTGGTAATTAGTTCTGAAAAGAACTGGAGGTTACAACTCGGTCTAATCATGTACCATTCGGTTTGTCTTAAACTTTAGAAATATTCTGCTGGAAAAGCAGCTTCATGTTTTAAGGGGAAGGCATTTGTTTATTTCTCTAGGAGGTGTTCAACCTAAAAAGGATGATTCCATCCTGAAGATGTGGCCTCCGCCCCAGCCACCAGTCGGCTCTCAGCCTTCCCTCTATCCCCCAGGCCCTCATCAACTCACTCACGTGCAACAACAGCCTGGTGATATTACACCACAAGAGGGTGCTACACCGGGTACAACAACAATGCTACGTCAAGCGAGCCAAGACGGTATGATAGTTCAGTCAGGGTCGTATGTCAGCAGGAGGGAAAGAGGACAATTTTATCTTGGGCAGGGCATCAGACAAGGTGGGTGGATGTATGCAACTGTAAGGGAAGGTACATCATTGGTGATGTTGACAAAATTGCTTCTATGAATTATACGCTTACTCTCTTTGAATCAAGATACACATTTATCAGACAACTGACTAGAAAATGTGAGAATGCTTTTAGATTTTGTGCGTATTTAATATAATACAGAATCCAGGACAGAGTACTGTTTTGTAAATTCAAGTTTGAATTTATTTCACTTTTCTTTAACCCTATCTAAGTCCATCAAAATCCACACCAGGCGAATTTTAATTTGTATGTATTCTTTATATTTTTAATGTAAACTGTGTCGTATTTCAGCCGGCAGGCTGCAATGAGCAGATTTTTTAATAAACCATAATAATAATAATAATAATAATTTAGTACTCCACAGTGTAGCCCAGCGAATACCAAATCCATCAAACTCCATCAGCTGCTTTTGTTGGATTCAGGACTGTGTTATAGCCAAGCTATGGGTGCTTTGCATTTGCTACTGTACCAATTCCATCAAAGTCCAACAACTGGGGTACCTTTTTACTGCATGTTGATGGATTTTGGAGGATTTGGGATTGTTGCTAGCAAAAATGTTCACTAGGGGAGATTGATACCATCATCAACTTGACATCATAATATATTATAATTTAACAATGTTGTTATTTTTAACTACCAATACTGTACCTTATCGTTAAAATGGTTTCACAATCATGCTGGAGGCTTTGTGCAAGACTACATAAGGTCCTTGTGAAGAAAATCCTTGGGCCAGTTTGATTGATCTGCTTAGCAGAAAAAATATCTGCTTAGCAGGTTTTTGTTATTAACATTGTTTGTTTCCGTACAGATAGTATATATACTACTCAAAAACTATTTAGGGAACACCGGAATAATCTCAGTTAAAGCAAGATCATTTATTTCAGATAAACACAATGTTTCACAGAATTGATGAGAAACAACTGCACAATGAAACAGATGATAAAGGATGCATGTAGTGATTACACATTTCATGACATGACTACTGAAAGAGACAGGGGGTTGCAAATGAAAATCCCGGTTCATGGAACATTTCAAACCTATTTGATGTTAAAAATCCGGTGTTCCCTAAATTGTTTTGAGTAGTATATATACTAAAGGCTGGTTGTCTCTTTAATATCGCTTAGCCGAAAAATTTGCTAAGCAAACATTCATAGGCATGATATTCTAACTACTTTTGTAGGAAATCCTACCTTTTGATTTTGAAAATCCTACCATGAAACCGGGTTCCAACTAATTTCAGACCATGGAAACTTTCCTTGTGTTATCATTTTATTGTAAATACCAAGATAAAAAGCAGTTTCATTGCTATACATGGCTATAGAGGTAAACCGCTATAGGCTAGTATATGCCTGATAATAATGGCAAACATTTTTCCTACCTTTTCATTTTCTCACAATATCATCCCTGATTCAGTACACAAATTTTCTAATGGAATTAAGGAACAAAATTACATAATTGAACAACTTGACAGCAAAATCATGTGGTCGTTCATGAGAGCTATTCAGGCTATTTGTTCTTTAAACTATGCACATTTCTGACATACACTTTAAATGAACTTCAGTGTCTGATATTCCATCAAGTATCCACTTTGGCAAAATAGCATTTTGTTTCATACTCAAAAGCAAATATTCTTCATTCCTTTTTTAAATTATATTTTGGAAAGTCATGGCAGTCATTTAAAGCTTTGCAGAGGATTACTGATTTTTTTGGGGGTTATTTTCAGGCGCAATGATTCACAGCATTTCAGTGTCTATCTATAATTATCTGCAGGAGGTTATCCACAATATCGACATCTCCAGACTCAACAATTAAACTGTGTGCCCGAGGAAACTCTCTCTACTGCCCCCGAGAATGCAGAAACACTTGAGGTGGCTGAAGGACCGAACCCATCCAAGGAGGAATCGATGACAGCAGAGGTTGCATTAGGAGTGTCTGGAGAACAGAAAGATAAAGATGTCACCCAAGGAGGTCACCAATTTCCAGGGATGGTTTGTGGGCAGTTTCGTACTCCTCCCCAAAGCCAGGGCTCAGCGGCACCACTCCCGTTCTCTGGCAGTGCCAGGAGATTCTTTCTGTCCCCCCTCACAGATGCTGAAGCCATCGAGGTGGAGTTTGAAGATGTCGCTCATGGCCCCGCCCTTTTACCAAGTCTCACAGATGCTAATCTTCCTCTTGTAGACAACAAGAATATGAGTGACGTTGGGCGTTGGGGGGAGAAGCTGGTGTACCTCTACCTGATGCAGCAAACGCAGAAGGACTCGGAGGTCATCATCAATTGGGTTAACGAGTACGCCGAGACCGGGAAACCGTATGACATCATCATTACCGACAACTCTAACACTAACACGTATGTAGAGGTGAAGTCGACCATACAAGATAAGAAGCAGGTATTTGAGATATCATCGAAGGAGGTCGTCTTCGCACAGCAGCAGAGGCAGTGTTTCCACTTGTACAGGGTGTACAATGTTGGAAATGCCGCAGCGGTGAGAGTGTGTCGCATACGTGACCTGGCTCGCAGAATGGACAAGAAAGAGGTGAAACTCTTCATGTACATCTAAGAACAAAATACCGTACTTATGGTGAATTGATGAAAGGGCCAGTTCAAACTGCACATGCGAAGCCGAATGAGAAGCGAGAGTGGTGGCATCCAAACTGTGAGATCTGCAAGAATGATTTGCAGAAGTTGAACACATTTCAACAAGTTGTGTGAATATCCCAGTGAATATTTGCAACATAAGATTAGTTTTGCTTTTGCACTCACGTGAAGTATGAACTGGCTTTTACTTGGAGAGATGATGCAAAAGATCCAATATGTTGAGTTATTTTTATTTTTTTTGGAGATGGGGGAAAAAAGAAAGAAAAAAAAAACAGGGGGAACATACAAAATGTAAGACAAAAAGAAGAGTACCAATTATATACTACTCAAAACAATTTAGGGAACACCGGAATAATCTCAGTTAAAGCAAGATAATTTATTTCAGATAAACACAATGTTTCATAGAATTGATGAGAAACAACTGCACAATGAAACAGATGGTAAAGGATGCATGTAGTGATTACACATTTCATGACATGACTACAGAAAGAGAGAGGGGGTTGCAAATGAAAATCCCGGTTCATGGAACATTTCAACATGACCCAAACCTATTTGATGTTAAAAATCCGGTGTTCCCTAAATTGTTTTGAGTAGTATATAAAGAAAAATAACAGGAAAAAGAAACGTGCAAATACTGTTGTTTGTATTGCAGCAGGGGTCATACAATGCTCACACGTGAAATATACATGTAGTACTACTTTTTTGGAGGCGTTTCCCCTCCCCCTTAAATTTTACTGAATTACATTTGACTGGGAAAGTTGTTCATTGTAGAATAAACAAAACAAATACTGTCACAAAACATATACAGTTAATTGTCGTTAGTATTGTTAAGAGTAGTTAATTTATGGTGCGCAGTACTGCCATAAACTAATAAAGGCGATTGTTAACTGATAAGTACTTTAATTTGTAAAGACATCTTGTCATGGAATTTCTGGTATGTTTGTAATATATCAAAGAAACTCGGGAAATATATCTCAGTTTAACACTCCTACAATCAGTGCAATTTTTTAAACAACCCATACAGGCCACTCCAAGCCATTAGCTGTTGCCAGTGGCCTCCTATGGTTACCCTTCTGTGCACTGTCACACCACTGAGATTGCAGGGTAAAGTGGTCTCCCATTGATACATTGTAGGCCATACTAATATGTTCAAACATTTACAGTGGCCTTGGGTGGCACACAGTTGATTTTGTAAGATTACTTGGAAAGGACAGCAGTGGCTTGTCTGCTTTAAAAGCTCAGAAGGATATTTAATTAAGGCCAAAAAAAAAGTCTCTGGTTTCTGGTCTCCACGCGTCGCCTCAGACCCACGCGTCAGGATGTTTACTTTTCTTTTTATTTGCTATGAAACAATGTCCAATTGCAGCTAAAATTGCTGGATCGATTGGAATTCTGCCGCGGTGTGTTTTAAACGACATTTTCACATAGGGGTATGAACGTTTGCCTGATTTGTGAGACCTCTCTTAGCCACCATTTATGGGAAATTTCGTCTGGTTGTAATAACCGCGTATACATGTGTCATGTTATTTCGCTATAGGGGGAAAAAATTAATTACCAAACATTTTTTTTAAAGTGCGTCACGGCACTGATTTTGAAGCCGACCTATGTCCGGAGAATTTTTTTTAGCCTTATAAATTCATTTTTAGTTCAATTTTCTTTACAAAGGATATTATTCTACACATGCATTAGGTCATGCATTAAGTCATGCATTAAGTCATGCATTAAGAAAAGTGGAAAAGAAAAAAGAGAGGTTAAAATGAAGACAAAACAAAACAGATGATTCATTGTACTAAAATGATAGCATACCCTAACAAAGATTTCAAGGGATATTTGCCATCATCAACTGTACACCAAGTAAGTTTCTTCGATCATTTATGTTTCTCGAGTCTACTGATAGTTATGGAGTGCCATGGTCGAGCGGTTTAGTGCATCAGATTTGTGTTCTGATGGCTGAGTCGTCAGAATGTGGGTTCGAATCCCAACCACGACCATGGTGCTTGTGTCCTTGAGCAAGACTTCTCTCCACCCAGGGGTAAATGGGTACCTGTGAGGGCAGAGTTGGTTGTTGTGTTTGATTAGCCCTATATGCGCTGTAATGGCAGCAATTGAGCTGTATACTCCCCAGGGAGCTGAGATGTTTTCAGGAATGATTTATGAGCCTGATGAGCAGGGGTAATAATATAATGCGCCTTGAGCACCAGTTTGGTGGATACGTGCTCTATATAAGTCTATTATTATTATTGTTGTTATTGTTATTGTTATTGTTATTGTTATTTATGTTATTTATGTTATTGTTATTGTTATTTATGTTATTGTTATTTATATTTATGTTATTGTTATTATTATTATTTATGTTATTATTATTATTATTTATGTTATTGTTGTGTATAGTCGGTTTAAGTTAATAAAACAGCACTTGGTATGAATAATTTGAAACGATGCATTATTCCTACATTTTGGGATATTTTGCTTGTCCCGTCCCTGTAAAATTTTCATAAATTTAGGTTGGCACCATTCAAGAACAAATGGACCGACTGATTATACTTACACTTCTGATATCTCGAACAAAATATTATACAGTTTTACTTAAGAAGATTACTACATAGCTTGTTATCCAAAAGCCAGTCATTTATCTTCACAATTTCAATGTTAAGTTTTTGCTAGTTCGGTGGAGCGATTTTTTCTGAAAATTAAGATTCAGAAAGAATGATTTTTTTTACAGATAAGTTTGTCTTCTAACTGACGTGGAAAAACTGACTTAGTAATTTTGTAAACGGGTATATGAAATACCAATGTTGAACCTTACCTTTAAAGGGACAGTATCATCACCATCAGAGCAGACATTCAACAGGGCATGGAATCAGTATCCTAGTTTAAGAAGAACATAGTGACTGAAATGTATACTGGCTCATTTATGCAGCAGCAACGGTAATTGTGACCTTATCATGTGGGGTATTATTTTCAGTAATTGAGTTAATCTAAAATTGGCACTCCGATTCCATGCCCTGTTGATCGTGATGATATTGTCCCTTTATGTACAGGTGGAAGAGCGATAGGATGGTGGATAGTAGTCTCTGAAACACCCTATAGATAGTACATGTTTATGGTCTCAAATTGTGGTGTGTTTTGTGTTATAGCAGAACATGACATTTTGACATGACTTTTTCAACGGGTTCTTACTCCTGTGCTTATTGCATCGATTTTGTGTTTTCAGTTTGTTTTTTTCTGCTCATTTTTTTAGGTTAAAATGTACTAAATGTTCCTTTGGTTCATTTTCATATTGTCAAGCTTTACATGTATTCAAATGTGCAAGAGAATTTTCAGCATCACCATAATGGTTTGAAAATGAGCTCCAACCAAAAAACCGGCGTGTTTTTTGGGGGGCATAATGGTACCATATAAGTACAGATAGGCAACAGAGAGAGTGTCAACGATCCGGGGAAACCGATACCAGCAGTTTGCTGTGCACGATTGCTTGGTATTGTCACATTAAGCTACTGAAGTTTTCATTTATTTATTCCATGTAAAATCTTCTTTAAAAGAAATTAAAGAGTTTTAAGTTTTATGAAACAGTTGAATGATACAAAGGTTGTATATTCTATGTGTTTGGTTTTTATTTATTGTAACTAAATGTATCAGTTATTGTTTTACGGTCGTCGATTTCCTTTGTGGATTGTATGATTATTGTAATATAGTGACACCCTCGTTAAAGAAAATTAGGGATACCTCGCTTCCCTTAGTTGACGGGAAGATATGGACCTTTTTCACACTGCGGCCATCTTTTTCATATTCCCTGTATAACCACTGACAATAGTACTCATTCTCATGACATACAAAAAGAGACCAGACTATTTTCCCTTCCAGCCAGTCGGTTTGGTTACACTGCTTTGAACGAAAGAAAAGCAAGATGACTGCACCATGATAAAGGTCTATAGGCCAATAATAAATCTGCGTCTTCGAGTATGCTTGCTTTCTGTGAACTATAATACATGAAATAACCAAGCTGTGAAGATTTCATAATATTACATTGTGTCTTTAAATTAAGTGCCGATGAACAGTAATTTAGATACATATTTTAGCAAATATCCATGCTTCTGCACAGCAAAATGGGATTATTTATTATTTTTTTACGTAAAAGTCTTCCTTTTTACGTAAAGTGAAGATCGAGTACACTCTATAAACTAAAGAATATCCTATACGCAAGAACTTCATGAGTTAATAACCTGTTAAAAAAATAATGCTCAATTTGTACGTAGTGCCAGTGACGTTGCTGATTCCTATATACGGTATATGATTGGTGCAATGAATAGGTCTAATTGTGTGCTGATACACAATGTATCCAATCAGCAGCGGTGCGTGGGTTTCTAAAAGACAAACAAACAAAAACAAGCAACTTGAAATTTCAGGTTCTTGAAAAATACGTGTTTTTTTCTCAATAAATAAAAAATACAAAGGTCTCAATCAAGCCCTTCGGAGGCTGGTACAATTAACTAACCATTGTGTCAACATCTATACCTACATTTTAACTGACAGGCCTACATTGCATGAACTAAACTACAACTGCGGAACTCTCCTTAATTAGTGCGGCTGCAAACGGCAAGAGAAGGGCCGATTCAAAATGTGGGGCCCTTTCATTTTGACATGTTGTGGCTCCGTTGCAATTGTTAACTTCGCGTTGGTGGCCGGCCCAGACCCCAAATTCTTGCAATTATCTGCAGAAACCTAACTTTATTGGCTCCAAAAATAGAAGCCGACCGATGACCAGAAACCGAAGACTTTTTTGGCCTTACCAATAGCATACATCCAATCCATAAAGGGGAGGAGGCCACAAGACCCCCAAATTTGGAAATAGGCTAGATGGTGAATTTTGTGTACCAATGGTTGATTTTTAAAAGGGGGGATGTCACACGTCTCCTTTGACCCCTGTATCCGCCACTAGAGGAACACCAGTTGAACACAAGCCAAACCAAATTCATTATATCATTAAAGCACGGAGACTAATTTTGTCATGTTAAGTAAGTTAACATTTTATAAATATTGTCATGCCACTGATTTTGTGTATTAAGTGCTATATACCACCAGTAGATCTGTTTTTGACCCATATTTTTGTTTGTTTTGTTTTGTTTTGTTTTGTTTTGTTTTGGAGGGATAAAAACGTAGCCAATGGGGTTGGGTGCCACGCCCAGCCTCTGGTCTGTCGGCTAATGAAGTATGTCTGAAGCACTGTATATCAATGTGAGGAATTGTTTTACCGCAGGCACTCTGAAAGCACTATACAGAGAGTATACAGTGATTTATGAATACGTCGCCGTAGGGATAACATATAAAATGAAACTGTTTATTATCCATACTCAAGAATATCCAATATGCAAGAATTCCATGGGTTAACAGAAACATGCTAAAATGCTCAGTGTGTATGTAGTGGCAGTGATGTTGGCTGATTCATATATACAGTATAAATGATGGGAACTTAACCGGGAAAACCTATATTTTAAGTTTTACAAATAGTGGAGAAGACTATGATCACGGTACACAGCATTATATAATACGCAATCTGCTCGCCTTTGTAAGATATAGATTTTATTACATTGTGTTGAGGAACGAGTTAAATGATGAATAATTTAAATACGGGAGAAGAAATGAGTTGTAAAGTGTTAATAAAACAGCACTTGGTATGAATAATTTGAAACGATGCATTATTCCTACATTTTGGGATATTTTGCATGTCCCGTCCATGTAAAATTTTCATAAATTTAGGTTGGCACCATTCAAGAACAAATGGACCGA
Source organism: Zoroaster sp. YZ-2022 (assembly GCA_029582265.1). Classification (NCBI taxonomy): domain Eukaryota; kingdom Metazoa; phylum Echinodermata; class Asteroidea; order Forcipulatida; family Zoroasteridae; genus Zoroaster; species Zoroaster sp. YZ-2022. Next base: position 9,600,943 of record CM055834.1, on the reverse strand, counting down.
CTGATTATACTTACACTTCTGATATCTCGAACAAAAAATATTATACAATTTTACTTAAGAAGATTACTACATAGCTTGTTAGCCAAAAGCCAGTCATTTATCTTCACAATTTCAACGTTAAGTTTTTGCTAGTTCGGTGGAGCGATTTTTTCTGAATCCAAATTAAGATTCAGAAAGAATGATTTTTTTTTACAGATAAGTTTGTCTTCTAACTGACGTGGACATTCCATTAGATATCCACGATGACTTACAATTATCGTATCGGCATTTAACTTCTGTCAAGGAGAAATGCCTATTAGTATTACAAAGTTTAAGAATATATTCAATAAAGATATTACACATAATCGCTGGTCATTTACAGAGATTATGTAATGTAACTGTTTCTACAGGGTTAGGATTAGGGTTAGCGTTATGATTATGGGTAGGGTTAGGGTTAGAGTTAGGGTAAGGGTTAATTTAAGGGTTAGGGATAGGTTAAGGGTAAGGTTTAGGGTTAGGGCTACAGTAAGGGTTATGTTTATGGTTAGAGTTAGGGTTAAGGTTAGGGTTAGGGTTACGGCTAGGTTTAGCGTTAGGGTTAACAAACATTTCACCCATGTATTTTACCCACAGCCTTCTTTAGCAAGACAAAAATAGGGTTAGGGATAGGTTTAGCGTTAGGGTTACGGTTACGGTTAGGGTTACGGTCAGGGTTAGGGTTAACAAACATATTACCCATGTCTTATACTGCGACACAGTACCAACCTTGCCCTTGACAGCCTTGTTTAACAAGACACAAAAACAGCCTTGTACATGGGTTAGGGGTAGGGGTAGGTTTAGGATTAGGGTTAGGTTTAGCGTTAGGGTTAGGGCTAGGTTTAGGCTTTAGGGTTAGGGTTATGGTTAGGGTTACGGTTAGGGTTAGGGTTAAACATATTACCCATGTCTTATACTGCGACACAATACCAACCTTGCCCTTGACAGCCTTGTTTAGCAAGACACAAAACAGCCTGGTATACATGGGTTAGGGTTAGGGTAGGGTTAGGGTTTGGGTTAGGGTTTGGGTTAGGGTAAGGGTTAGGGTTAGGGTTTGGGTTAGTGTAAGGGTTAGGGTTGGGGTTAGGGTTAGGGTTTGGGTTAGGGTAAGGGTTAGGGTTGGGGTTATGGTTAGGGTTGGGGTTAGGGTTTGGGTTAGGGTTTGGGTTAGATTAGGGTAAAGGTTAGGGTTTGGGTTAGATTAGGGTAAGGGTTAGGGTTTGGGTAAGGGTTAGGGTTGGGGTTGGGGTTAGGGTTATGATTAGGGTTAGGGTAAAGGTTAGGGTTAGGGTTAACATTTTATGCCGCGACACATGCCAACCGCGACACAATGCCAACCTTACCCTTGACAGCCTTGTGTAGCAAGACACAAAAACAGCCTGGTACATGGGTTAGGGTTATGTTTAGTGTTAGCGTTAGGTCTAGGGTTAGCGTTAGGGTTAGGGTTAGGGTTAGGGTAAGGGTTAGGGTTAGGGTTAGGGTTAGGGTAAGGGTTAGGGTTAGGGTTAGACTAAGGGTTAGGTTTAGGGTTAACAAACATTTTACCCGTGTCCTATACCGCGATACAATGTCAACCTTGCCTTTGACAGCTTTGTTTAACAAGACACAAAAACAGCCTGGTACATGGGTTAGGGTTAGGGGTAGGTTTAGGGTTAGCGTTAGGGTTAGGGTTAAGGGTTATTAAACATTTTACCCACAGCCTTTCTTTAGCAAGATAGAAAACAGCCTGATACATTGGTTATGGTAAGGTTTGGGTTAGGGGTAGGTTTAGGGTTAGTGCTTGGGTAAGCGTTAGCTTTAGCAAAACACAAAAACAGCCTGGTACATGGGTTAGGGCTAGGGTTTAAAGGAACAGTTATTGGTTCGGTTTCCGGTAGGTTAATTCTCAACTATCGCTTAGGCCAAAGAAAAGGTCTCTGGTTTCTGGTCATCAGTCGGCTTCAAAATCGGTGCGGTGACGTGTTTTTTCGGCCATCTTTTCTTTTCTACAAATTAGGCCTACGGTGGCTAAGAGAGGCCTGACAAATCGGGTGAACGTTCATACCCCCATGTGAAAAACGTTCATACCCATTTAGCAAGACAGGAAAACAGCCCGGGACATAGGTTAGGGTAAGGGTTAGGGTTAGGGTTAACAAACATTATACCCATGTCCTAGGGGGCCCTATACCGTGAGACAATGTCAACCTTGCCCTTGACAGCCTCCTTTAGCAATAGACAAAAACAGCCTGGTACATGGGTTAGGGTTAGGGTTTAAAGGAACAGTTATTGCTTCGGTTTCCGGTAACACTATGTGGGTTAAATTTCAACTACCGCTAAGGCCAAAGAAAAGGTCTCCGGTTTCTGGTCATCGGTCGGTTTAAAAATCTGTGCGGTGACGTGCTTTTTTTCGGCCATTATTTTCTTTTCTACAAATTATGGTGGCTAAGAGAGGCCTGACACTGAATCGGGTAAACGTTTATACCCCCATGTGAAAAGGTCGTTTAGAGCACAGCACGGCAGAATTCCAATCGATCCAGCAATTTTGGCTGGACATCGTTTCATAGCAAAACAAAGAAAATTAAAAATGCCGACGCGTAGCTCTGAGGCGACGCGCGCGGAGACCAGAAACCGGATTCTTTTTTTGCCTAAGTAATATGGTTCTGATTAGAACCGTATGTGTCTTCTCTACGTTTCGACTGCATGTTCTAGTCATCGTCAGGAACATTACTTTATCAAAAACAGTAGCCATTGATACATGCACACAGTCAGGAATTCCTTGGGGTGGACAATTTATTACAATGTACGTTTATCCGCATTATTATTCATAGGGACTTTTATTTGTTCTATTGAAGGGGTGCGGACAAAGTCGATACAAACAGTTAAGGCAAGAAATCGTGAGATGCGATGAATTGTTTTAATTAAATGTAGACCGTGGGGCTTGCACTGAAAATGTGTTCAGAAAGTGATTTTCGTGGCACATATCAAACATGAGCGTGGAATATATAAATTAGTTTTGCATATATTTGCATTTTAATTGCCGTGAAAATAGTGCCCTCTGTTGGCCATTCTTACAGAACTGTGTACATTTCAATGGGGATTTGTATGGTAATCCGAGTAGTTGATATGGGCTGTCTTTATTATGTTTCCCCTACCCTGAGATGTCAACTCGTTCAAGAGGGGTTGGGAATGAGTGTGGTGATGGGATCTTCAAGAATTTTGGAAATATATGATGATTTCATTGCAAAAGAATCAGATTACCAAGAACTTGCCTTGAACAAACTGACTACTCCCTGCATATCTGATGCTCAACTCAAATTCTCCTACCCCCACCTCTCACCTTATGGCCTTGTTCCCCCACCCCTTTGGATCACCCTGGATCTACCCACCCCTGCCTACCCACTCGCAGGACGTACCTTCCTATAATAACTAGGCTAACAGTATAAATAATTTTAAACGATGCATTATTCCTACATTTTTTATTATTTTGCTGGTCCCCTTTCCTTCTTTTGATTTCGATAAATAGGTATAATTGTAATCATTATGTGCCATTATGTTGGTACACAATAATTTATACCTAATCAGCAGTGATGCGTGGGTTTCTAAATACAAAGGTCTTAATCAAGCCCTTCGGAGGCAGGTACAATTAACTGAGCATTGTGGCAAAATCAATACTTAACCTACATTAACTTCAATAGGCCTTTACACATGTCATGACAGGCTAATATTGCAGGAACGAAACTGCAATTGCAGGACTGTCATTCATTTATAGTGCGGCTGCAAACGGCAACAGAAGGGCCGATGCAAAATGTGGGGCCCTTTCATCTTGACATTTTGTGGCTCCGTTGCAATTGTTAATTTGGCGTTGGGGGCCCAGACCCCAAATTCCTGCAATCATCTGCAGAAACCTAACTTTATTGCCGCCAAAAATCGAGTTCTGCAAGGATTTGTTCACCATAGTACAAAAGCACTGTCTGCTGTGATATGCGTGAGAGACTGTATGATAGATTCTCGCTGTGTTTCAATTAACTACTTTGACAGCGAGAATCTTTGTGAATTGAACTACGCCACAAGATCACAGTTCCCTGGAAACTTCAGTAGGCTTCAAGGAAGCTTCTACTTCGACGACGACAGACACACACTTCTCTTATCAGCTGTTGCTTCTTGTAAGGAGCTACTGCAAGCTGCTGAAGGCCAGATCTCCAGTGGTGTCTACACTATCTTTCCCAGCGGTCTGAGCGGGGGATTGCCAGTCTACTGTGACATGAAAGAAAACGACGGAGGTTGGATCGTGTTGCAGAGGCGACTGAACGGAACCGTAGATTTCTACCGTACTTGGGCCGACTATCAGACGGGGTTTGGAGACTTCTCCGATGAGTTCTGGCTGGGTAACGACAACCTGCGCGTTCTGACCGAGGCGTCTCCCATAGGAACGTGGGAGCTCAGGATCGATATGGAAGATTGGGAAGGGGTAACTGCTTTTGCCGAATATTTCGATTTCAGAATCAAGTTTGAGAACTACACCCTACATGTCAGCTCCTACAATTCTGAAAGTACAGCTGGTGATTCCTTGGCGGCGGGACATAATGGCAAACGATTCTCAACCAAGGATCGTGATAACGATATCAGTGATAAACACTGTGCAGTAACATCTAAAGGGGCCTGGTGGTACAGTAAGTGCCATTACTCCAATCTCAATGGTCGTTACTACTACGAATCGAACGCCGGCAACGACAACGGCATACAGTGGGAAACATGGAAGGGAACGTCTTATTCTCTGAAGAAATGCAGCATGAAGATACGAGAAATCAATTAACAATCAGTTGGGGACCTTTGGGACTAAACATCTTCGTCAAAATAACGAGGAAGTTCTTTGATGAAGTTTTACTGAATCGTGACTGTCGTTGAACTCTGTTATCGAAGACAATGACATATGCCAATCTTTACTTGCTTTCAGTTTGGGGAATCTAACACGTATACCAATTAATCGACTCTTCAAAATAAACTTAATATTGAACGGAAAGCCATTGGAGTCAGATGTGTCTTTACTGCACGTGTCATAAAACTTTGAAGAGCAAGGACCTGGCTCTTACTCACTGAACCGGCCAACATGACTTGTGCCCAGCAGGTAGAAGGAATGACTTTATCGGACCCTGTCCAGTGGTGTGAGGGAAGAAGGAACCTCCGTCGCCTTCATGTATCGTTTTGTGTGACTTTTACGGGAAAATTTTAATCCTTTATGAGATGAGTTTCGAGTCTACAGACCCCGACACGTGTGTGATTATCGTTACAAATCAAAACAAGGCTGAAGGTAGGAATCTTGAAATCTATAATGATCATGCGAGCTTGAGAGGGCTCGTTTTTTTATCTTACAAGCAAATGCTTTCAATTCTGATAAACCGAACATTTGTTGGTAAATGTGGGAGGGAGGGGGTGGGTTATCTTTATATTATAAGAGCGTAACTTTCAGGCCGCCTCTTTTGTGTTTGTCTCAAGTGTTTGACGGTACCTCAGGGTTTCCCGGCCATTTCAGCATTTCAGAAGGTCATTTCAGCATTTCCCCCATCTGTTCTGCCATGCAGCGGCCGTAGCCCGTGCCGTTACATTACCCGAACCTGCACCCGCTGCGTATGCATGTTTCCTCACGTGGCATCGTCTGGCGCATGTTTCATTCGCGTAATGGCAACACTGTGTTTGTATGTTTTTAATACACGATCCGATACCGCTACAATCACGAACTGCTACCACACACGAACTGCTATCAAACACAGGTTTGGGAATTTCGTAGAATTTCCCCCGAAAACGGTGGGAAACCACTACGCACGCGTCAATTTCAAATGCGAGCGCGGCCCACATTTTTGGTGTGCACGCGCATAAACAACAACGGACTGCTGTTAACTTGTTGAATTGTCGATCAGAGTGAACGCGGCAGTCCGTTGTTGTTTATACGCATGCACACCAAAATGTGGGCCGCGCTATATAATAGCTAGCTGGAAATTGACGCATGCGTAGTGGTTTCCCCCGTCGGGGGGAGGGGGGGTCTACGAACCTATCATGATCGGGCTGTGAACTGAGTTACATGGAAAATCGTGTGGCGTACGGGGTATAACAATTGACCATAGGCGGACCAGCTGTTAAACTATGTATCCAAAATGCTCACACTTTCAAGGAAGTCAAGGACCCTAGGTCATAATATTGGACCACTTTTACACAGTCCTTCAAACGAATATAGTTATGGACTTACTTTTCTAGAAAAAAAATACGGCATGCAAATTAACCCTAATGGGATCGGCAAATGAATTTGGTCAACATTTCATTAATTTAGTGACGTGCATCCATAATACCGAAGCTTCATTTGTTATTCCTTATATACAATTTTAATACGTACCATAGTTAATATAGTCATTTTACATACCTTCCTAATCATTTACATCATGTGTCAATACGGTAATTATATTTCGACTTGCCAGTGCAGTATTTTTAGAGTTTGCGGGGGGGGGGGTAGGCGTGAAAAATGTTCAGGAGGAGGGTTAGTCGTGAGATATGTTGAGGGCAAGGTACACATGAAAAATGTCCCCACTCCTCAGTGTGAACATTTTAATAATCACTCAAATGAGGGCTTTCAATTTAATTAGACACTGCGTCACCAAATTCGTGAATTTATCATGACATTTCTGTTCAGACGTCTCCATGCAATTCTTCAGCAATGATAAACCGTTACCACTGAAGTTGCAAGACTTCATCTTTTCAAACCCAACTTCTCCTCTGGATACTTTTATTTTGCGTACTCAAGAGTCACATCCCAAACCAAGAGTCACATCCCAAACTCGCTATAAATGTTTCTACAACTGAGAGAATGCCCAAACGTGCTCACGTCATTTCCGCAAACCTCATAAAAACCCTACATATTTTATTTCACATAATCATAAACCTACTTCATATGTTTACATGCTATCAAAATCATGATCGGGTAACTTAGCTTGATTATAATACTTGTGTTCTTTTATACACTTAATATCGCGCGTGTATTTAAAATTCAAAATGGTGAACTGCGAAGGTATTTTCTGTTTACACTACCGGGGTTGTGTGCAGGTAATGTGCACGGATAGATTTGTTTAAACAAAATGTCTGATACTGATGGGCGTGTCTGTAATCAAAAACACCCCCAAAACACTGGAATATTGTAATAATGGGTTGCCGCCCATGGTAAACTCTTATTAAATTGTCGCAATATTCACGGTAAAAAGTGCAACGGAGTATCACGTGAGTAGTTGCATGGAATACTTACTTAATGGAATCGTACTATTTGATGATTTTATTTGTTATTGTTTATTTAGCAACACTGTTTCTACGTGAATGCCTTTGAACCAAGATTTTCAAAACACATTAAATACTGAACTGGTTTGTTGCATTCATTCTTATATGGGATTTAGAAAAAGACAAAAGAGTACTCTTTCCTAAATTTGAACTGGCAATCGCTTTTCTTTATAATAACAGCACCTCAGACAACATTATTAGGTGTTTGGGTTGGTGCCCAAACACCTCTTGTTATTGTTCGGGTTTTTTTTTTTCTTCTTCTTTTTCTTCTTCTTCCGAATAAGAATTATCCACAGACAAAAACATAGTTGCAGAGTTCACAGAACCTTAAAACTTCACACATACTTAGACCTTAACATGTAGTTGTGCCTAAACCTTAACATGTAGTTGTACACTAAGTTGTGATGTCATAGTGAGGTCATCAGATATCGAATTACACTAAATCAAAGGTTAATATTTTCAAAAAATCATATCTCATGAACCACAAACGATATTTTCACAGTCTTTGCACCATGATATAGATCTTTAATTATGTGATTTTTCGTACACAAACCTGACCCCAATTCGACCTCTCCTTCCGGTCGGAACCGGAAGTTGAAAATTTCAAAAACAAATCAAAAAAATTCAAATAATCATATCTCATGAACCACAGAAAATATTTTCACAATCTTTGCATCATCTTAAAGACCTTGAACTATGTCACATTTCTTACACAGATATGACCCCAATTTGTACCTCTCCTTCCGGTCGAAAACAGACGTTTAAATGAACAACTATTCAGAAGGACAGCCACGTGAATGGCCTTGACGTTCTCTTACACACAGACATATCGGCCTATAGTGTGTGTATATGCATTATCTAATTAGAATAGAATAGTTCGAGTTTACGAAGACCGCGCAGGTCATGACCTGCCATGCATGCACGCGCACAGTATAGTACCATGCAGCAGCAAAAACAATGGCTTCCCTGAGTGTCGGGCCCGTCTGCAGAAAATGCGTCGCAGAAAATGTACTAATTTAGCATGGAATCCAAATTGTTATCATTTTTGGAGATGAGTTGGACAAAGATTCTTTCATGTGCAAGTGGATGGAAGAAATAGACGGTATGGTTGAGTGTGATATGGCCAATGTCTAAGCGTTAGGGCTGTTGGAGCTAACGTACATAACGTACGTCGCAGCTAACGTTACAGGTAATGTAGGAATTAATTTTAAAAGAATTTGAAAAATATCTGGACCTAATCAGACTAGGTAAAACTTGTAGCTTTGCATGGTGAGGATGATAAGTAAGACTAATTGCGGTGACACCATGTGGAATCTCAATTGAGTAGTAATTAGTTCTGAAAAGAACTGGAGTACAACCAGACTACATATGATATATTTTGTAAAATAGTTGGACTTAGGCCTATATGAAAAATATCCTTGACAATTTAACTTATGTCTTTAGACTTTTAATATCTCATTGTGATCTGTCCCTCAGTATCGTGTAGTGACAATTTAAAATAAAAATAAGATCATTCCTGGTGATTATTTTCAATAGTTACCATGTTAATACCTTGACCAACAAAATAAACTATAACCCTAACCACCCCAAATCCATCAAAATTCTGAAAAGGGCACTTTTTTGGGAAAAAAATCAGCACTGTTGAAAAATGGGATCTTTATAATGGAGTTTTATCAGATACTTAAAAGTAATACTACATGTATTTTAGTTGCAAACATAACTTTGTACATGAGCCAAGAATATTCAACCTTTGGCGGTGTAAATAAGCATGGAAATGAACTCAAGCTGAACTAAAGTTTTGGGTTATTTTTTCATAGTGTATACAATGAAGATGGATGCTGACCCAATTATTTATTATTTTACATGTATGGATGAATAGCCGACATTCCTAAAATTAATTACCATTCGATTTACAGATTTATGGGTACCACTCTGAGTGGTACAAATGCTTCCATGCCATTTGCAGGGCTGAGAGGAAGAAATAAGATTAAGAAGAAACAGAAACATCAAGGTAGGCAAATACGGGTAGAATGTCGCATCCGACCGACTTCACATTATTCCAGGATATTTATTTCATGAAAAATCAGCCATTTTGCTATACGATGAATTCCTCAGTCATGTCAGTCTGATGTCGTAAACTCCACAATTAGTGACCAGCACAGTCATTTGTACATGCGCAGTGGCAACTATAATAGGATCCTTCTATTTTCTGAAGGGAGGATTTTTAGAAGGGAAATAAAAGTGGATTTTAAAGATAGTTTTCGCTTTCTGTACCACCAAAAATCGATAGAATAATTTTAACTGGTTAGTGGTTGCAAAAAATTTCCCCAAAACCCTTTAAAAGTGGTGGTCGGATACGACATTCTTTCCAAAAATTCAATCAAGTTTCAAGTATGCAGTAAGCTTGGGCGATAACGATTTTTTTTATCCACGATATATCGGCAAACATATATTGCAATTTTCAATAATATCGCAATTTTTTTTTTGCATTCATGCATGATTGCTTTAGAGCCAATAACCACAGGTATGTACCCCTCTACAAGTGTCACAATAAATTGCAAATTTATTTGCAGAGCGTATGTACTTCTGATATCATCATACTTTTTAGTGACAATTTCAAAAAAGATCATTCCTGGTGATTATTTTCAATAGTTACCATGTTAATACCTTGACCAACAAAATAACCTTGACCAACAAAATAAACTAACCTTAACCACCCCAAATCCATGAAAATCCTGAAAGGGGCTTTTTGGTAAAAAATCAGCACTGTTGAAAATGGGATCTTTATAATAGAGTTTTATCAGATGCTTAAAAGTAATACTAGTTGCACAAACATAACTTTGTATATGAACCAAGAATATTCAACCTTCGCGGTGTGAATAAGCATAGAAATGAACTTCAAGCTGAACTAAAGTTTTGGGATTATTTTTTCATAGTGTATACAATGAAGATGGATGCTGACCCAATTATTTATTATTTTACATGTATGGATGAATAGCCGACATTCCTAAAATTAATTACCATTTGATTTACAGATCTATGGGTACCACTCAGAGTGGTACAAATGCTTCCATGCCATTTGCAGGGCTGAGAGGAAGAAATGAGAAGAAACAGAAACATCAAGGTAGGCAAATATTGAAAAATTCGGTTAGAATGTCGAATTGAACCGCCACTTTTTCTCATTCAATATAACCAATAAAGTAATCTTACCTACCTCGTAAGGTGGAGAACATATGGATGATGATGGACATATACTTCAAATTATTCCAGGATATTTATTTCATGAAAAATCAGCCATTTTGGTAATGATGAATTCCTCAGTCATGTCAGTCTGATGTAAATTCCACAATTAGTGACCAACAGTCATTGTACATGTGCAGTGGCAACTATAATATGATCCTTCTATTTTCTGAAGGGAGGATTTTTAGAAGGAAATAAAGTCCGAAAACATCATAAAAGTGGATTTTAAAGATAGTTTCACTTTCTGTACCACCAAAAATCGATAGAATAATTTTTAACTGGTTAGTGGTTGCAAAAAAAATTCAAAAAACCCCTTAAAAAGTGGCGGTTGGATACGAAATTCTTTCCAAAAATTCAATCAAGTTTCAAGTATGCAGTAAGCTTGGGCGATAACGATTTTTTTTATTCACGATATATCGGCAAACATATATTGCAATTTTCAATAATATCGCAATTCTTTTTTTGCATTCATGCATGATTGCTTTAGAGCCAATAACCACAGGTACATGCATGTACCCCTCTACAAGTGTTACAATAAATTGCAAATTTATTTGCAGAGCGTATATACTTCTGAAGTAGTTTGCTTTTGTTTCTCATTTCTAAAAGCTCAAAAGACTAATGATTTTATTTCCATGGAATTTCTGACTTGACTCACAATGTCGATTTATATTTTATTGCGATATATTTGTATTCGCGATTCGCCGATATGCCGATAACTTAAATAGGTTCTCGATATTGTAATCGAATAAAAAAGTTATCGCAATATTCGATATCGTGTTTATCACCCAAGCTTAGTATGCAGTAAAATTGTTTCAAGTTAGATGTTGCTTTTTCGTTTCTTTCTATCTGTTTACCTTGTCTTGTGTGTGTATTTTTGTTAATTTTCAATCTCTTTCTGTCTACAATGCCCATTCCCCTTACTCAGTTATTCATCTATTTCTATTAAATATTTATCATTCTTTCTTCATACATATTTAGGTCAAGATGAGGTTGAGCGGTGAGAATGCAGCATTGAACCCCAGAGAAGAAAAACCGTGGTCTTCATCAGAGTTCCTCCTGACAAACCGAGAAAAATTGAGAAAAACTGTTTTCACAGTGCCAAACCTTGATTGCATGCCCAACGGAAAGATGAGAGGTTACTTTTGCAAATCGAAGATAAAGATCTTGTGGGTTTAGAAGTTTGCTATCATTGTCTTTGCTATAATGAGTATGTACCCAATTCTTGACAAGGCCAGATCCATCAGATGAAATACCTATTTGGTACAATGATTCATAAATAAAATTCTGTGAAGAAGTCATCCAGAAGAAAACAATGAAATTCTTTTCACAAAGTCATTACATCGTAAGTTCATCAAGTGCGTCCAAGAAATGGAGGGAGTTGACTGCAGTAAGTACAGGTCCCACAATCTGAAAACTAACATGTCTGAAAAGTACATTTCCTACACTGGTAATTCATAGATAATTTACTAAGAATACAATTGACTTGGTGTACAGCCAATCTCTAGCTGCAAAAGAACTGGTAGAGACTGCAGTTGGCTCAGATACATTATGTACTGATACTGATATACACTCACTGGCCATAAGTATTGCAACATACACCCAAAGTTCAGTTTGGAGAACTGTGTTACAATAAGTTATTTTATTTTATTTACACTACTTAAGACTTCTTGAAAGTGCCTGTGTTTTGAAGTCAATGTTCTTTTTTACTGTTCTTGCTCGAAAATTATGTAATACACGATCGATGAAATCAGATTAAATGATCATCTCACCTGTTACTGTAAATTGCGATTTTGAGCATGTTGCAATACTTTTGGCCACTGAGGTAGACAGCAGTGAAGGTGCTGGATAAGCAGAGAGATTTTCACATGAAAGTGCCTATCTTCACACACTCTTCAATGCATCAGCTGTACTATATAATACACTTATAATGAAGAAATCACATGGCATTACAGCTACCTGGCCCATCAACTTCAGATGACTTATCCTTGCAGACTGCTTAACAAATGAGCCAGTAATTTTCAATCACCCGCTTTGTTCATCTTACACTAGGACACTGATTCCATGACCGGTTGAAAGTTTACTCTGATTGAGATAATGTTGCCCCTTTAACCATTAACTTTAATTAAAACATTCTGTTGACTTTCTTTTCATGCACCAGTAACAGGTTTTTTAAGTGCCAAAGATTTAACAATACTAGCCAAATCCAATTAATGTTAGGGACTACAGGTTCACTTATTTTGTATTTTGTACTTAAGAAAAAAAATATTCTTTTCATTGCAAATTAGACCTAGAAGTTTGGATAACCTTTATCCTGTATGAAATGGATTATTATTGATGGATGCAAAAATGGATGGAAAAGGAGTATCATGACCATGACAAAATAAAGCAGAAGTGTCATTCAAAAGATAATGTTGTTTCGCATTTCCTTTATATAAATATCTTATTAATTTTGTGTTTTAACGAAGAATGTGTTTTATCAATTTAAATATTGACACAAAACGTTGACAATTAATAACCAATAATTTACTTTTTAAAGATGAGAAAAGATTCACAAATTGGTCTTTGATGTAGGTAGGGTTAGATCCAAGGTTGCCTAAAGAGGGTGGAGCTCAAGGTAAGGAAATGGGAAATGAAACCCCAAAATATTGAAATGAATGGACAATTTAGAAGTTTTTTACATGATCAATTAAATTGGAAAACTTGGGGGGGGGGGGGGTTAGACGTTCAGGGAAAAGTTGGGTTCAGACCTTTTATTCAAGGCAAGATTTTTTTTAAACTGGTTCATTTCTTTACAATGACATCAAATATTTCCCAAATATGGAATCCCCTTTCCAAACTCTTCCCTACCTGACTGGACCGATTTGACAGATTAGGGTAGGGAAACATTAAAAAAAAAAAGCCCATGTGAACTATTCAATTATACAAAAATCACCATTGAAAATGTAGTTTTCTAAGAATGGCCGAAAGAGGGCGCTATTTTCATGTCATAGTTCAAATGCAAATAATCTGCCAAACTTTGTGAGTGTGGATTTATATATTAGAATTTACAAGTAATTGTCTATTCTTAAACTGTTTGTACGCTCATGCCTGATATGCGTCACGAAACTCAATTTCTGAATGCATTTTCATTGCACGCTCCGTGGTCTAGCTAGTCTGAAGTCAAATCACATGCTGAACTTAACTCCATAGCCGTAGTTTCTTGTCAAGTCGCACTTGGCAACACGGATGCGAATTTTGTCATGAAACTTTCTGAAGAGAAACCATATTTACCAAGTTCCAACTTAATTAATGTACTTTTAAACAACTTTAGGTGATGACGTCATAACATGATGAACAACCAAACACCTTGAGAACAAGCATTCTACTCAATAGACTAACATGCTCGTGCAAGTTTTTGGTGAATTAACTATTGAAGAACCTTTCAACCTTTGTAACATTAGATTTTTATGGGAATTTGTAAGTGAATGAGGAATTGTACTGCAGAAAAAATAGCTGCCTGGCTTGACTCATTCCTGCAATGTCTCCCCATTTTAGCTGTAATAATGGGCGCTCTATTAAGGATTAGATTTCTTAAATGTTCTTTATCATAACTGGGAGAAAGACAATAATCTGATAATAAAAAGCTCTTTAATTCATAGTACACTTAAAATATGCTCTTTATTTCTGTTAAATACAAACTTATACAATGTTAACATTTTGGATTTATTTTGCATTTTTAAACAACTTTAGGTGATGACACCATAACATGAACCCCAAACACCTTGAGTTTGTTTTTTACAAACTCTATACCTCTAGTTTATAGTTGAGATTGATAACATCATAAGCTTGACATCAAGTAATATTTTGGATGAAAATTTGGCCATATGGTTTTATAATGTAACTTACCAATTCTATTCATTGTCTTTATTAAGATATATCACCCGTGTTGTTCTGTATGATCCTGATTGGTTGTGTTTTCATCGGAGCGTTTTGATTATATCCTCAAGAAAAGGAAAACAAATACTATGTAGTGAGATATTTTACAACACAGTTGTCGAAGCTTGGTCTAACAGAAATTATGTGCCCAAATTAATATATGACGGGACCCACAATAAATTTATTTTGACATATTTACTGTAAAATCATTCTTCTCATTTTTTAAACATTTTGTTTCCTTTTCCCTAAGAAAAATAGTGTTCCGATGAAATATTATTTCAGAAAATCTCCCCCTAAAATGGCGAAACACACGGACGATACATCTTCAATCACGCGTAAATAAATAGATATTTACATGTTCTCTTTCTGGTTTTAATTTCTGTGATGATCCAACTAATTATAGAAATTATTTAGAAATCTTTAACAAATAAATGTACACTGTAAAAAAAAAAAGGAAATTTACAGCAAAATGCAGGCAACTCTATTTCCAACAATTTGGACATATTCTTTGTGGGCCGAAAAAGAGAATCAGAATGGGTAAAACAAACAAATATGGAAACGTACTGCAGTTTCATTATTAAGCGTTTACAGAAATTGTGTAAATCAGTTTAACACACTTGTTATGTAAAATTGTAATACAGCAAATTGTTGGAAATAGAGTTGCCTGCATTTTGCTGTAAATTTACATGTTTTTTTTTACAGTGTACTCGGACAGGTAATAATAATTAGGTTGGTTTGTAGTTCAGCAACGACAAGAAATCAAAATACTTGTTTTCTTGAATCATTTCGAAATTTTCTTGAATTCAGACGTTTTAATTTGAATATATTGCAGTAGTTTAAATAAGCAGAGATTTAAAGAATTCAAATTTGCAGTATATAGATTTAAATGTTTTTAATGTGTATATAAATAGTAAACCAAAATAATTGTTGTAAATGGTTTTTAAGTGTTTAGAACACTATAGCTGACACCATGACCCGGCGTACATAAATATCGGGCAATACGCGTCAAAAGTTGTTTCTAATTATTTGTCCCAGAAATCATCTGAATACTCAACTGAATTTCAGTTAATTATAATCGAAAAGGAATATTTAAAAAATGGTCATTATTTATCTTTCATTCATCAATCTTTTATAAAATCACTGGTTTAGTGACTGATCACTGATTGTTCGTTTGGATTTGTGCGCGAACCATTATTAACACAACTCAAATGTGGCACTTTTTGTATCGTCATATTTCAAATGATCGCTTAGACGAGCATACACCATGTACGTCGGTTCTTGGTACCAGCAATGACCGTAGAGGCTAATAACGTGTGGACATCGTGTAATATTTAATATTATTCATTCACATAACTTGTCAGTTTTTTCTTACGAAAAACATGTAAGAATATTCCAGTGGCGGATCTGCATAGAGGTGGGCCCCGGTGTAGCGCCTCCCCCAGTCCTATACGTTCGGCGAGCAATTGTGTTTGTAATATATTGAGCTTGAGCCAGCGGCGTAGCCATGGGGGGGCCTGGGGGCACGTGCCCCCCACAAATTTCCAGTGCCCCCCCCCAGGTGCCCCCCACGAAAAATCCTCATAGTGCCCCCAAAAAACAGAAAATAAAAATAAAAGGGAAAAAACCCATACCCCCTGGGACCCCCCCCCCAGCTGAAAAGCAACTCCCCCTGTGACCCCCACTGAAAAAGTCCTGGCTACGGATACGCCGCTGGTTTGAGCAGCAACTAGCATTATTGATTATTTATAATCGATGACAAAAGTTTAAAGTTATTATGTACATGTGCATGACGTCACTCAGTCCAAGAATAGGCGCTCCCTGGTTCCCCTATTCATTGCGATCCGCTATAGACTGTGTAAGTCTCGTGATGAAAAGGTCACCATTGACTTCCGGGCACTTCTGAGCCATTAGCTATGGGAGGTTAACGCGTGTATAATTTTGTATGATTGTTATTTTTGTCACATCACCTTTTTTCCACCCCAAACACATATTGATGGAATGATTACATTTAAAACTTACAATGTAATAAATAAAATATTAAAAAAGCTTGGAAACTTTCGAGAAAATGAAGAAATAATGCTTGACCTCCAACGTCCGGTTCGGAGTGTCAAATTGCGAATTTAGGCCGACTGTGTTACGCACACCGTGTTCGAATGCACTGACAAACCGAAGTTAGGTAATATTTTAAATCGGGATAAGTGCTTCGTTACGTAGCGTGAAAACAGACCCTGTATCGCATGGATTTTGCGTGACTTTGCATCCCGCTTTGCGAGTGCTTGATCGATCTTACTAATGTACCACCACCGGCAGCATCGGAAGGGGAAAACGTCGCACGTCCTATTTTGTTGCATGGGGTTTAAGGTTTCAAACGTGAAAGCGGAAATCAAGGTCGGTTTTTAAAAAAAATTATTTGACCAAAATTTGCGAAATTGTTTACAATTTGCAAAATGTAAACCAAGCTTTTATTAAGTCAAACCATATTCAATACAGCACAATACACGTTGTAAATGCCATGCGAGGTGCCCGGAAGTCAAGATTCTCGCGAAAACTCATACGTTCTCGAGGTCAACTTACACAGTCTATTGTTAATCCGTAGTAGATATTGTGTAATAAGAACATGATTAAAGTAATGTTTATAGTTTACGTTCACCACAAAATGCATCTTTAGGCAAAAAAATTTAAAATAAATAAATAAATAAATAAATCAGTGGTGTAAAGACAACTAATTTGTAGTTTCTTGTTATATATTACATCATGTATATGTGGTTGATGTATTTAAATAAATTATTGTTAACTAGAATATGGCCTAATTTAAAGGTACACTCAGCCTTAAGATTCCATGATATTCAATTCAATTCAATTCAATTCAATTCATTTTATTCATCATGTGACACACATGACATTTGTTATCCTTTGTACAGCAGTAAAAATTTCTTTAAAATATCAATAAAATACACACATTGCACAATAATAATAAAAACAGAAAACAGAATTGTTTTCTAAATTTACAAAACTTAATAAAAAGATTTTATCACCCCGACTAAACTAAATGGAATAGGCAAATGATACAAATTTCAGAAGCCAGATAGACAAAGTATACAAAAATACAGAAAAAATGATAAATTGTAAATGGCGAAGGAAAACAAAGTACAATAAAAACAACCCATGCGCTACATGCCCCCCCCCCCCGAAGGAAAACAAAAGTACAATAAAAACAACACATTAGCTACATGCCCCCCCCCCATAAAACAGACCTAGGTGCGTCCTTTTAGACAATGCATGGTTTATAATTGTTGTTGAGCCAAATAAAACAATGAATTATATTGTGTTTTAATAGTAAAACAAAATCCTCAATACGGCTTAATCTTCGCGAACTTAATATTCCCAAACTTGTCTCTATACATGTAAGTCTACATAACTATAATTCCTACATTCCTACATTACAGCATCAAGCAATTATAGACAAAATATTTACAGTGTTTCTTGAAAAAATGAAAGATGAGTTACAAATATATGTCATGACTGTTTAAAAAGATCTTTAAAGACATCATGATTTTGTTTTGTTTTTATCGCCCAATCCCCCACTGAAAAGGCGTTGTGTACCTTTAAAATAGTAATTGTACAATATGATTCTTCTCATTAATTTGATTGTGTAAATGTACGGTCTCTGGCACCACGACGCGGTGTACACGAATATCGAGCATTACATAAAAACGCCTCAAATATTTTGAATTTAACGGTTTGAATTGTTTTAGGAATTGAGAAGATTATACGAATGATTTATAAATTGCTTATACAAATTAAAAAAGAGTTTAAAATTAAATTTCAGAAAGCATCTGGAAATTTGTATTGTTACAAATACGTACGCCAAAGCATAATTCGAGCGCGTCGTTTCGTGGTACCAGCATTCCTGTATAGCTAGTTGAATTAATTCAAAATGTATTAAAAGTTAATCCAATATTCTTTAATGTTGTTTAATTGGTGTTAAGTAAGACTAATTGCGGTGACACCACATGAAATTCTCTATTGAGTACTGGAGGTTACAACTCATTGGTGTTGACAAATCATTGTATATTCATGCTTGTTTACCCCGCATCACATGATTATGGTGGCCTTAGGGGACATTATAATTGTTTGCAAAGTATGTAGTCTGTGTATTTACATACTTAGATAGAAAATGTCCTATTTTAAAGGTACACGAGACTTCGTGATAATTATGTCGTCGTTTGAAACAAATTGAGGCAAATGAAACAATCATGTGATGTTTGCCAAGAAATTACCAAAATACAACGGCTTGATCTCCACGAGTATTATTCTCCCAAACTGTTTCGTACCTGTGACACATACACTCTGGGGTGTTAAAACTACACCAGTGGTGTTAATGGAAGAAAGAAGGTGTTTATTTGGCATTCCAGTTTGTGCAGGTTATGATAACAGTATTCCTACAATCATTATGTCATCACTGAGTTAGTCTATACATAGTACATTTACTAAGGCCATATCCGAAATTATGGCTTTGGCTACGGCTATGACTAGATCACTGTTTCTTCCTATACTTCAGCATTGCCGCAGCCATAGCCATAGCCAAAAACGTTTAATACGGACACGACCTTACTCTGGGGCGCGTTTTCGCAACCCTAACCAGAAACTTGTTTCTGACGTCATATTCTTGACCAGAAACAAGACGATACAGTTACACGAAAATGTGAACGTAACCAGAAAATTGTTTTCAGTTTGCGACGTGTTCAATCATTAACGTTTCTCAAAATATACGGTGTAGGCCTAATTCAATGTTTTGCAAAATAGAACTTACTTCTGGGTGCTAGTAATAAACTTGAAAGGTATACTGGTATCTGAACAATCATTCCATCACGTTTTAACAAATAATTAAGAAAACTTTCGTTACTTACAATCCGCCATCTTGAAACCAAGCGTAACCGATCACAATCTTTGGTTAACGTTTGGTCAGAATAAGACGTCATCGCAGCACAACCGAACTCGCGAAAACGCTTAACCAATGACCAAAGCCCAAACATGTTTCTGGTTACAGTAACGAAAACGCGCCCCTGACCAGGATTAGTCACGTGACAGTGATTCTCTTAAACATGACAGATGAATTGCGGCCATGGCAGTAGAATGTCGAAGGTCACTCATTGGTTCACGCATGCGCGATGTGCGTATACGCACGCACAGCGCGCATACATGAACCAATGATTGACCTTCTCCAGCCTCTGAACGAGGGCGATATTCAGTTTGTGACATCATAATATAATGCATAAGGTATACTGTGAAAGGACTGGCGTTTATTTATCGCCAAATCGCCCCGCAATTAAAGGAGCCGCGTACCTTTAGAATGGACATATAACTGTATTTTGATTCTTGTTATTACTTTCATTGTGTAAATTTAGGGTCTCTGGCACCACGACTCAGCGTACACGAATATCGGGCATTAAAAGAAAAAAACGCCTTGAATTTTATGGTTTATATTATTTTGTTCAGGAACTTAGCCAATTATACGACTGATTATAAAATTGCTTATAAAATATCAGAAATAGTAATGATCAACAATTACATGCAAATTTGTGCCAAATATATCCGTGTGCGTCATTTCGTGGTACCACCATTCCCAGTTTACTAGAATTCATTTAACATTTAATTGAATATTCTTATATATCCTATTTGTATTATTATTGGTATTTATAGATTCATAGTTTATTCATGCTCGTTTACAAAACACCACATTATTACGGTGGCTCTGAGGGGACATTATATTACTGTTCACGAGTTGCACACAAGTCTTCAAATTAAACATGTTTATCAAGTATCGCCAAATATTCAAATATGCAAACTGACAATTTTTGCCTGAAATAAAACATAGTTTTAGCGAATTTGGAATAAAAATATACGCGATTCATGTCCCATCAGGGCCACCATATAGGATACATTATTTATGTGGATATTCTGAGAATTAGAGGCAGTTGACATGATTGGTCAGATGGCATTACAATGACAGTGCATATTTCACGACGAGGAAGAAATACGTATAGGCCCTATATATACCCAATGGAGTGTGAATGATTTTCGTTGGGTACCAGTAATTTCTAAATCCGTTGAAAACATACCCACAAATGTGGACTATACAATTCAACAACTGATGATTGGATGATTGGATTACAATTAAAATGGAAATTACCTTTGAGATTGGATCACAATTAAAAATCGAAATTACCTGTTAGATTAAAGATGTATCGTCCGTGTTTTACCGCTGTTTTAACGGCAATTTCTGGAAATTTTTGTTGTTATCAGAACATTGCTATTTTACTTGAGGAACAGATGCTTTAAAATTACACATTTCTCAAAATATTCGTGAGAAGCAAGGTTTTACAGTAAATATACACCGAAATGAATTTATGGTGGGTCTCGTCATAAATTAATTTGGGCACTTGTTTACTATTAAACCAAGCTTCTGAAAACCTTTTTGTAAAATATCACATCAAATTATTCGTTTTCCTTTCTAAAAGGAAATTATCAGTGTTCCAATTAAACACAACTGAAAACGGGCGATACATCTTTAAAGGCAATCATGACCGGGGCTTGATCCCTGGCTACTCGGCAGATAGAGCAATAGATAATTGGCATAAGTGGACCGCCCACCAACATAGGGGCTGGTTAGCTCAGTTGGTAGAGCACTCGTACGGTATTCGAGAGGTCGCGGGTTCGAGTCCAGCATCAGGCAAATTTTATTTGTTCGTTTCCCGTTTATATAAATATTTCAGGTCAGTTTCTTCCTATATATTTATTCTGTGTACAACCACATAAAAGGCTTGTGTCCCGTTGTGTGATCCCCGCTACTGCCGTTACCCAGGTTATTTGCATCTGACCGGGCTTGATCCCTGGCTAACTCGGCAGATATGGTTTGGCCTCTGACCAAAGATAATTGCTCTATGGCACTGCGTCATAAAATTAATTTGCTCGCTTAAGTGCTCATCGAACAATTGCCGGTAAAATAATGATTCACGTGGAATATATTACACTTAAATTCACGAAGAAGAGTTGTACAATTGGAAAACTTGCATGTAATGGTAGATAGAGAATAAAATGCAGCACAAAATGATACGCATTCCGTAAGTGTTATGTTTTATTTGTAAGGAACATTTATCGGTTCGGTTTGCGATAACACCATGTGTGTTAAATCTCAACTATCGCTAAGTGATATTGTGGTTCTGATCAGAACCATATGGGCAGGGCCGTAGCGAGTGGGGGTGTGACACCCCCAATAATTATTCTCAGTCGGCATTTAGAGCCTCAGTCAGTCAATCGGCAAATGAAGCATCAAAGGTACTATGTACTAGAACAAGAGTTCGTACGCAAAAAATTTTCAGTTGGCAAACCTTGAGCTATGGGATTCGGGTGAATTCCAATCAATACAGCCAGTTTGGCTGCAATTGGACAATGCAATTTTATTTTGGCCTTACCTGTCAGTTTTGCACCAACATGGTTGTTTTTTTCATTCTTCGTGAATTGGAAACTAGTAAGTACGGAAGCGTATTTAGGACTTACTATTTCGGATTACTATTTCGCCTGGGCGAATTACTATTTCGCCCGGGCGGATTACTATTTCGCCCGGGCGAATTACTAATCCGCCCGGGGGAATTACTATTTCGCCCTGTCGAATTACTATTTCGCCCGGGTAGTCATGACTACACACCGGCATGGACCACAGGACTACAGTAACATAAACCAATTTCGCCTGGGCGAAATAGTAATTCGCCCGGGCGAAATAGTAATTCGCCCGGGCGGATTAGTAATTCGCCCGGGCGGATTAGTAATTCGCCCGGGCGAAATAGTAATCCGCCTGGGCGAAATAGTAATTCGCCCGGGCGAAATAATCCGGGAAATTTATTTTCTGCCAAGTCCTAAATACGCTTCCGTAAGTAAGGCCTCACCCATCAGTACTGAGTGATAATAACAATGACGACGCGTTTCCAATTCATGAAGGCATACGTAAGCACGGCATTGAAAATAACTGACCGAGTGGCGGCGCGGCAACTCTCTTGTCCATCATTACGCAGCTGCAGTTGGAAAGCTGAGAACGGATTCAAAATGTGGGGTTATTTTATTTTGATAATTTGTATATTAATTGTATCCTCTGCAGTGGGAGCTTACTCCCCAAATTCTTGCAATCATCTGCAGAAACCTAACTTTATTTGCGCCAAAAATCGAGTTCTGCAAGGTTTTGTTCACCACAGTACAAAAGCACTGTCTGCTGTGATATGCGTGAGAGACTGTATGATAGATTCTCGCTGTGTTTCGATTAACTATTTTGACAGCAAGATCAAAGTTCCCTGGAAACTTCACTAAGCTTCATGGAAGCTTCTACTTCGACGACGACAGACACACAGTTTTCTTATCAGCTGTTGCTTCTTGTAAGGAGCTACTGCAAGCTGCTGAAGGCCAGATCTCCAGTGGTGTCTACACTATCTTTCCCAGCGGTCTGAGCAGGGGGCTGCAAGTCTTCTGTGACATGAAAGAAAACGACGGAGGTTGGATCGTGATGCAGAGGCGACTGAACGGAACCGTAGATTTCTACCGTACTTGGGCCGACTATCAGACGGGGTTTGGAGACCTCTCCGACGAGTTCTGGTTGGGTAACGACAACCTGCGCTGTCTGACCGAGGCGTCTCCCGTAGGAACGTGGGAGCTCAGGATCGATATGGAAGATTGGGAAGGGGTCACTGCTTTTGCCGAATATTTCGAGTTCAGAATCACAGGTGAGGACTACACTTTACACGTCAGCTCCTACAATTCTGACAGTACAGCGAAAGATTCCTTGGGCGGCTATACATCATGGCCGACTATTCTCAACGAAGGATCGTGACAACGACATCAGTGGTGAGCACTGTGCAGTAGATGGGGAAGGGGCGTGGTGGTACGAAAACTGTAATGACTCCAATCTCAATGGTCGTTACTACTACGAACCGAACGTCGGCAACAACCAAGGCATACAGTGGGCATATTGGAAGGGAGATTATTATTCCCTGAAGAAATGCAGCATGAAGATACGAGAAATCAGTTAACGATCAGTCGGAGGCTAAACCGAGTCCGCGTCAAAATGAACTCATAACAAATTATTCGATGGATGTTTTATGGTGAATTGTGCCCGTTCAACCCCGTCATCGAAATCAGTCAGACAACAGCAGATCTGACAACTTTTGTCTGTGTTTAAACAATTAAAGTTAGAGTATAGTATATAGACGATGTGATCAATGACATCACATGTTTACAAAAGAGCCCCTAAGGTCAAACTGCGCCGGGCACAAAATGTACACTGGTCTATGACAAGAAACCATAATAATCCGATATTTTAAGATGTCAGCAGAAACATTCTTAATTTGATTTATTTTTAATATTGCATTCTTTTTTGATGTGGAGAAGTAACTCTGCATACGAATACACACACTTTTCCCAGCGGAAAATCACCCGGCCTGGTACTCTAAATTTCATGCAAAGTGTAAACAAGTCACATACAACGGAACAAATACATCGGAACAAATGGTGAGCCAATTACAAGTCGGGTGCTTATTTTGCGTATATACAGTTACTTATGACACAAACAATTCCAACCACAATTATAATTCTATCCCTGGCATTTAAAAAAATTATGGATCCGCCCATGTAAATTACTTGCCTTCAGTCGTGAATCGTTTGTCAATATTGAAGACTCCCTTTTAAAACGATAATGTTCTGTTCTTAAGATCACCAATGACGCTACTGACTCATGCATCTGACGAATGTTGGAGAAGGGTCGCGATTCCTTGACGACTTTTCTCTGTAGGGCAATCGAACATTTACACCAATCTCTTCGAAATAAACTTAGGTTTGAACGAAAAAACATTGGACTTCAGTCAAACGTGTCTTGTCCGCACGCGTCATGAAACTTTAAGACCTGAATAATTAAACGGTGCATTGGCAGATCTTTCTTGATCGCTGTGCATGTAAATTTATCATACTGTTTCGAGTGTGCCCCCCGAGACCCCGGATTCTCCCCCATACTACGGCGCTACCGAACTGGCCAACACGACTTATGCCCAACAGGTAGAAGGAATGACTTTATCGGACCCTGTCCAATGGTGTGAGGGAAGAAGGAACCTCCGTCGTCTTCATGTATCGTTTTGTGTGATTTTTATCGGTAAGATGTCATCCTTCATGTGATGAGAGTCTGTAAAGGCCAAGACGTGTATGATTAACGTGATATATCAAAACAAGGCTGAAGGTAGGAATCTTGAAATCTATAATGATCGTTGTCATCAGGTTTCAGGGGCCTCGTCTTTTGTTATTTTAAAAGTACAAACCGATATAAAAAGCGACCATTTGTGTGCGTTGGGTGGGGGGTTGAAACAATGGATTTTTAACAATTATTGTTATTATTATGATTGAAAAACTTGTCCGTTTTCAAAATAATCTCTTCTTGGAAGAAGTGTGACTCTGATAAAAACCGGTAGTTAGTATAATTTTTGACGTTTGGAACAGTATTCGTCTTCAGGACAGAGATAGCTGCTAATATTTAGAGCATCAATGTCGCCAGAATAATTCATGTCACTACTTGGCGAATAATTAATGCCAAAGGCCAAAGAGAGTAATATTTACTTTGGTTCGTTGTTCAGCAAAGACAAGAGAACAACCTTCTGTTTTTCTTATTTTTTCCCCGCACTTTTATTTAATTATAGCGGTTTTTTTGTTCAATGAGTATAAAAGCGGTAAATAGAATTATATTCGAGTGCGTTTCGTGGTACCAGTATTCCTGTAGGTAGTTGAATTAAAATTTAATCTAATATTCTTTAATGTTGCTTAATAATATTCATGCTTGTTTACTAAACACCACAGGATTATGGTGTGGCCCCTTATCGTTAAATAAGTTTGTGATTTAAATCCATTATACACTATTGGTAATGATTGTAAAAAAAATGTTTCTAAAAGTACCGTATCCTTACTTTCTTTGAATCAACTTATCCATTAAACAACCAACCAGTTTCAGTTTATTATTAATAATAATAATAATAATAATAATAATAATAATAATAATAATAATAATAATAATAATAATAATAATAATAATAATAATAATAATAATAATAATAATAATAATAATAATAATAATAATAATAATAATAATAATAATAATAATAATAATAATAATAATAATAATAATAATAATAATAATAATAATAATAATAATAATAATAATAATAATAATAATAATAATAATAATAATAATAATAATAATAATACACGCATTTATAAGGCGCATTTTTCCGAGGGTTGCAATGCGCTATGTACAAGAACAATTCGGGTCATTATCCGAGAAAATAATGAAAATGTATTCAGATGCTTCGTATGCATTCGTACGCTGATTTGTTTTTGTTTCCAGAGGGACAGCAATATATTTTGGACATTATTTCACTATTTTTCAAATTTAATAGCACAAGACAGAAATATTTCATCCCTGTTTGATATGTTTGATATCCCATGATCAATTTAACACCAATAAGTTTCATGTAAAACTGTGATCATTTTTGTTTGGCGACTTTACCAATAGCTATATTGTGCATATGTTGATAAAATATAGACCATGACTTCTCTTTGTTTACGTAGCGGAAAAGGCAAGGGAACAATTACCTGCTGTCAGTTTCATTGTGCGGCGTGCGCTGCTCGCAGTAGGGTTATAAAAATAGGTTCAAATTTGCTGGGATGGGGTTTACAAAAATAGCTACAAAATCACAGGTCGCAAGTGGTCGCAGCTAATGTCATTGGCGGATCCAGGGGGGCTAAGGGGGCCGTAGCCCCCCCCCCCTAAAATCGTTTTTAAAAAAATTTAAAAAAATAAAAAGGAGAGAAAAAAAGAGAGAGAGAGAGAGAGAGAGAGAGAGAGAGAGAGAGAGAGAGAGAGAGAGAGAGAGAGAGAGGGAGGAGGGACAACACTCCCATTCCCACAGTGTGCTTTGTTTTTCTCTCCCTTTGATTATTTCATTGTAATTTTTGTAGTACTGAAAAATAATTGTTTTTGATTCTCAGCCCCCCTAAAAATGTTCTGGATCCGCCCATGAATGTTGGTATCAAAATGTTGCTGAAAGGTATAGCTTCAGGGAAAAATGAGAATTTAGGCGGAAATCGGCGGGAATTTATAGTTCCACTATAGCTAAACAAAAACATACCATATATATAAATTCCTCGGATTTTTCTGATGAAATCAAAAAGCTAATTTACAATCGACTTAATTTTGATAAAATATAGACCATGACTTCTCTTTGTTTACGTAGCGGAAACTGCAAGGGAATATTTAAGTCCTGTCCGTGTGCGGCGCACGCTGCTCACAGTAGAGGTATACAAAAGGTCAGTCAAATTTGCTGGGATGGGGTTTACAAAAATAGCTACAAAATCACAGGTCGCAGGTGGTCGCAGCTAATTTTGGTATCAAAATGTTGCTGAAAGGTATAAGCTTCAGGGAAAAAGAATTTAGGCGGGAATCGGTGGGAATTTGTAGTTCCACCATAGCTGAACAAGTTTTATATTTTTAAACAAATTTCTCGGATTTTACTGATGAAATCAAAAAGTTAATTTACAAACGACTAATTTCGAAAACATGTAGACCAAGCACTGGGTTTACTTCAATTTACATGACAATAGCTTCTGTCAAAAGCCCACAATGGCAATTTTAAATGTATTACCAGCAACAGGCGGTTCTACAGTCATTAAATATTAATTGGAGTTTAATTTTACTAATTTGATAGCATGAGACAAAAATATTTCATCCCTGTTTGATACCATGATCAATTTAACACCAATAAGTTTCATGTAAAACTGTGATCATTTTTGTTTTGCGAATTTACCACTAGTGTACTGACTGAATATATTATTTGTTAGATTTTAGATACGTCTTGATTTCCACTATCAAGCCACTGATAACCGTTTTAACTGAGCAATCGTTTCTCATGGCAATCATTTCGCAAGACTTCTCTTTGTTCATGTAGCGGAAACCGCAAGGGAATAATTAAGTCCTGTCAGTTTCATTGTGCGGCGCGCGCTGCTCACGGTAGAGTTATAAAAAAAATAGGTTCAAATTTGTTGGGATGGTGTTTACAAAAATAGCTACAAAATCACAGGTCGCAGGTGGTCGCAGCTAATTTTAGTATCAAAATGTTGCTGAAAAGTTAAGCTTCATGGGAAAATGAAAATTTAGGCGGAAATCGGCGGGAATTTGTAGTTCCACCATAGCTGAACAAAAACATATTATATTTTGTAATTTTTAAAAACTAAATTTCTCGGATTTTGCTGATGAAATCAAAAAGCGAATTTATAATTGACTTAATTTTGATAAAATATAGACCATGACTTCTCTTTGTTTACGTAGCGGAAACCGCAAGGGAATAATTACCTCCTGTCAGTTTCATTGTGCGGCGTGCGCTGCTCACAGTAGGGTTATAAAATTAGGTTAAATTTTTTTGGGATGGGGTTGACAAAAATAGCTACAAAATCACAGGTCGCAGGTGGTCGCAGCTAATGTTGGTATTAAAATGTTGCTGAAAGGTTAAACTTCAGGGAAAATGAGAATTTAGGCGGAAATCAGCGGGAATTTGTAGTTCCACCATAGCTGAACAAAAACATATTTTGTAATTTTTTAAAACCAAATTCCTCGGATTTTGCTGATGAAATCAAAAAGTTAATTTACAATCGACTTAATTTTGATAAAATATAGACCATGACTTCTCTTTGTTTACGTAGCGGAAACTGCAAGGGAATATTTAAGTCCTGTCCGTGTGTGGCGCACGCTGCTCACAGTAGAGTTATAAAAAAAGGTCAGTCAAACTTGCTGGGATGGGGTTAACAAAAATAGCTACAAATGTCACAGGTCGCAGGTGATCGCAGTTAATTTTGGTATCAAAATGTTGCTGAAAGGTATAAAAGCTTCAGGGAAAAATGAGAATTTAGGCGGGAATCGCCGGGAATTTGTAGTTCCACCATAGCTGAACAAAAATAAGCTATATTTGATATTTTTAAACAAATTTCTCGAATTTTACTGATGAAATCTAAAAGCTAATTTACAAACGACTAATTTCGAAAACATGTAGACCAAGCACTGGGTTTACTTCAATTTACATGACAATAGCTTCTGTCAAAAGCCCACAATGGCAATTTTATGATGTATTACCAGCAACCGGCTTTTATCCAGTTTTTCCCCCAGTTTTTTGAGATTGTAAGGCGGTTCTACAGTCATTAAATATTAATTGGAGTTTAATTTGTTTATAAAAAATAATAGTCGTAGGGGGTCTTAGCAACCTAAAAATGAAAGAAATAAAATCTGGCACATACACAAATAACCCCTTTTGGCGTACTTTGGTTTCACCCTGGCCCAACGTGCATTGGTGTTCTTTTAACACCTCGTCAGTTTGTGCAGGGTATGATAACAGTATTTCTACAATCATTACCGTATAGCATCACTGAGTTAGTCTATACATTTATTTGGCTACGGCTATGGCTAGATCACTGTTTCTTCATATACTTCAGCATTGCAGCTGTAACCAATAGCCATAGCCGTAGCCAAAAACGCTTAATAGGGACATTTTTAATTTTTAGGTGTTCGGCTTTTCAGCCGAACAACTATTGTTATTGTTCCGTTTTTGTTTTTTTTAGTTTTTTTTACTTCTCCTTCTTCTCCTTAACTCTTCTCTACATCGAAAGTGCAAGTTAACAATTTCACACAACCTTGAAACTTCACACATATAAAGACCTTATCATGTAGATGAATCTAGAAGTTGTTACGTAACGTCATCAGGTATCAAATTACAAGCCATTTAAGTTTTAAAAATGACCATTTGCTATCGACTGTATATCAAAATATACTAAAGCTATGATGTTCATAATCTGGGATCTGATAGATCAAGGCTTAGGCAACATTTGAAAAGTTAACGTCAAAATCGTCTGACATTTGCTTCCGGTCGTACCGGAAGGTCAAAGTTTTGATTTGTTTTTTTTCTTCAAAATTCATTTTCTGGGCCAAAATCCCATTGACTTAACACACCAGACACTCGTGGTTCTGGGGCCCATTGTTTACAAACCGCAGAGACTGAGATCGTTATCTACTGGAAAACAGCTGGCGGTCTTCACGGGGACGTTTGCGGTGTCACAGGCTAAAGCTCTTGCAGGATAAAATATATTTTATAGATGTGTGGTTGGGCGTTTAAGCCAATAACGGATGCGCTACAATATTTCTAAAACCATAGATCGTATTAACTTAATACTGCAGTGTCATTTTTGTACGAATGGAAAGGGCTGTTGAAAAAGCCAATACCGAAAAGCTATTTCTTTGAAATGAGTAAGGCAACTTACTTTTGAAAACAATCTTAAGTCACATTTTAACAATGATCCCAATTGATGAGGACATCAATTACCGTCACTTCCGAACACCTTGAGTTTGTTCACAAACTCTGAATTTCTATTTTATTTTAATTTAATTTATTTTTATTTTTATAAACATGACAGATAAATTACATAAATTACAAGCTGTATTTTTTGGTTTAACGGCCATGGCAGTAAAAATGTCTTTACAAAAAATGATATTTTGTATTGTGAAAGGACTGGCTTTTATTTATCGCCCCAATAGTAATTGTACTATTTTGGTTCTTGTTATTAATTTCATTGTGTAAATTTAGCGTCACTGGCACCACGACTCAGCGTACACGAATATCGGACCTAACAAGAAAAAAAAACACGCCTCAGGCTTTTTGAATTTTACAGACGGTTTATATTTGTTCAGGAACTAAGATGATTATATACGAATGATTTTTAAACTGCTTATAAAATGTTAAAATGCGGCAGTTTAATCAAAATATTTAAGAAAGTATCTGTAAATATGTATTAAACCAAAAAAAAGTCTCCGGTTTCTGGTCTCCGCGCGCGTTGCCTCAGCATTTTTAATTGTTGTTGCTGTTGTTGTTGTTGTTGTTGTTGTTGTTGCTAATGAAACGATGTCCAATTGCTGGATCGATTGGAATTCTGCCGTTCTGTTATTTAAACGACTTTTTCACATATGGGTATGAACGTTTGCCCGATTTGTGAGGCCTCTCTTAGCCATCATATTCAGTTGTATAATTATGGGACATTTGGTCCCCGCGTATACAATGTATCACGTATTTCTCTGTTGGCAAAAAAAAAAAAAAAAAAACAAGGGCCGAAAAAAAACACGTCACGACACCGATTTTGAAGCCGACCGATGACCAGAAACCGGAGAATTTTTTTGGCCTTACTTCAAATACGCAAAATGTTATTTGCTACCAGATGCCTATATCCAAGTGCGTTGTTTCGTGGTAATAATAATAATAATGTATAGATTTATATAGCGCACGTATCCACCAACTAAGTGGCGCTCAAGGCGCATTATATTATTATCCCTGCTCATAAGGCTCATAAGGCTCATAAATCATTCCTGAAACCATCTCAGCTCCCTGGGGAGTATACAGCTCAATTGCTGCCATTTCTAGCGCATATAGAGCAAACCATCTCTGCCTTCACAGGTACCCATTTAACCCCTGGGTGGAGAGAAGCAATTATGGTTAAGTGTCTTGCTCAAGGACACAGGTGTCACGGCCGGGGCTCGAACCCACACTCTGCTGCTGGCAACACCAGAACTTGAGTTCAGTGCGCTAGACCGCACGACAATCCACTTTACGTGCATTATACAACACACGGGACCTACGGCTTTACGTCCCATCCGAAGGACGAAGCAATTATGGTTAAGTACCTTGCTCAAGGACACAAGTGTCACGACCGGGGCTCGAACCCACACCCTGCTGCTGGCAACACCAGAACTTGAGTTCGGTGCGCTAGACCGCTCGGCCACGACACTCCATGGTACCAGCAATCCTAGTCTTACTTATTCATAGTTTGTTGAATTCATTCAAAATTTTATTCAATAATTATTATGTTATGTTTACTTTTGGTATTTATAAATTCATAGTAGGCCTTCATGCTCGTTTACTAAACACTACATGATTATAGTGGCCCTGAGGGGACATCATAAGGTTCTAAAGTTACATTTTCATCATTAGTTTTAGCGAAATCGGAATGACAATGTGATCCATGTCTCTTCGGGGCCACCATAGGATACATTTATCTCATTTAAAAGTAATTTAAACAAGACAAATACAAGTGCAACAATTTAAACAAACAATTCTGGTTAAATAGGGACACTGTTTACTGTAAATCCATGCTTAGACATAGGCCTATCAAATAGAATTACAGTGTTTTGTTGATGAAACAGAAAATTGCATGAAATTGTCGGCAAAATGGTGTAAACACGTGGCCGATACATCAATCAAGGTACGAAGAAAAGTTGTACAACTGGAAAACTTGTATGTCATAGATCAACAATAAAAATGTAGCATGAAAAAAAAAAATATCTTTGCATAGGTTTTGTTGTTTATTTTGTAAGGACTTTTTATTTCATTTCAATGCTTACTTTACACTATAGCCTATTGTCTTTTGGGGAATTTGTAAATTTATTTGGACTGTGTGGCTGGAATTCTGAACGAACATTTTACAAAAAATGCATTTTTAATTGAAGTTGAAATACCAGCTCACCGTGGTCGTGGAGTGCTGAATCTGAGGTTATAGCAAGTTGAAATTGCATGGGCGCGGTCTTACTGAACAAAATCTGGAGTGTTTTTTATTTTTAAATATCAATATCACTTTCTATCAAAAATTATTTCAAATTTGGTTACTGTTTCCCTAATCTAATTAAAAGATGCTAAATCCAAACGTGCAGTCATTGGAATCTAACATTTTGAATCACCCACCCTCCCCGGCTACACATGGGTCGGACTATCAGAATTATCCCAGACGCTAAAGTGTTATACAACGAAAATGAACACCAGAGGGCGGTCTTCTTGCATACAGTAAAAACAATCTCATGGCCGTGGATGATCATGGAGGTAATGGGATGATCAAGGCGTGATGTGATTAGATGGTAAGATTTTATTTGCCCCGTTTCACGAAAACTAGGTTGGGAATCAACAATATAACAGTAAGAAACTACAATTTTAGCTTGGGGTACGCTTAGTTTGACTAGTTATTGAAAACGACCCATACACTTTATACAGCGTCGTCTGCTTCAACTTTCAACAGTTGACAACAGTTGACTTTACTAACAAATAATAACATGACTAACAACATGACTAACATTGTTACTTGTTACGTTAGTGATAGGACTGTGTGAGGGCGGAAGACAGTGTCGTTGTCACCCAAGGTTTTTCCCGATTGGGGGACAATTGATATATCATCTTTGGGAGAATACGGTTGCAGTTGGGTACTATGGCTATAAACAAGATAATGGGAGATGTAAATTTTATCTAGTCCCATTCCGGAGGGAGTCCAGTGTATTGGCAATACACTGGACTCCCTCCGTATCCTTGGCCCTGGCCTAGCCCAACATGTACAAAAAGGGAGCGATTTTTCAACTTTTGGTCTGCTAATTATTATGATCTAAAAGTAAAACTTTGTGGTTAGGTAAGCTTGCCCAAGCAGACACTTTTGGCATAAAGTTCACTATTGTGAGATCGGTAATTGTGGTGAAATTTTAATTTTAATATTATTTTTTTAAATTTCAAAAATGTTTTGAAAATTGGAAAGAATGTCGTATCCGGCCGCCACTTTTTAAGGCCATGAGAATGAAAGTCATAGATTTGCGTCCACCGCCCGCATGTCCCGAAAGCTACTGCCTAAATTTTTCATTATTTGCCCAAAAAATCATTATTTGCGCAAAAAAGGTATTTCCACCAAACAAATTTAGTTCCAAATCATCCACATCAGTAAAACGAAGTTTTTACCAAATTTCCACCAGTATAGTATGTGTGCTTCAATCATAAGCACATGTTCTCTTAGTCTTACACTGTCTTAGTGCCGCGTACGTCGTTCACAAAAAAGGTCGCATCGCACTAAAACTGCATGGTAAACTTCATCCGATCCGCACCTGCAACTGTACCGCCTTCACATGCACAACATGTTCGCTGTTGAGCCTTTGTATCTTATGCCTGTGTGTGCGGCCCGCACGTATAATGATGCACGTACGTACACAGGCAACCATACGTACGGCGACACGTCAAATTAGAAGAAACATCTTGTGATTGCACTGTTATTAATGATCAATGGAAATAATGAATAATGAATAATGAAAAAAAGCCTCATGTGTTTTCAAAATTTCCCGGACGCAAATCTATGACTTTCATTCTCTTGGCCTAAGGACTTTTTTGGATTTTTTTTGCAACCACTATTCCACTAACCAGTTAAAAAATCATTCTATCGATTTTTGTTGGTACAGAAAGCGAAAACTATCTTTAAAATCCACTTTTATGATGGTTTTCGGACTTGATTTCCCTTCTAAATAAATCCTCCCCTTCAGAAAATAGAAGGATCCTATTATAGTTGCCACTACGCATGTACAATGAGTAAATGAATGACTGTGTTGGTCACTAATTGTGGAGTTTACAAGATCAGACTGCATGACATGACTGAGGAAGTCATCGTATATACCAAAAATGCCTGATTTTTCATGAAATAAATATCCTGGAATAATTTGAAGTATATGTCCATCATCCATATGTTCTCCACCTTACTGGGTAGGTAAGATTACATTATTGGTTATATTTAATGAAAAATAGTGGCGGCCAGATACGACATTCTACCCTGAAAATTTCATGAAAGTGTCTGCTTGGGTCAAGGTTAGCTAATTACTAAGTTTTAGGTTGTAATACTTAGCAGATCAATAGTTGAAAAAAAAGAAAAATCGCTACTTTTGTGTATGGTGTTAGGGCCAAGGATACAGAGAGGGAGTCCAGTGCATTGGCCCTAGAATGGGGGTAAGTTTTATGCTGATTGAAACCCTATTTAGTATTAAATGTCAATTCTCCTATTATGAGGATGTCAATTATGTTCTTCATGATACATGTATTCTAATTAGATAAATTACTAATAGGCCCTGATGGGGAAACCCTTGTATGACAAGGACGCTTTCAGCGATAGTATGGTTACAACTCCATGAGCAGTAGAATGGCCATAATTCCTAGTGAGGTGAGGGTGTAGGCCCTTAGACTAGACTAGTCTGCCTAGGCATAGTACTTTTAGTAGTAGTACTACTGTTGTTCGTTGCATCTGAATGCATTTTCTCATTAACGACACAATAAAATAAGCTGAAACATTCACAGGTTTTTTTGTACTAGGGCTGTGCCGGGTATCCGGGTATCCGGGTATCACCGAAACGGTCATTACCCGGTTCCATTTTTCGGTTCCAATTACCCGTAAACGACTTTTTAAAATTTGGACTTAACATTTGAGCGGTGCGAACAGAAATCTGTGACTCTTGAACAAAGTAATGTTTACACTTTTACAGACAATTATCTTTAAATTCAAGATATTGCACTCCAATAAAGAAAAGATCGATTTAAGTATGGTATCCTCTGTATTATAAAAGTCAATTTGTTACCATTTACAGTACATGTATTTGTACACCACCGGAGGCATGTTTTCAACAAAAATGAAAACGGGTATCTGGGTATCGGAAGTTTCCTGATTTCGGGTATCCGGTTTCAAAAATATCATAAAACGCACACCCCTATTTTATAAAAAATATCTTGATTATTATAAAGTATGGAGGCATTTTAATACAGATATTTTACCAAACGTATATACTAGCTTTCAGCAACCATGACAACTGGTTGGTAATGACGTCTATTCAAATATATTTTATGCTTCTCAGTTATCTTGCCAGAATTTTACTTTTGAAACCAGCAAAATGATTGAACAACCATTTCTTGAATGAATGTACTATAGCTATACATGTAGCCTTGATGAAATGGAGGAAAGGGTGGACTGGACTTTGGATGACCACTTGAAGCACTTGGCTACTGAAGCAAGAGGTGAGAATTCCACATATTTTTAAACAGTTTTTTTCTTTTAAGTTCTTGTTTGTTTGTTGGGGTGCTTGTCAGTTTGTTTGTTTGTTGTTGTTGTTTTTGGGGTTGTTTTTGGGGAGTCAGGCAAGGGATGGACTAGGGTAAGAGGCTGAGAGTGGTGTAGTGTGTTCGACTTTGGTTGCGATGAATGAGTCTTCACAATGTGGGTTCGAAACCAGGCTTGGTGCTTGTCTCCTTGAATAAGACATTTACATTGAGTGTTTAATAGAATTTGTCATGAAATATATACGTCACTGACAATTATGTAGTGCTTGAGAACACAACCTATATAGATGCACAGGTGCATGCACGCAAACCGTAATCTCAGAGTAGCATAGTCTTAACCCTCCTACACATGGAGGCCACTCCGATCCACAAAATTCTGTTCTTGAGCAACCTTCAGTACATACATGTACAAGCCTGCTGTCCTTTCCAAGTAATTTTACAAAATCAACTGTGTGCCACCCAAGGCCACTGTAAATGTTTGAACATATTAGTATGGCCTACAATGTATCGATGGGAGACCACCTTACCCTGCAATCTCAGTGTTGCGACAGTGCACAGAAGGGTAACCATAGGAGGCCACTGGCAACAGCTAATGGCTTAGAGTGGCCTGAATGGGTTGTTTCAAAAATTGCACTGAGTGTAGGAGGGTTAAATACTGCATTGCGGGTGCACACAAATTTACACATACACACAAAATGTCCAATAAGGATCGCAGGCATATTCAGCCGTGCGTGACGCTCATTCGCCAATGGTTTTAGCCCTAGTCAGACCCAATCACTGTTACGGTATCCTGGCGTCATTTTGAATAGCTGCTGTTCGTCATTAGGTTATATATCTGTGGCCTAACCTTTAACTTGTTGTCTCTTTTATATATTTGTTGTTGTTTATAAATTCCTGTTCCTACATCACACAGATCTATATTTATTTGAAGAAGTCCCTTGTGTTCAGGGTCCACCATCACCCTTGGGATTCTACCGTGAGTGGGTGTGTCCAAACAGGCCTGTCATCTTCAAGGGATGCATCGACCACTGGCAGGCAATCGTTAAATGGACTCCTTCCTATCTGAGGTATTTGTAGTAATTGTTTTCCTTGTTACGGGAGGGTATGTATTAATAGTTAGATTCCTGTGTGGTTTATTTTTTGATTATGTGATATTAAAAACTGCCACTTCCCAGGTTGCCTTGTAGTATGGGGCATATATTTTCCGGACCTGCCCTTCGCTCCAGATCTTCCCATTATCTCCCATGGCATGATCCCCTCTGCTGCCATGTCGGTCCTCTGATTATTATCTTTCTCCATTTCTCTCTCTCGGCCCTGCGCCGTCTGTCACGGCCCACCTTCTCGTTGCCACGTTGGTCCTCGGACACTCGACCCTCTTTAATTAGATATTTCTTTGCAACTCTATAAGAGATCGTCCATGGTCCCTGGCTTAATATTATAATGCTTTGGTTCAATGACTTCTAGCTAGCCCTCCCCCCCCCCCCCACTCACCCCAGTGACCCAAACCCAAGGAAATTGACAAAATAAGGCGATCACCAACATAGGGCTAGATGATCGACTCGGTTGGTAGAGCACTGGTGGTCTTGGGTTTCAAATCCCACTCTAGTAAATTTTTCTTTGTGCAATAAATTTTCTTTGATTCCGACGTACTATTCGTAGAAAAAAAACATGAAAAATAATTTCACCAGAATGTACTGCTTATTTTGAGGCATTGCGCGTCATTCTGTAGATTACAATGTCATCATGTATGGCCCAAATTGATTGTTCTTGTAGTACTCTGGCATGGACTAGCAGGTGTCAAAATTAACTTGAATTTTATGGTAGCCCACAGGACTAGTTATGTCAAAAATTTTACTCTGCCTTCTAATTGTTTAGTAGTCCTGAAAAAGGTGAAAACATGGAGTCCGTATTTTGTACTTGCATACAAGTATAGTTAAATTGTTTATTTCATGTTTTTCAAACCCCAGCAGCTAGTAGTCCTGCTGCTAAAACCACCAGACTCTGGCTAGTGGACTAGTGTGTTAATTTCGACCCCCCTGACTAGGTTATTACAAAACTGGCACACTGCATGTAGATTATAGACATCTAATATAGACTGTGTAATTCTCGAGATGAAAAGGTCACCATTGACTTCCAGGCACCTCTGAGCCATCAGCTATGGGAGGTTAACGCGTGTATAATTTTGTATGATTGTTATTTTTGTCACATCACCTTTTTTCCACCCCAAAAACATATTGATGGAATGGTTACATTTAAAATTTACAATGTAATAAATAAAATATTAAAAAAGCTTGGAAACGTTCGCGAAAATGAAGAAATAATGCTTGACCTCCAACGTCCGGTTCGGAGTGTCAAATTGCGAATTTAGGCCGACTGTGTTACGCACACAATACACATTGTAAATGGTATGCGAAGTGCCCGGAAGTCAAGATTCTCGCGAAAACTCGTACGTTCTCGAGGTAAACTTACACAGTCTATTATAAGGTCAGTTATGAACCAGTACTTGTTTACATTTTTATTTTATTTTATTTTTTTTCACACAGAGAAAAGATTGGCAGTCGGGCAGTAACAGTCGCAGTCACACCAAACGGCTTGGCTGATGCAGTCTACAAAGACAAGTTCATAATGCCTGAAGAAAGACTGATGAAGTTCTCCTCTTTCTTGGACGTTCTTCAGAAGAATTCCAGCGGTGCGGATGCCCATCAAGGCGGGGTGTTCTACGTCCAGAAGCAGAACTCTAATCTTCTGTCAGAATTCAGCGACATCATTGACGATGCGGAGACTGATCTGCCGTGGGCTTCTGAAGCACTAGGTAATTAGGTGAACAGCACTGTGTGATGTTTGGTGGGCCAGCTTTTTGGACCTGCTGATGAGCGACTAATTGCATAGAGCTGCTAAGCAGGAAAATATTGCTTATCAATTGATCTCAGAAGGAAAATTTGGCTGAGACCCTGCCAGAAGCAATATACATTATGTGACAATTTGGCTGGTGACCTGTTTCGGCTAAGCATATATTTTCTGTGCTCAGTAAGCTTTGGCGATATCGATTTCTTTCATCCACGATATATACTACTCAAAACAATTTAGGGAACACCGGATTTTTAACATCAAATAGGTTTGAAATGTTCCATGAACCGGGATTTTCATTTGCAATCCCCTCTCTCTTTCAGTAGTCATGTCATGAAATGTGTAATCACTACATGCATCCTTTATCATCTGTTTCATTGTGCAGTTGTTTCTCATCAATTCTGTGAAACATTGTGTTTATCTGCAATAAATGATCTTGCTTTAACTGAGATTATTCCGGTGTTCCCTAAATTGTTTTGAGTAGTATATCATCAAATGTATATCATGATTTTCGATAGTATCGCGATTATTTATTTTTCATTCATGCATGATTGCTTCAGAGCCGACACCCACAGGTATGCATTCAATTCAGTAATAACAACTGAACCAACTGGTGGGCCAGCTTCGGACCAGGGTCCAATTTCATAGACTGGCTAAGCAGAAAATATTGCTCAGGAAATTTATCCCGGAAGGAAAATATGGCTGAGAACCTGCCAGAGGCAATATGACATAAAACACAATAAAGGGGGCCACTTTCCTACCGTCACGTTAGCAGTTTTTCTAATGGTTGTAAAAAAAATTTATTGTCTGAAACCATCCAAAAAAGAATTTCAACATTTGAATAGACATGCATGCTTATCCTAAAGATAATTTGAGTTGATTATTACTATTATTTTTTTAATTACCCTAAAATTTCTATCAACAAATGGACGGAAAAGTGCGGTAACTTTTTCCGTCCAATTTTTATGGAAATTTGAGGGTAAAAAAATAAATAAATAAAAAAATAAATAAAATAAATCAACTCAAA
Organism: Zoroaster sp. YZ-2022; assembly: GCA_029582265.1. Lineage (NCBI taxonomy): Eukaryota > Metazoa > Echinodermata > Asteroidea > Forcipulatida > Zoroasteridae > Zoroaster > Zoroaster sp. YZ-2022. The sequence continues at coordinate 9,561,601 of CM055834.1, read as the reverse complement.
TTAGTTCTAGTATAAGCCTGCATGTCCATTCACATGTTGAAACACTTTTTAGTCGGTTTCAGGTACTTAAAAATAAATAACAACCATTAGAAAAACTGCTAACGTGACGGATGCAAAGTGGCCCCCTTTATTGTGTTTTATGTCATATAACATTACGTCACAATTTTGCTGGTGACCTATTTCTGCTACATTTTCTGTGCTCGGCGCATTTGTGTGCTTAGTAGCTCTATGTAATTGACCCCTGGTAGCAAAGGCTGGTACCTAGGAGTGCTCCATAGTGCAACACTGCTATAAGCAAGATCATGTAGGACGTGAACATTTACTAGTTGCCCCAAGTAACCAACTGACCCCCCCCCCCTCCTCCCCCAGCCAGTTTGGTTACCCAAACTCAGATTCAAAATTTGCAATCTCAAACTCACCAGTCCATGAATCTCAGACTCACCAAGATCATTTTGTGTTGCTTCCCCACGTCTGTGGAACAATTTTGCCGTCAATATTCGCTCTTGTCCATCCCTCAATTGTTTCAAAACTGCCTTCAACACTCGCATCATGAAAGTTGCTAGCAATAAGCACAGTTCAACTTTAATTGTTTTCTTTTTTGTACATTTATGTGCATTTATGTGCGCTTTATAAGTGTAATTTTATTATTATTATTATTATGAACGATACTGTCGATCTTGAATCAGATTTAAAAAAAAAAAAATTCTAAAAATCTAGTTAGAAAGTTGTGTTTGATTTGTTAAAATAAAAATGTAGGTTTCCCATCGTAAACCATCATCAGCCCCACCCAGGTGACTGGGCAAACCCTTAATTTCACACCCTGTCATAGGGTCCACACAAAACATCCTGCTACCGGTGGTCATTCATTATCCTCTTTGTAAAGTACTTTGTTATGATTGCTCTCCAGGTAAACAACCAGATGCTGTCAACTTCTGGATGGGGGAAGAAAAGGCTGTTACCTCAAGTGAGTACGTACCAGTTGCATTCATGGTTCTGTTGATAATCTTAGACTAAAAATGAAAAAGTCCTTCATGCATCACGACTACACACTTTGTTCACCTGCCCGGAATATAAAATGTTCCCAGGAGAGTGCGGGGTGCCATATCCGATAGCGGTTTAGTGCATTAGACTTGGGTTCTGATGGCCGAGTCATCGGAAAGTGGTTTCGAATCCTGGCTGCAGCTGTGGTACTTGAGCAAGACACTTTACCGTAATTGCTTCTCTTGAGTAAAAATTGGTAACTTTGATGGATATATGGGTAGATGAGTAAAAATGGGTACCTTTGAGAGTAGATGGGTAGATGGGTAGATGAGTAAAAATGGGTACTTTTTAGGGTAGATGGGTAGATGAGTAAAAATGGGTACCTTTTAGGGTAGATGAGTATAAATGGAACCTGAGAGGGTAGATATGGTTATTGTGTTTGTTTGATTAGACCTGTAGAGCGCCCAAAGAGGTTGCACATACTAACTGGCTGTATACGCCCCACAGAGCTGAGAAAGATTACAGGAATGATATGGGCCCATGATTGATTAGGGGAAATTATGTAAAGCCTTACACATAATTAATGGGTTGGCTGCTCCCCACGGAGAAGAGAATGATTACAGAGAGAAATTGATGCATTCTGATAAAAGGGTATTTTACGTCGATATCATTATCACAAGAATCCATTCCATATGTCTTTGTCATACTTTGTCAGCTCAGAGCTGACTTTAAAAATTCTTATAAGTGCTTATAAGATTAATTAGCTGTAATTACCTAATTAAGTACAAGATAATGGGTATTGAGTCCTATTTTGTTAAGTTTTGGGAGAAGTATAAGCTTTCAAATTCTATTTTCTTGACATAATGGAATTCTGCATATAGGCCTTTCTGATCTGACCCGACAACTTGTAAACTATTTCATAATGTCATTCTTAACACTAGGGGTGACGATATTGATTTTGTTGATAGTCGATTATCGACAGCCATGATATTATCATCTAAATAAACAGATTTTTTAAATACATGAAAAAAATGTATGTATCGTACATTAATGACATTGGACACCGAAATAACTACTTTTAATAAACAGTTACTCCAAACGGTTGCTCCAAAACAAACTGAGTTTTTAGATTTTTGCCGCTCAGTGTGACAAACATTTCATAAAAAAGAACTCACTGTGACGTCCATAAACAAAACCTGTGGTTTATAAATGCCTACAGCCCCCATCGCGCACACACAGTTCAGCGATCACCATCCACGCTTTTATACTGGTATCCAACATCTGCTGAATGTGAACAACCTCACAATGTACACCAGCGCGGTTATTCCAGGAGAGTGTACCATGTGATCCTGGGACTAGTTTTTAGTTAAGGTCCACGCAGCAACAGTAGCTAACACAATGCACGAAAAAAGACCATGCACGCAAGTATTGGAAACACGAGCGGCGCCGTGTCGTGATTTCGAACTGTTTATTTTAGCTCTTCGCGGGACTGTAACTTCGTTGATAACACCGTATAATGACATGAAATTTGGAGACAAGGTATCACTCTGGCGATATTTTCACTCTAGAATATCGTCAATATATCTTTAAATATATCTTTAAAACCATAACCGATTCAGCCGATAATTTTTTGAATATTGTATCGTTACAATATTATCGTGATACCGTCCACCCCTACTTAAGACCTACTTTGCTTTTGTTTGCCCAACACAGTGCACAAGGATCATTATGAGAATCTCTACTGTGTCATTTCTGGACAGAAACACTTCATTCTTCATCCGCCTACAGATTTACCTTTCATACCATATGGTAAGATGCAAACTCAAATTGACTTTTCTTTGCACTTTACTAACATTAACCCTAACCACGCTGAATGCAACAGAACAAAAGATCTGTTGTTCTTGTTCGGGGTAATCTTAGGGATAAAAAGTGGTAGGTAAAATATATATTTTGTTGGCAAAATCGCCATTGCATTACCGCTGTTTGTCTGACAAATCCTAAATCACTGTATCCCTACAGGTACCTATCCATCGGCTCGTTACAAAGTATCAGACGACGGCGACTTTGATGTCATCAGTGAACCCGATGTGGGCGAGGTTCCGTGGATCCCACTCGATCCCGTCCAGCCAGACTTGGAGCGTTGGCCAGACTACGGCAACTCCAAGCCTGTTCATTGTACGGTGGAAGCAGGCGATGTACTTTATCTACCGTCTTTGTGGTTCCATCATGTGAGGCAAACCCACAGCACTATTGCAGGTAAACTCATCCAAAAGGGAAGGTGCAGCATGGGTATTTGGTGATGATAGACTACGTTCAATCATTTCAAACCTCTGCTTTTCAAGATATCATCAAAGAAGTCTTAGAAAGTTGTCATCACAATAGATTCTAGGTAAAACTTGTAGCTTTGCATGGTGAAGAGGATAAGTAAGACTAATTGCGGTGACACCATGTGAAATTCTCTGTTGAGTAGTAATTAGTTCTGAAAAAACTGGAGGTTATAGATAACAATAGATTCTAAATTTTTAAGAAAACAACATAAAACTGTTGTTTTGTATGTTTTTGTGTTAAGTTGCAGTAAGGCAGCATTTTGTAAATTCAAGAAAACATTTCCTGTTGTACGACGAAAGCATTTCAGACAAAATCATTATTCTAATCATTATTAAATCAAGTATTCGCTACCTGTATCAACTTTTCACCATGTAAGTTTTTAGATAGGGAGTTGTTTCTCAGACATCAAGCCAAATATTATTCCTGGCAAAAACTTTCTGAAGGGGTTACTTAAAAACAAAACAAAAATCACTGCCCCTCTCTTGACAAATATCTGGTTATGCACCTGGGGTTTGTGCTTATGCTTTACCCAGCTGAGATGCCTGTTTTCTGTCAACAGGCTGAAAAGCATCAGCTCACAAAACTGAAGACGTGTAAGTAAGGCTGTGCATTTTGTTTATTTCGGGAACTGGATACCCAAAATTGGAAATCTTCGGATACCTGAGTACCCATAAACAATTTTGTTAATAACATACTTCCGAATGTATAAAACAACCAATATGAACACAATTTTCACTTGTCACAATAAATGTGGACTTACTGTAATAATTTCCCGCCTCTATATTAAAAACAACTCGTAGCATCCCTATTCCACACACACATACACAAAGAACACTCCTACTAATCCAATAACTGTGAACAATAGTCATAAATACCAACTCGTGATACTGGCAAGACAGCAGTCAACTCAAAACAATCTCGTGGCCGAGCGGTCTAGCTTACCGGACTCAAGTTCTGGTGTTAGCAGCAGAATGTGGGTTCGAATCCCGGCCATGACATTTGTGTCCTTGAGCAAGACACTTAACCATAATTGCTTCTCTCCACCCAGGGGTTAAATGGGTACCTGTGAGGGTAGAGTTGGTTGATTAGCCCTATATGCGCTGTAATGGCAGCAATTGAGCTGTATACTCCCCAGGGAGCTGAGATGGTTTCAGGAATGATTTATGAGCCTTATGAGCAGGGGTAATAATATAATGCGCCTTGAGCACCACTCAGTTGGTGGATACGTGCGCTATATAAGTCCACACATTATTATTATTATTATTAAACAAAAGCCAGTAAGTCTGTGAAGGCTGTCAGCAAATGTTACTTCTAAAAGCCTTTATCTGAGTTAACAAAAAATCAGCTTATAAATGTTCAGTCAGAATTTAAAAAGTCGTTTACGGGTAATTGGAACCGAAAAATGGAACCGGGTAATGACAGTTTCGGTCGGGTATCCGGGTATTCAGATACACCAGCACAGCCTTACTTGTAAGAACTAATTTTATCATCACTCTCATTCCCACAGTTAACTTCTGGTACGACATGGAGTACGACATTAAGTATAACTATTTCAAGTTCCTGGAGGGCTTGGTCCACCACAAGAAATCAACCTCAGCCAGGTGACATTGGTACGCATTCCTTGACTACTGTTGTCCTTGACTACTGTTGTCCTTGACTACTGTTGTCCTTGACTACTGTTGTCCTTGACTACTGTTGTCCTTAACTACTGTTGTCCTTGACTACTGTTGTCCTTGACTGTTGTCATATTTTTGCATGCACTGTTGGGGTGTATGCACTGTCGGGGTGTATGTACTGTCGGGGTGTATGTACTGTGGAAGTTACAGGAGCAAAGGCTTATTTGAGCAGTAATTCAATGAAGAGATTGTAAGAAGTTGGTGCAAGAGACATTAGAGTGAGAGGAACTGAGAAAAAGAAAAAGCTTTTTTACAAGTTCAGTTCAGTTCTGTTTATCTTCCACTTAATCAAAAACAATATGAAAAAACATGTAGAAGTTAAGAAATAAGACTGTGGGTGATTATTAAATGGTGGAGGTCTCCAAAAAGTAGAGACCCCCAAACCTGTGTATTTAGAGAAAACAGTTTTTTATGGGTATAACTGACATTTATTCTTTTAAGTAAAACAAAAAAATGTTTTTAGAACCTTAACAATGTTTTTAAAAACAAATTATGTGGAGTGGTCATGGAGTCTATCAACTTGTTCATTTTTGATAACACAACCATTCCTTGATCACAGAGTGGCTTAAAAGAAAGGTGTGGTCATAATGGACATAATGGACATTGTAAGACACATATTAATGTATTCAATTCAATGTTACATTTATTTCCATACATAGTAGCAGTCAGTACAGTACAAAATTCAAAGTAGTCTTTATAGACTAAGTCTTAGGAGGGCCTTTAACAAGAAACAGAATGACAACAAAAAGGAGTCAACTTCATTTCTGAATTGACAGACAAACAAAAAATACAAACATCCCAAGTGAATAATGTCAGGGAATGACTGATGATATATAAACATATAAACTTACTTGTTGTAAACATAATAAGAAAGTAGATGCAAAAAATGTAATGGCTTTAGTCTTAGGATCGCATTGGAACACATTTATAAATTACCGTTCCCTATTTTATGAATAAAAATTTCTCAAAACTTACAGGGACATCATGGAATGGAACAGGGGCATGGAATTGGAGTGCTCGTTTTAGATTAACTTCTGCTGCATAAAAGACTATTTGCTGTGATACCATGTAGAAATTCTCTTTTGATTAGTAAATAGTTCTGAAAAGAACCGAGAATGCCTGTTCTTTTCAGAACTATTTACTACTCGGGTTGATGAAATTCTTGCACAGGGTGATATACAATTGATTAAATTTTTGCCCTACACCGATGTGTGTGTATGTGACCCGCTCTACAAAAAAGGGTATTATGTCGCACAAATAACAAAATTAGTTATATATATAGTTGAATTGGTCACATTACAAGCTTTAGTTTGGTACAGGTTTGACCCCTGTGGCATTTTACATTCTAGAGATATATTAATAATTTGCATATTCATATTTTACAATGTAACGAAAGTGCTTTCAGAGATACAGCCCTTTAAACATACCAAGTGGAAAAAGAAATGAGCTAAAAATAAACTCTCTTGAATGCCCATAGCAACAGTTATGTTATTGATAGCGGGTGTTAAAACCGTATCACTACGAAAGCATAACATTGGTGGTTTTTTCCCTCTAAAACGGACAAAGAGTAAAACAAAAGACGAAAACAATGCACACAAAAACGTTTGTTTTTTCATCTTTATTCATCAATATTAATATTTCTGAAAATAAATTATGAAAATATTGATATTATAGAAGCCAACAAACCAACAACAAAAAAATCAGTTTGTGAAGATTTGTTCACCCGTCTCCACATAGTGTAATAGCACGTGTAATAGCATAGCGCGACTTAATACCCTTTTTCGTAGAGCAGGTCACATACATGTATGCAGTGCTTTCCGAGTGTATGTGAAAAACTTCACAGGCGACTCGGGCGGGATTCGAACCCACGACCTCCTGCTTACTAGTGCAGACGTCTGAGTTAATCTAAAACTACCAATCTGATTCCATGCCCTGTTGATCGTGACGATATTGTCCCTGTAATTACATCTGCCATGCCGTAATTATTGAGAAATTTAGTAGACATTTTACCAATGCCTTTCCATTTTAAAGGAAAGGTACAACATGGGTTATTACCAGATAATCATATTACAAATTATTATCTAAGGACTTATAAATTTAAACACATATCCTGATAAATGACTTTGCCCGAAGTGCTTTCATCTTACAGAAAACAGGAAATGTTATGTTGAATTTACAAACAGTTGCCAGACGGCAATTTGTTTGTAAAATAGGAAAAACATGTAATAGGTTTATGATATAGATTTATAATATATATTTAACTGGAGGATTAAAATTAACATATTTTATTGACTACTTACTGTGTAACTTCCCTTTAACGTTAGTAAAAGTGTTTTCATGAGATGCAGTCTGATGGCATTCATCATCACATGTTGACCTGTTCAGCCAGCAAGGGAAAGCCTCATGTAAACCCTCCATGTTCTCATCACTCATGCCCCATAGTGACGTCTTCTGAGACAACAACAATCTTGCAATTACACATCTTGGTAATGCATTTAATCATTACTGTTTGCACCTGGGAATCCTTGCCCTACATTTAATACAAACCCGTCTAGGGCAATCAGGGCATGTTTTGATAAATTTCCAAAACTCCAAAATGACTTCGAGAGATCGGATGTTATAAGATTATCATTACATTTCATTAGACGCCCATTTATTATCACAGGGCCAAACTGGTCGAACAGCTATCCTGTCAGGGACCCTCGTTTTAATCCATCAAAACGGGTAACACATTGACAAAGTAACGATTGAATTCTTTCGCAATGATACATCCAGGCCCAAGTGAAGCGATGGTTTCATGTACAAAGCACTTTCCTTATTTGTTTCTGCATAGTGCACATGAATCATAAAAGGGATTGTTTCAAAAGTGTTAGAAACGTGGGAGGGAATTTGACAGAAAAGTGTGCTATAATTTGAAGATTAATGTTATAATTTTTATTCAGTGTTGCAGCACAGACTGTCAGTAATGGCACAGGACATTATTTTTTCAATCAATTTCATTTTATTTTATTTTATTTTATTGCTGAAATCGTCAGCATGTTGGACGGAATCGATAGAAATTAGTTTTTCCACGAATCTGAAGAATACATTTTAATTGTTTATCGACACATAACGAAGTGAAAAAGTTTAATAATTCTTCATGTTAATTTTGGGTATAAGCTTTGAATATCTAACACATCGTTATTTTTTTTAGGGACTTTCCATTTTTTACCCCTAGGGTGACCACTTTTGAAACATGCCAAAAACTGGTCTCTCAGTATGCACCCACTAAGTCAATGTGCCGACGAGTCTCATCAGTAATTTGTATGGCCTCAAATGTTTCTGTAAAATTATGTGCAATAGAGGAATTTTATAATCATGACTGTAGATTTAACGGGATTCCTATTTGGAGTATTTTGGTTAAATACAATTGTTTGTACATAAAAACCCACTTTTTAAAACTTTTTCATTTAACTGTGTCTTTGTCAAAATGATACAACAAATTAATAACATACTCTGTCGCTGAGTAATTTTTGCAACATTCTTTTTAATGATTAATTTTGAAAATTAATGGGCTCAGCAATAAGCACTCTCAAGTTACCCAAGAGGTCCGGCGCGTGGCAGCCGTGCGGATATCAAGAGAGCAAGGACTACCGTACTCTTTTTATATCACCGCTGCATGTCTTTTTTCTCCATTCACTTTAAGATTGATTCAAGTCATCATCAAACCTTGTAAAGAAAGAGTGTTATAAGATGAAGTCACTAATAAGCTCACTTTGTGAACTGTGGCCTGGGGGAGAAAGTGTGATCTGTTTCAGATCAAAATGACCGGAACTGTTCAGTAACGTTATTTTGCTCATTAGGCAGCAAACTTCCATTGTTATATAACAAGTCATTTGGTCCATTTATTAACTAATTTGACAACCACACGCTATCCACAGGAAACTGCTAACAACACATAATAATTATACCCAGGTTGTCTGTACATGTAACTTAATGAGTATTTTTTGATACTGTTACGGGTCAAGTGCTAATAAACAGTAAATAATAAATGTCTGTGTGTTCGAACAACAGTCAAATTAATTTAGTGAGTGCCACTGTACGGGCACTACTACTAGGCCTACATGAAAACTGGTTACACAAGTATTTCCTATTTTGGGTAAATAAAGCACCCCATTCCATTTGTAATATCGCCGTTGCTGTTGGAAACAATTAACATGAAACGGTAATTATCGCGGCTTCTTTTTCTCGGGCCGACGGGTTTGTCCTCTTGCTGACAAATTACTATGTCTGTATATATCACAGTTCAACATTGATTGAAATAGTTTCACCAAAAGGTGGGCTTTTAAATCTGGTTTGATTTATATAGATACAAATACGGTGTTGTTGCAAGCACTCTGCGGGCTAATAAAACAACACTGTGACAGATGGGTGATACGACAGCGGGAACTGATGGTGCAATTAAAAACAGACACGCTGTGGCGATGTTATTTGTTTTTTTTCCCTAGTTGACAAATTTACTTTTGCTTTCATCGCAGGAAACCAAGTCAAGTTCTTCAACTTGTCTTCAATTGGTTTTGTTTTTAGAATTGCAAATGTGAAAGTCAGTAAATGACTGTGCATCGAAACTTTATTATTTTTAGAATCAAGAGATATACTACTCAAAACAATTTAGGGAACACCGGATTTTTAACATCAAATAGGTTTTGGGCCATGTTGAAATGTTCAATGAACCGGGATTTTCATTTGCAACCCCTCTCTTTTTCAGTAGTCATGTCATGAAATGTGTAATCACTACATGCATCCTTTATCATCTGTTTCATTGTGCAGTTGTTTCTCATCAATTCTATGAAACATTGTGTTTATCTGAAATAAATGATCTTGCTTTAAGTGAGATTATTCCAGTGAGATTATTCCAGTGTTCCCTAAATTGTTTTGAGTAGTATATATACAAACCAACATGTGAAGGTTTCAGATCTTCCCTTGTGTAGTTATGAGGAAATAGTGGAAATGCGTTCAGGTTGTCTGTAATATTCATTCTATAACCTGGAATTTTCGTATCATGAAGAAAAAACATTAAAGATAAGCCTATATCTCCCGTATTTCGCTAAGAGGACCAACAAAATTTATAATGCGAGCGAATTTTGAACATTGATCTTGTTGTTTAACGTAAAAAAGATAAAATATTATGTATTTCGGATGTCAGAAACTGTAAATAAAAGCAATGTTTCAAACGCACTTGATTGTGATTGACAGCCACGCTGGCCAGAAATGAGGATCCCACGCTCTTGGCCGGTTACATACAATAAACTTTGTAATCACATGCAACGAGGATTAAAACATTGGGACAGCATTTTATCAATTTTTTTTTTTTTTTTTTACTGGTACAAATCCTTGATGTCGCAAATGAAAGATTATAACTTACTTAACGCCGTAAATATAGCAATTCAACATTTAACATTTTTACCCTTTCCTTACCATAGGCGACTTTAGTCGACTGCACTGCACTCTTCCTGACCATAGGCGACTTTAGTCGACCAAGCTTTCACACAAAAAAGCACTCAAGCCTGAGCACAAAGGCCATGTTCACCCTCCATACCCAAGCTTACAATGGTTGGAAAGAGCAAGATCGGATCTTTCCATTGATGGTGAAATAAAATAAGGTTGCTATTATGCAATCCCTTCAAACTGGAGTGGAAAGATCCGAAATGCCAAACACCTACGGAGCGCCATGTGTTTGTGTACAAAAAAGTGTTTGAATTTACAGATCACACCGAGGAAACAAAGACCGAGAACTTGGACATTCATTGACTGATCTTAATGTTTTTTTGGATTTTATGAAAGGGAATTCAATAAGTAAGATATTTTTTATTATTTATTTTGCTGTAAAACGATATCTTCAAGGTGATAATAGAGTTTGTAAAATTGGCCTTTGAACACAAGCTTTCTGTTGTGCAAGAATGTGTGCTTCAAGCTTGAGTGGTCAAACAATGCGGTCACCAGCGGTTGTTTATGTCAAAACAATTCGGTACTGAGAGGGTTAACCGTTAAATCGGCCCAAACACGGGCGACGTATCTTGAATTTCTAAGAAGTAATGTACTAAAGTGATATTCCCTCGGACAGAAATATTTCAAGGAATTTTTTTCATGTAAATCTTTGTTTTTAGGAAATACCAATAAAGGAATTGCAAGGTGAGATAAAACAAGAAAACATGTTCATGACAAAAATAACAATAAGAGCAAAAATATGAAACGTGAGTCGTCCTGGTAACGTTGGGCTTGGAAATGAATTTGATGACATAGGCCTCTTCATACCCATCAACCTGGAGTTAATGGAATGTGTAAACCATGGTGATTCAGTCGTCACAAATTGAATAGAAAGAAATGGCTGTTATTGTAAAGGCACAAACACACCTTGTAATATCGGTACATGTCATCCCTGTTTCATGTTCCGCTTCGCTCTTTCTGTTCAAGCACGATGTTCTAACAGATCTACAGTGTTCTGTAAACGGTGCTCAAAGGGAATGTCAAATGCAATTTTATGCAGATACATAATGTAGGCAAATATCATTGTTTCTGAGCAGTTTAAACAAAATGGGAAGTCTATTTTTTTTAATATAAAGTGAAGATTGGGTATACATTTGAAACAACTTAATGTTAGACTTAGCTTTGACACATGAGCATTGGCGGATCCAGGGGGGCTAAGGGGGCTGTAGCCCCCCCCTAAAATCGTTAATTTTTTTTTACAAAATTAAACAAAAAAGGGAGAGAAAAAGACGCACTCCCATTCCCACAGTGTGCTTTGTTTTTCTCTCCCTTTGATTATTTCATTGTAATTTTTGTAGTACTGAAAATTAATTGTTTTTGATTCTCAGCCCCCCCCCAAAAAAAATGTTCTGGATCCGCCCATGATGAGGACGCTGTTTTGGTAGAGCACAACGGGAATTCAGTGTCACAACAGCACTGAAAGAAAACTGGGTTTAGCCTAACTCAAAATGTTTACTGATTGGTCACTAAACATTCTGTTAACAAGACAACACAGAGAATTGTCTTGATTGGGATTTCAGTTTTTTTGCACAAATCAGCCGTGATGCTGCATCTGATCCCACTGTGACATTGATTTTGTTCATGAATATGCAGACCAAAAAGTGCCTAAAGTGTCATAAATGTTTTCAAGTTTAAAATAATCCTAGGCCTATTCCATAGACCCTTTACAGCCACCGGTGCAATCCTGGTAATCTCGGGAAACATAAATTATCACACCTTTTCCCACTAAATCTAATAGGGTTACTTGGTGTAAAGTTGATGCAGGTATCAAACATCCTTGATCAGCGGCGGCACCAGACCTGTTAAACTGGGGAGAAGAGGGGGAAAGCTTAAATTTAAGGGGGGGGGAAACATTAATCTTTAATGTGATTTTGTACTGCTGAAAAAGCATCGACTTACCATCGGGGGAAAAATGGGGGGGGGGGCTAAGAAAGTAACTGGGGGCATTTGGGGCATTTGCCCCCCTTGCCGCCCCCCGCCCCCAGCGCCGCCGCTGTCCTTGATATATTTCTGTCTCAGGCGCTATCGTTTCGGTAAAATTAGTGAAATAATTTCCAAAATTCATTTCTGATTCCACGATAGAATGAATACGTTAACAACGCATTGAAATAAGGTGAAACTATTAGACTATCAAGCTACTCGAATTTGTTGGTGAATTAATTGTATAAGAACCTTCTTAAAATTAGATTTGTAAGGTAATGGCAATTTTTTACTGCAGAAAAATATTGCTGGCCGGTAGCGGTGCCAGTTCTTGGAACGTGCCAGACTAGTGACGTTGATAGCCACAGGGGAAAAATGCAAAAACATATTATGTCACCAATGTAAAAACTCAAATTATATCTGGAGTTAATGATCCCTATGATTAAAAGAAAACAATGCAGCAACAATGATATACACGCGCAGTTCGCAAGATTGGTTGATAGGACGTGATATTCAATCCCAAGCACGCTTCAACTGTCGCTGGGAAACCGATGCTCAAAATTAATTTGAATGAAACAAGCGTTTATATGAATAACCTACGATAGTACCCTTTTAGTTTTCGTTGATTATTGAAGCTCTCGCACACACTTGAGAATACATGTTACAGCCTCTTACGTCACGAGGGCTACACTACCTGTATAGGAGTTATTCGCAACTCTCACTGTGTATTTTAGAAGTAGAAACGGCGCAGCACAATAATGAAAACGAATCTTGTCTCTGGTTCTGAGGTTGAATGACCTCATTTTGCGTTGATCCAGACGACCCCTTTCCATCTCACACATCCCAACCATAATATTACAGTACTGGCGCGCCAGTTTGAAACCAAAAATGTTGTAAACTGCCTCCAAACTTCATATCCTATCTGACGTTGATTCTCTGAATCCAGTTTAAAACTGTTCTGCATTTTGAGCCATATTTTTGGGTCTGTAATTTGGGGGTCTTGAGTCGCTTGCCGGAGTGTCATTAATAAGGGTTATGGTGGCTGTGTCACCTGTTACTCACACAGGGACGAACACTAGTGTAACATTTGTCTGTCTTAGGACAGAGAAATCCCTTAGGCCAAAAAAAGTATCCGGTCTCTGGTCATCGGTCGGCTTCAGAATAGGTGCTGTGACGCGCTTTTTTTCGGCCATTTTTTTTCAGCCATTTTTTTGGCCAACAGGGAAATATGTGAAACATTGTATACGCGGGGACAAAATTTCCCATACACAAAGTATGGTGGCTAAGAGAGGCCTCACAAACCGGGAAAACGTTCATACCTCTGTGTGAAAAAGTCGTTTAAAGAACAGCACGGCAGAATTCCAATCGATCCAGCTATTTTGGCAGCAATTGGCCATCGTTTTATAGCCAAAAAAATTTAAAAAATTTAAAAAATTTAAAATGCAGACGCGCGGCTCTGAGGCCACACGCGCAGAGTCCAGAAACCGGAGACTTCTTTGGCCTTACAGAGCGTACCGTACGTCTTTCATGACAAGATACAACATTGGTATTTGTCTGCGAGGCCAAGTATACCTACTTTCTGTGAATTAAGATAAAATGCATTAAAAAAGAACAACCAACCTGTGAAAGTTTCAGCTCAATGCATGCGAGAAATTTGTGAAAAGCATTCGTCGTGTCTTCTCAGAAATCATAAAACACTTCAGACAGATTTTGTTCATTTCTCAATATATGATTGATACCTTTACCAACTTCACATTATTATAATAATTCGGTAAATTTTTCAATATCGGTAGTATATTGGGAGACAGCATCCTCACGATCAGAGCAGTCTTTCAAAAGGGTGTCTTAGTTTAAAATGAACACAGTGACTGAAAATTACTGGCTCGTTTATGCAGCACCAACTTAACATGTGGGGGTATTAATTTCTGTTGATCGTGACGATATTATCCCTTTAACTAGATGCTGTTTCCCATTTATGTGTCTTGGTAATATTCAGTAATCCGACAACATTATAATTTATACAGACGTTAATTTTGAATAACCTCTTCCGCCGTTAAAATAACCAGTGAACTCCCATATAGTTCTTGCTCCACCATGTGTTTCGAATCAATATGAACGGTCGTTTATATCTGGTCCTTGCTCTATGTGTATATTTATTGGTATAGAAATAGATAAACAAGTAACTGTGTTTATTGCAATTCGCAATGTTTGAACAATTTGCAATTTGTTCTAATGAACTTTATCTTTTCTCTATATGATAAAAATCATCATGACTATTTGTCGTGATGGTGTGTTATATTGATCATTACGGGGGCGGAGCTAGATAATAAAACAAGGGGGCACACTGACAAAAGAAAGCGACAAAGAAACGTATATGTGTTAGGCCTAACTGTACATCCCCAAACGGGCCCTGGGATCCGTAAAAGTATGTATCAATATAATGTCATTGTTTATATGCTTAACCCAATTGGCTTTCAACAGTATTCCTGACCACGCTTCTTGATTAATACCTTTGGGGCAACGGAAATTTGTTTGAAAGGCGGGAAACTAAACAACAGTTAATAAATTCCTCGCAAAATCACAAATGCACACAGATCCGATAGGCTCACAGAACCCGTGTGCGTGTTAAATTGAGTCCCCCACAAGTCGGTATAATTTAACCATGGTCTACTGTACATTCTAACATCGTGCTCGTACATACAATTAATCTATTACACACCCACGCCTTGAATCACCGAATTTTTTTTAATGAATAAATTATTTCCAATAATTTAATCAATTAGTCTTAAAACAACTAATACCATTGCTCACGGAAGCGTTAATAATAACTTCTGTATAGATGTCAGCTATCCGTTTGCGTTCTTATTTTTTTCCCCTGAGAATTGAATCCTGTCCTGAGAAAAGTTAGTACAATTTTAAAATTTAACTTGAATTTTATAAACTCGATAGGCCTATATTTTATAAACTCGGTGAACACATATATTGTGTTTCATTGTTTCAAGAAATGAGACAGCTTTAGGCGTACGTTAAGAACGTTAATGCTGTGTTATGGATAGTTTAAAAAGGATTATACATCACTCTGGTAAAATGTCTATAAATGCATCCATATTTTATAAGAATGAAGAGATATGTATAGAAACCGTGCCTGTGAACGTTTTAGCTTGGGCCTATTTTGTGATGTCGTTAATGAGAAAATATTGAAAAATATGCATTCTAATGTGGGAAACGGATCACGGCCGTGTAGTATGTTTGTCAGCATCATCAACTTCACACCAAGTAAGTTTGTAGACTTAGATATTTTTGTACATCGGGACATTACCTAAGGAGTGTAAACTCCCTTTAAGTTAAATGGACAATATCGTCACGATCAACGGGGCATGGAATCGGAGTGCTAGTTTTAGATTAACTCAGTGAAGGAATGCCCCACATGATAAGGTTATATGACTGTTGCTGCTACATAAATGAGCCAGAAATTTTCTGTCGCTGTGTTCATCTTAAACAAGGACACTGATTCCATGCCCTGTTGAAAGTCTGCTCTGATTTTGACGATACAGTCCATTTAAGCTCTTGATGTTTGTAACAGCCACATTGATTGATTTCCAAGTCTTACATTCAAGTCAATACGACCGAAAACAAGTCTGAATGTACAAGTGTGGAGCGTCGTGATCTGGATCGAATGACATGTACATCTTTCTACTGTCATACAGGAAACACATGGAAACTTTATGCAGTGAATATAACAGTGAATATTGTACATAGCCTGTCTGAGAGCCAAAGTTTTTTCAAGGTAAGGTACAGGATTGGTAATTATAACAAAATGATCGAATTTAAAGTTACTTAAAAGTGTAAAGCTGATGATGGTTTAAATCTTCCCTGAAAACAAATGTTGTCCGAGGTGCTGTAATTTGAAAGAAAATTGATTAACCCTCCTACTTTAGCTGCACTTTAGTGGCAAGTAGCTATAGAGGTCAAAATCAGTCAACTGCCTGTTTTGGCTGTTGACCCAAATGTGCACACAGGGACATTTTTGACTGATTTTTACTGTCAATTTAACCACCCTGAACAATCAAAGACAATGCTTTTTACCAGTCAAAAAAAACGGTTAGTAAGAGTAATTGCGGTGACACCATGTGAAATGCTCAATTGAGTAGGAATTAGTTCTGAAAAGAACTGGAGGTACTCAGAACTAATTACTACTCAATTGAGCATTTCACATGGTGTCACCGCAATTACTCTTACTTATCCTCCTCACCATGCAAAGCTACAAGTTCTACCAAATCATTTTGACCTGTAAATGTACTTACTACAAAGTTTGACAGTGTTCGACTGTTTAAGTGGACTAGATATACCTTGGCAAGGAGTCAACGTTTTGACCCTTGCAGTCACAGAAGGGTTAATCAACTTTGATAGGAAAGAGTCATCTTTCCTAAATTCTACGCTTTGGAATGAATACGAACAATCGAAATGCATTGTCACTATTTTCTCGTTGACGACACGATGTAATAAGCTGAATCTTTGACAGGCTTCTTGTTTAATGTTTATCTTGATTCAAAGAAAGTGAGGATACTCTTAGAAGCAGTTTTTGTTGCCAACATTACCAGTGTTGTACCGTCCCTTTAGCGAAAATCTGTCCGCTATATCGGCAACATGGGGTGAATGCGCCCTGTAATGTACATAGTATCTTTTGTGTATATGTTGTTGCACAGAACATACATGCACACCTTAGCGTCAATAGATACCCATGCACTAGGTGAACTCAATTGGGCCATTCTTTCTGCAGGTGAACTCAATTGGGCCGTTCTTTAAAGTGACGATCATTAGGCTACCCGTGTTTCTTGTTACAACTGTTATCAGTCGATATGCGTTATGATCTTATGTAAGCCTATATTAGAAGTTCTGTACAATCCATTCCGATCTACGTACGAATCGCGACACGTAAACACGAAGGAAACCAGTACCATCCAGGCCTTTTTATTTAGAGAAAACTGCTTTGCCATCAAGAAGGAACAGTGTACGCGTGTTCATCTCGAGACTGCGTTATCTGAACGACAGCCCTTGATGGCTTGGAACAGCATCGAGAAAAACGCAGACACTGCTGGTTCTTGAGAAGACGAAAGGCCGTCTCTCGCAGAGCCCCGTTCATACACACATAGATGATAACGTTAAACCAACTGTTTGACAGTGCTAACCAGGTAACCAGGAAACCCACCCAGTGAGGTACGGGTATGCATTGGATGCTGCTGTACAGTATAGACACACTGTATGGCAACCAGGCCACTGTGAATGCTATGGTGATCACGCAGAACATCTTTATGGCCTTGTTTTCCCCCTGCGGAAGGGCCAGGGGCGCACGCCGGTTTTGGACAGAATGAACACGGTGTGGCTGCGTCACCATCTCTCGGAATGTGGACGGTATCGGTGCCTGGTGTGCTATCATCCTGGTGTGCTTTCTACTGATCTTGAACAGGATCCAGTACATCACTGATAACACTGAAGACGGCAAGATGAAAAAACACAGAGAGGTGATGCATGCGTAGAGGATGTGATCGTTATCCCACTGCCAGGAGCATGTCGCGGAGAAGTTGCTGTATGACACCGGCGGGCTGAAACACCACGATCCGCCGATGGCTGCCACCGAACCCACCCAAACGCTCATGGTGATAACCACCGCCTTTCTCTTGGTCATGATGTTCGGGTAGTGCAGCGATTTGGTCACGGCGATCATCCTGTCCACTGAAAGGCAGACCAAGAAAGACACCGAGGCAAGGCAGAAAATCGTCACTAGGGCCGCGGTCGCTCTGCACAGGCCCTCGCCCCAAAGCCAGTCGCCCGTAGCTGCTGGAACAACCGAAAATGTAGCGATCACTCCCACTGAGAAATCCGCTGCAGCGAGTGCAATCATGAACACTTTCGCACTGTCGGACAAAATGGGTGTCCTGAGAATCACCCATATACAAAACAGGTTGCTAACTATTGTGAAGACCGAGTCCACCGCGATGAAAATGGTTCGAAAAACAACCAACACTGTGCTGATATCGCTAAAATTGTGGCTCAGATCATGTTCCACAGTTCCATAATCGGAGCCGTTCAAGTCTTCAACATCAGTATCCATTGCATATATATTTATATAGTAACCTTCATTTAATTATTATAGATGAAAGTCTCGAATGTAGCGTTAGCGCAAAACCAACTTCTGCGGTTTTCTGCGGGTTTTTTTAGTGGAAGATATCAGGCCACTATCGTGTCATTTTATAGGCATAGCCGCAGTGTGAAGAAATGAGGTAGTTTATCATTAACTGATTGTTTTATCAAGTGAGGAGACGGATATTCCATTCTATTTCATAGGTATACCGGTTCACTTGGAAGGATGTAAACAATCAACCAAAGTGAGTACAATTTAAACGAAACTAAAACATGCATTACAATACTTTATACAACAGGAGAAAACACGGAAATAATTTATAGTTGCTGAAATTTTGTAGGTAAACCAACCGGGGCAAACACGATGGCTATAGTACTATTATAGTGATGACGTTGATAAACAATTGAGGTAGAATTACAGCTCTTTGGATAAACTAGTGTGCGCAGATCGTTTGCGAGTCACATCGTCATTGATTAGCGAGTAGCCATTTTGTTATTTTTCAGACGGTAAATTGGCCACGTCCCCTTTTTAATTTTAATGAATTCACTTTTCTAGCTAATAATTAGTTTTTTTTCCTATAAAAACCACCGGTTTACTTTTATCATGGCATACAGATAATATTTCTTAGATACAGCTAAGGTTAAGGTATAGGATAGTTAATAATAAATAACAGCATAAAATTGCAATGTGAAACTGAAGCTAATGATGGTATCATTATTTACCCTAGTAATAATTTTGTCTGAGCTACTATCACTTTTAAAGTGAAAATGTAGTGTTTGAACGAATACAACAAATATGCATGCCTTTTCGCTATTTTCTCATTAACATCACAGGTAATTTTCACAGGTTTGTTGTTTAATGAATATCTTAATTCAATTCAAAGAGAGTACACGTAAAAGCAATTTTGAAAAATTGTATCAATATTGTTCCTCAGTTTGAAAATATCCTGTTCGTAAATGTGTGACGTAATTCCAACATAAACCACGCCCACTTCGCACGGGCTGGCTCCAGCGATCATCAGAAGGCCATTGGAAGTGCATATATAGTGCACCCTTTTCTGTAAGGATTTACGCAAGAAATTAGAAAGCTCGGGACATGCATGTGTTGTAAGAATCGCTTACATGCCAGCTTTGGAACTGGAAGTAGTAGTGAAAAGAATGCGCGTACTACCAGTGCACGAGCGTATCATTTATCGACTTATCAACAGATTGAGTAGACACAGTGAAGGCCTGCAGAAATTGGCAGAGCTCGGGGCGTCGTTGGTCTGTGGTCTGCAACAGGGACACATGGTGCCCGCTGCTCAAGACTGTCTTATATGTATATGCATGATTTAATTGGTAAATTGTTTATATATCTAGTATAAAATGTTAGGCATAAAATTTGTTGTATTCCATCAATCTTTATTATGAGCCTGTCAGTATTGAGCCATTAAATTTAAAGGTATAGTTATGCTTTGCGTGCGCCAGTGCTGGCTAATCACGTCGGCTTGTGGGAAGAAATATACAAACATTAATATTATTATAAATAAAACAATTTGGAAGGCTTTTGTTTCCCCGCGTTCATTATGCTTATAGGTCTACTGTAAATATCTCCTGACGGCTGGAACGAATGTAAATTGATTAATTGCGATCGTCTAATAGTGTGGATATTCAATGGGTATTCCAGGTACTTTGGAAGTCAGGAGGACCATCGAGCACTTGTCGGGCGGTCGAGGGGATCATTTCGATTGAACACGTGCACGTGGTTGGAACTTTCAGGAAAGTTAAAAAAACTAAACACAGCGGCTAAATCAATAATTGTGATGTACATCGATAATATCGATAAGAATCCCACTGCCTTATTGATATGTATTCATATATCACGAACATAATGTTTAAAAAAAAATAATGTAGCGAGGGCCTGGAGTTTACACTAGACAATAAGCAAGCATTGCATCTTTTGTCTTATTTGTTTTATAATCCAATTTTCCCCTTCAATACTATATGAAAATGGAGTGTCGTGGCCGAGCGGTCTAGCTTACCGGACTCAAGTTCTGGTGTTAGTAGCAGAATGTGGGTTCGAATCCCGGCCGTGACACTTGTGTCCTTGAGCAAGACACTTAACCATAATTGCTTCTCTCCACCCAGGGGTTAAATGGGTACCTGTGAGGGCAGAGTTGGTTGATTAGCCCTATATGCGCTGTAATGGCAGCAATTGAGCTGTATACTCCCCAGGGAGCTGAGATGGTTTCAGGAATGATTTATGAGCCTTATGGGGTAATAATATAATGTGCCTTGAGCACCACTCAGTTGGTGGATACGTGCGCTATATAAGTCCACACATTATTATTATTATTATTCATATTATTGTAGTTGAGTCTACTCTACACAAAGGTAATGTGAAATTAATTGAACGTCGTCGATGAAGTTAATTTCGCAGGGAATTATTACTTATGATTGAGAAGCTGTGGATTAAAATCCCGTGTTGCGTGTACCGCGGGTGAGTGGGTACGTGGTGTCTGTATTTTGGGGTTTGACGAGTTGCTGGTTGAACGAGAGCTAGTGCTGGGTAGTAGGGGCGTGGGTGTCTGTATTTTGGGGTTTGACGAGTTGCTGGTTGAACGAGAGCTAGTGCTGGGTAGTAGGGGGCGTGATGCCTGTATTTTGGGGTTTGGCGAGTTGCTGGTTGAACGAGAGCTAGTGCTGGGTAGTAGGGGGCGTGGTGTCTGTATTTTGGGGTTTGACGAGTTGCTGGTTGAACGAGAGCTAGTGCTGGGTAGTAGGGGGCGTGGTGCCTGTATTTTGGAGTTTGGCGAGTTGCTGGTTGAACGAGAGCTAGTGCTGGGTAGTAGGGGGCGTGGTGTCTGTATTTTGGGGTTTGACGAGTTGCTGGTTGAACGAGAGCTAGTGCTGGGTAGTAGGGGGCGTGGTGTCTGTATTTTGGGGTTTGACGAGTTGCTGGTTGAACGAGAGCTAGTGCTGGGTAGTATGGGGCGTGGTGTCTGTATTTTGGGGTTTGACGAGTTGATGGTTGAACGAGAGCTAGTGCTGGATAGTAGGGGGCGTGGTGCCTGTGTTTTGGGGTTTGACGAGTTGCTGGTTGAACGAGAGCTAGTGTTGGGTAGTAGGGGGCGTGGTGCCTGTATTTTGGGGTTTGACGAGTTGCTGGTTGAACGAGAGCTAGTGCTGGGTAGTAGGGGCGTGGTGTCTGTATTTTGGGGTTTGACGAGTTGCTGGTTGAACGAGAGCTAGTGCTGGGTAGTAGGGGGCGTGGTGTCTGTATTTTGGGGTTTGACGAGTTGCTGGTTGAACGAGAGCTAGTGCTGGGTAGTAGGGGACGTGGTGTCTGTGTTTTGGGGTTTGATGAGTTGCTGGTTGAACGAGAGCTAGTGCTGGGTAGTAGGGGGCGTGGTGTCTGTATTTTGGGGTTTGGCGAGTTGCTGGTTGAACGAGAGCTAGTGCTGGGTAGTAGGGGGTGTGGTGTCTGTATTTTGGGGTTTGGCGAGTTGCTGGTTGAACGAGAGCTAGTGCTGGGTAGTAGGGGGCGTGATGCCTGTATTTTGGGGTTTGGCGAGTTGCTGGTTGAACGAGAGCTAGTGCTGGGTAGTAGGGGGCGTGGTGTCTGTATTTTGGGGTTTGACGAGTTGCTGGTTGAACGAGAGCTAGTGCTGGGTAGTAGGGGGCGTGGTGCCTGTATTTTGGGGTTTGGCGAGTTGCTGGTTGAACGAGAGCTAGTGCTGGGTAGTAGGGGGCGTGGTGTCCTGTATTTTGGGGTTTGACGAGTTGCTGGTTGAACGAGAGCTAGTGCTGGGTAGTAGGGGCGTGGCGTCTGTATTTTGGGGTTTGATGAGTTGCTGGTTGAACGAGAGCTAGTGCTGGGTAGTAGGGGGCGTGGTGTCTGTGTTTTGGGGTTTGACGAGTTGCTGGTTGAACGAGAGCTAGTGCTGGGTAGTAGGGGGCGTGGTGCCTGTATTTTGGGGTTTGACGAGTTGCTGGTTGAACGAGAGCTAGTGCTGGGTAGTAGGGGCGTGGTGTCTGTATTTTGGGGTTTGACGAGTTGCTGGTTGAACGAGAGCTAGTGCTGGGTAGTAGGGGGCGTGGTGTCTGTATTTTGGGGTTTGACGAGTTGCTGGTTGAACGAGAGCTAGTGCTGGGTAGTAGGGGGCGTGGTGCCTATGTTTTGGGGTTTGACGAGTTGCTGGTTGAACGAGAGCTAGTGTTGGGTAGTAGGGGGCGTGGTGCCTGTATTTTGGGGTTTGACGAGTTGCTGGTTGAACGAGAGCTAGTGCTGGGTAGTAGGGGGCGTGGTGCCTGTATTTTGGGGTTTGACGAGTTGCTGGTTGAACGAGAGCTAGTGCTGGGTAGTAGGGGGCGTGGTGTCTGCATTTTGGGGTTTGACGAGTTGCTGGTTGAACGAGAGCTAGTGCTGGGTAGTAGGGGGCGTGGTGCCTGCATTTTGGGGTTTGACGAGTTGCTGGTTGAACGAGAGCTAGTGCTGGGTAGTAGGGGGCGTGGTGCCTGCATTTTGGGGTTTGACGAGTTGCTGGTTGAACGAGAGCTAGTGCTGGGTAGTAGGGGCGTGGTGTCTGTATTTTGGGGTTTAACGAGTTGCTGGTTGAACGAGAGCTAGTGCTGGGTAGTAGGGGGCGTGGTGCCTGTATTTTGGGGTTTGACGAGTTGCTGGTTGAACGAGAGCTAGTGCTGGGTAGTAGGGGGCGTGGTGTCTGTATTTTGGGGTTTGACGAGTTGCTGGTTGAACGAGAGCTAGTGCTGGGTAGTATGGGGCGTGGTGTCTGTATTTTGGGGTTTGACGAGTTGCTGGTTGAACGAGAGCTAGTGCTGGGTAGTAGGGGGCGTGGTGCCTGTGTTTTGGGGTTTGACGAGTTGCTGGTTGAACGAGAGCTAGTGCTGGGTAGTAGGGGGCGTGGTGCCTGTATTTTGGGGTTTGACGAGTTGCTGGTTGAACGAGAGCTAGTGCTGGGTAGTAGGGGGCGTGGTGTCTGTATTTTGGGGTTTGACGAGTTGCTGGTTGAACGAGAGCTAGTGCTGGGTAGTAGGGGGCGTGGTGTCTGTATTTTGGGGTTTGATGAGTTGCTGGTTGAACGAGAGCTAGTGCTGGGTAGTAGGGGACGTGGTGTCTGTGTTTTGGGGTTTGATGAGTTGCTGGTTGAACGAGAGCTAGTGCTGGGTAGTAGGGGGCGTGGTGTCTGTATTTTGGGGTTTGATGAGTTGCTGGTTGAACGAGAGCTAGTGCTGGGTAGTAGGGGGCGGTCATTTTCATAGAGCTGCTTAGCAGATGAAGTAGCTTACAAAAAATATTTGCTTAGCGGATTTCTTTGGTTACCAGCCAAATTTTCATACAAAATGTATGCATTTTGGCAGGTATTCTGTTCTACATTGCTGAGCAAAAATATCTGCTTAGCAAATTTCTCTGCATAGTAGCTGTATGAAATTGGCCCCAGGTGTCCCCCCCCCCCCTCCCTTTCACTCATGTACGGTACCCACCCTTCGAGACCCTGGATCCATGCCTGGATGTGAGTCCATATAGTGGTGAACCGACCTGATTTCCATGTATAGTGTCGTTATTAACATTCATACTTGTGAAGTACACGAGGGGTTATAATCAAAAACAAATGTGATAGGACAATGCTATTTTAACCATACTAACAGGTGCTGAACAGGTGCTGCTGTTTCCACAGTCCATACTGATATTGCGTGGAGCCATCGATAGGTGATTCTGCAGTCAGATCAAACTCAACAAGATGGTGCGGATCATATCAGGTCATGAGTCCATGCACTCTGTACCATAGAAAACTCTACATGTAGCGCCCACAGAGCATATGTCCACTCACAGAGATTGATGTAGCCTAGCTATATATGGATGGGCAAGGTGTCAGTTGTTGGTCAGTTATCAATCTCCATTTAGGGCATATCTAATGTCGCACTGCGTTCACAAATGGGAAATTTTACCAATTGACCAGAATTAAGTGGATAATGTGTTAATATGTTTTATTTTTCATTGTTAGATATCAAATCATATCACGTCTTCAAATTGAATATTTCAGATGTATATTATGTATGGAACATAATGTGGAATCTGGTAAGAACAGTCCCCACAATCCCTCGGTGACACGGGACCACAATGAGTCCCGTTTAGTTCAATTCACCGATCAATCTGCCATGAATGACATCACACTTTTGATGGGATGTCATTGGCAGATAGATCAGTGAATTTAAGTAAACAGGGTAACAAAAGGCAACACGACCGTGTGTTGCCGATGACATGTTCAACCATTGCTATTCATTTTTCGGCGACAAAAAATTTACAAACAAATTATATATTCTCCAGTTTTCTTCAAAAATTTTGAGAAACAGAATACAAAAAATGGTGTTGCAACACCTAATCCTTTCAATCTGCTCTGCAAGAAGATTGTTTAAATCAGCAGATCTTTAAGACGCCAAACACGTCCGTCGGATTAAATCGTGTTTCGGCTAGATTATTGTTTAAACAATCACACATGCACGCGGCTTGCGCACGTTCAAGATACGGGCTTTTATACTGAAATCAACCTTGTCCTGAGCCCGGGAAAATATCGACTAAGATAATTAAAAGAAACCCTCGCCTAATGACAAATTATCTCCATATTTGTATTGTTTATACTCTGTTGAGTTAAAGTGAGTGCGAAATAGCAATGTGGCGTCAACATAATTATACTGTATAAAAAATATGGCTAGCGAGAAAGGAATACAGTGATACGTAGACACACGTTTGTATCACATGACATTCGGCATAATTATTATTATGTATGAATTTCATGTCAAAGTTAGACGTTGTTGATCCCGTGCATGTGTTTTATATACGGCATAAATGAGATATGTTTGTATACAGTGGTGAAAACATTTAGCGGTGATTACACTTTTGGTGGTTTTGTGTTTTCTTTTTACACACTTTTATTCCAGTTCAGTTTTGTTTTCCATTTGACAATTGATAGATAATTTAATATTATATCTATGTAGCAAATGTACATGAAAATGCGTGGGTGATTCTAAACGGTGTCAGACCATGTTTTAGCATTTGGAAAATAAAAGCCAACACGTGTATATAAAGTGTTATCAGAAAGGTGTTCATGAGGTGTTTACAAATTGACATGGTTTACAGTGTTGTGTACAACACAAAAGAGATATATTATGCCTGCAGGTGAAAGCATTTTGTTTGTTAAAATATGAGTGGTGATTACAATTTTGGTGTTTACTTATTTATTTATTTATTTATTTATTTAAATTTATTTATTTATTTTATTTATTTTATTTATTTTATTTATTTTATTTATTTTATTTATTTATTTATTTTATGGGGGATTTACACACTTTTATTTTAATTAAGCAACGTACATTTTAATTAGTTATTTCCACTTTTTCCAGTTGACTAAGGTTCAGAATGGTAATTACCTGATAGATGATTAGATTAGACATATGTAGCCAGCTAATGTACATGAGAATATATGAACTGGGTGATAATATACTATACACGATGCCGGGCTACAAATAAGCTACACGACGTTTTTTTAATCTAAAACTGAAAGGGAAGATCGGTAAATGTTGCCAAAATTGCTTCTAAGATTATGCTTACTCTCTTTGAATTAAAAATGATCTTTTATGAAAGTTTCAGTTTTAAACGCGTTGTAGCGTTCTCGAGAAAATGGTTAAAATCCATTCAGCTATCAGAAAGAAGTTGTTTTTTTCTAAATTCGAACTGGAAATTATTTCACTTTTCTTAAAAATGTCCGAACCTGAGATAAAACTGTTTTGTGGTATGATACCCTCATTAGCTTTACATTAAATAAGTTTGACATACATATTTGGCGGCCATTTTGGTTATTTTTGAACAACCAATCCTCTGTCTTACCTTTAAATTATAAACAAACACGTTCAAAAGTATTTTGACTTAATCATAAGTCCACTTTTCCTAATTTTTATGAAATAAATGTTGGTAAATAAAGTCGAATTTAGAAATATTAGAAATACTGCAATAAAATGATAATTTCTTTCATAAAAATTAAGAAATTTTAAAAATTTTCATTAAAATGAAAATTTATTTCATAAAAATTAGGAAAAGGGGACTTATGATTAAGTCAAAATACTTTTGAACATGTTAAACAATACAATTTTAATGTTGATATTGAAATGAGAAATGATGTAAACTTGCAACCTGTTTCATCATTACAAAACTCTACAAAACTCTACAAACTCTACAACTCTACGAAGGAAAACATGATACTGGTCATCAAATACAAGAACATCATTTATTAAGGATATCATCTAATCACAGTCATGGTGCCGTCCGCCAATACCATACCAAAATGTTTGGCTCGTATAAACAAAGATGTGTATTCCGTGCCAATCTTGATTTTTACGGTAATGTTTTGTTCAAATATGTGTAGGCCTACAATGTTGTTTTTCAAGTAGATAAGAAGTAAATTACTTTTGTAGTTAATTGATTGATCAGGGTAACATTGATAAAGATAAATTATGAGTGAACAAATAAATTGATGCTGGTCAAATATTGTGTGAAAGAAATGTACAATTTGTAAGTAATTTAGTTCCTTTCTACAATAAAACCAGAAGTACAAAACTGAGTACAAAATTGCCTGTGAAATAGCGACAACAAACAGGATAAAATCTAAATTATTCCACGATGTGAACAACAGACTTTGGTGACAATTTAGGTAATGAAAATAACAAATTAATGTAGATGGTAATTACCTTTACGTGTGCACCGGTGACATTTGTTCAGATCTTTCGCATGCATAGTTATGCATTACTAACTAGCAGAACTTGTGTATACTTAAAGGGGAAAAGGTGCATCATTGGTCACGTTGGCAAAACTGTCTCTACGAGTAGGTCTCCTGTAGTACTCTCTTTGAATCACGATACACATTAAACAACCAACTTGTGACTTTAAAGTCACGTTGTATTGTTCACGAGAAACAATGACAATTAATTTAGATTGTTTATTTGTTTTCATTCTAATTTATAGGAAAGAGTATTCTTTCTTCAATTCGAACTGAAAGTTATTTCACTTTTCCATAAAAACCAACCTGTGAAAGTTTCAGCTTATTTCTTTTTGTGTTGTACGAGAAAATAGTAAAATTGCATTGAGACTGTTCGTATATTCAATCCAACGTGAAATTTCTATCTTTGGATGACAGAAATTAATTTTGGAAATTATTAAACTCATTTTACCTTAAACAATAGCACCTGAGACAAATATTTCAAGGGACGTTTGATACCATCAACTTTACACCAAGTATTAAGTGTAAAACTGTCATCATTTCTGTTCTTCAAGAAAGATTACCAATAGGACTAGTGCATGTATAGTACGTAGCTTTAAGGAATAGGCATATACAGTATGCGAACAACAGCAGAGGAGTGACCTAACAAGGACGACATCGTATCATGTAGGTTGATGGAAGCAGTCAGCATACTAAACTACTACCAGTAGGCTACATATACTGCAAACTCGATTTAACATGAAATAATTGGTAAGAAGGTGCCGAATTTTCTGTTCTAGCATCATACCCAGGGGGCAAACCCCCACATTTGCTTGCAAACTGACCTGTCGAGTTATAAAAACGTGTCATATATGGATGGATTCTATGGACCATAGGCAACATCCCTAGGGTGGACACGTTTTTCAATCAGCTGCACGGGGATTGTTAGAGGGGGGGGGGCAAAGTTGAGCCCCTCAAAGCCAATTTTTACCAGATAAGTGTCACATATATTGCAGATAACATACAAATACACCATCTGTTTATGAAACGTACTTAGAAGGATAATGCTCAATAATTACCTGAAGGGTTTGAAGGGGTGGGGTGGGGCCACAGTATGGGGTGGGTGGGGGCTAGATGGGGTCGGTACATATAACATATATATGGTGTGTTTGGTGTCATATTTCATCACATTTTATAAGCATTCTACCAGAAATGAAGCAGCTACATGTACCATCGACAGCTCCAGATGTATATGATTCATTCCTCAATGGTAACTTTGTTGCCAGGCATGCCAGTGGTAGTCATAATGCAGTATCTCCTGACATGCTTCTGGAACAAACATATAATGCAGATGCCAAGGAAGTGAGTGGTCTGGGCGCAATCACCACGAATGAAGCTGCTAGGACCAAATGGGTGTATACCAAACCTTTAACAGCAGCTGCCTCTTTCCAGTTGAAATCCATGTTAGATTTGAATGCAGAGACGCAAAATCCTCACCATGAGGCTGGCAAGGCACGGATAGCAAAGGATGCAGCACTGGTAGATAATGTCATACAAAGCATTGACAAAAATCCATTTTCTGCAGCAGACCAGGAACACCTTATCAATGTCTCTACTGGACAGATCGCAAATGCCGATGTTCAAAGTCATCTGACTAAAGTCAAGGAGACAGGCCAACTTGCACTGGAGAAATCCATCAGAGAAGACAAGAAGGACATTGTGAAGTTGAAAACACTTTATACACAGAACAAGTCAAAGAAGTCAGCGAAGAAAGAACAACAGACCAAGAGCAAGGAAGTCACTGCTCTCTTAAGACTTGTAAAGAGTAATGCGAGTGAAGGACATGATGGTGATATGGATATAACTGATTTCATCGGAAATCATGAATGCACAGACTTCCCTCCATCGTTATTTGATGATCGAGGTCAAATGAGATCTACCAACACAAAATCTTCCCTTGTGAAAGCTCTAAAGACAGAAACTGAAGTACAACCTGCTGAAGATATTCCTCAACCAACCGGTTCCACAATGAGCACCAGCGTCATTGTTGATGCAATGTCGGTCATTCGGAAGTGGTCATTTGTCAAAGATACTCCATTTCCAGATATTGCTGACCATTACAGAAGATTACTTCTTACCAATCTACCTACAGATACCAAGAGTGTGCATTTTTGTTGCGACAGATATTATGCCAACAGCCTAAAGACCGCTGAGCGTGCCAGACGGGCAGAAACAGGAGGAAAGGTGTATGAAGTAAGTGGCCAGTTTCGAGCTCCTGATCCCAAAGCATTCTTCAGTGTATCTGAAAATAAAGCAGCCTTACTTGAGTACCTCTGTGAGAAGTGGGTTAGTGATGAGAGAGTCAACCTACTGCTTGGATCAATGAAGTTGTTTCTTTCGGGAGGCTTCCGAGATGTAAGCAAAAGTGTCCTGCTGACCAATGGGGATGAATCTCCAGTTGCAGAACTCCAGTCAATGCACGAAGAAGCAGATACGCGACTATTGCTTCATACAATCTATGCTACCCAAGTGGAGGGTATAAAGCGGGTAGTTATCTATGCCAATGACACTGATGTAGTTGTGTTATGTGTCTACTACTTCAAGACCAAGCTTCAGGAAATGGGGTTGGAAGAATTGTGGATGAAGACTCAACAGGATAGCTATCTCCCAATTCATGAAATAGCTAGGAGGCTAGATGCAGATTTGTGTCAAGCTCTTCCACTAATCCACAGTCTCAGTGGACGAGATATTACTAGCTACCCTTTCTTCATTGGAAAGACGACATGGTTACAGAAGAGCAAGACTGTGCCACTGGATCACCTTGCAAGTTTTGCTGAGGTCGACCATAACCTGACAGATGATATCATTGACCAAGCTAGGCAGCTGTTCATCGCAGTCTACTCTTCAAGAGATGAAATCTCCAGGTTTGATAGTCTTGCAGAACTCAGGGCTCATAAATTTCTTAAGAGTGATACTACTGACTTAAGGAGGTTACCACCAACAGAGGATGCATTTCGTCTCCATCTGGAAAGAGCAGCATATGCATGCATAGTAGATAAAACGGCACATATTGCAAATCCAGTCCTTCCAGAGCCACTAGAATATGGATGGACCTCAGAGGGAGACAATGTAGTTCCACAACAAATGAGAAATGCTGCATGGCCAAAAGATGTTTCCAACGGAACCAACTGTTCATGCAAGAAAGGATGCCAGAGAAACTGCAGATGTACCAAGGCATCTAGACGCTGCAATATTGGCTGTCTTTGCAGAGGTCATCCTGATACCTGTAGTCGAGCAAAGATGCAAGAAGAGTTAGAAATGGAACTGGCAGGTGAAAGCGAGTGTAGTGAGGATGAAGAATCTGAAAGCTCAGCGGAAGAAATTGAAGACTCGGAGGAAAGTTACAGATAAGGTATCATTTGGATTGATTTGCGTCTTTGTGACAGGGACATGCTCAGAGTTAGATGGAGTTTTGTGAAATGTCCGATTCCATGTCTTGTCACTAAAAAGTTAAAAAGACAATGGTTTAAATATGATGTAAATACAAGCTTGGCATGAAAAGCATACTGAATTATAAGCTTCTAAAAACAATGTTAGCTTTTAAAAAGTTTCTACAAAAATAGGAATGATAATCAGCTTGACAATTTCATATTAACCAGCACCACATATCTTCAATCAAGTGTAACTTTTCACAGGTTGATAAAATGATGAAATCAACATCACGTTCATTTTTCAAAATTAAATTTCCTTTCATTTGAGACCAAACTTGATATACTTTGAGCAAAATTTACTAAAGTAGACCCCCTCACAAGTGACACCCCCTCACAAGTGACCCCCCCTCTTGTAGGCCTCGTGCACCAGATTGATTTACGTGTCCACCCTGTGGGTGTTCATTTGACCCCACTGAACTGTTTGACACCCATGAAGTTTTTATAACTTAGCGATGCAGGGTGACCTTGCTTGCCCCCTGGGTATCATGGAGTTTTCATCAATCATCCCATTAGAATTGAATCATCAGTCGCGTATACATTTAACGGATTAATCTTGTTGGTTTGTTTAAGATAACATTATAGGATCTAGCCCTACTAACATATACCTATATGCTTTGTTGGAACATCTTTACTTTATTTAGCGAATAGTGAAAAGCTTGTATTCATGTGTTGTTTCATGCATACAATTTAACCCTTTCGATCCCACGGGCTCTAAAAAGAGCCTTTGTTGTGATACGCTTCGATCCCGTGGGCTCTGAAAAGGTGCTGGGAATAGGCATGCCCTTGACGACCACGGCTACTTAATTCACCACCTGAAAATGCTCGAGTGGTTTTGGGGGTTGGCGCCCTCTATTGACAGGAATGAAGTGTATAAAAGTTTATGAAAAGAAAAAGTGCGTCACTTTTTGCGGTTCCCGGTGCTAGCGTCCACTGGCTTCCACAACGGTCAGTTTTTAGTTGCAATCATGATGGAAACGGACATAAATGATGGCATTTGGGCTGAGATTTTGGCAGACAGTGGCTCAGAATCAGATGACGAAGTAACGGATGACGACAGCACATTAGAACTAAAACTTCCAGCGGAATTCGTTCAAGAGGTAGGCCTAAATCACAGTAAAAATGAATAACTAACACTAGTAACAGTTAACGTTACTCTTCCTGGCCCAATGCCAATTAATGTAATTCACTTATTTTCCTAGGCTATAGCGTAAATATTGGATGCAATTTTTTATATGCTCAAGGGGTTACAACTGTTGGAGTTGATGAATGTAAATTTAGAAAATGGATCCCTTTAATAGGATTGACCAAATCCCCACCCCCTGGACTGGGTCAAAAAAGTCAAGTGAAAATGTACAATTTTTAGTAGTTTGTTGGGGTTTGTATTCATTGAAACAGCAAGTTGATGTATAGATATAGCATAGAAATTTTAACATCCACCCATAGCCGGTCGTGCTGTTTAGCGTCAACAGGCTGAAAATGCACTCTTAGTCTCAAGCTTCCAAAAGAATATCATCGTATTCGAAAGGCCCTTATATGTCGTATTATGCAAGAAGTTGGGGGAATTCACATTCACAATCCCACATTAAAACGAAAATTTATCGACAATGAGTTTTGGAGAGTGGATGGAAGCTGCCATATTTCTTTTCTCAGCACAATATTCATTTTGCGCATGACCCCCTGTGGCCTGTGCACATGCAGCAAAGTAGCATTGAGATATTGTATTTACAAAGGACCGAGATTAATCCTCCTTTGCCTTGTTTTTCTGTTGCAGCCTACCTACCAAGGTGACAGCCGGCCAAGATCAAAGCCGGCGGAGGTTTTAGCCGGTATTTGTTTGCCGGATTTTAATGCCCTTCGCTTTCGCGACCCCGATTTATTCGTGGCAGGTAGTTTGCACGAACAACGGGACTTTTGGGACCTCGTTTTGGCCGAATGCCCAGGAATAAATGCACAAATTGGGACTTGGTTACACGGTGGTGTAGATTTGTACGAGTTTTTCCAGCCCTTCCAGGGGACATACCGGGGCCGAAATTTTAAATCAGACACACCGCCTCACATGTATTTTCCGAACGCTCCCGTCTGCAGGCAGTATGTTCATTTTATTAATGACACTATTATAAAGCGCTTGATAGAGGGTTCAGTGGAGCTTCTAGGGGCAGTAAACGAGGTATCGCCCCCTAGGTGTGTAAATGCCCTATCGGTGGAACCGAGCAAGCCCAGACTAATACTGTCCATGAAAGGTCCAAATCTTTGGTGTAAAGACACGCCCTTCAAACTGGTGCCCTTGGGAGATATTGCCAAATCCATAAATAAAGGAGGTTTTCTTCTCTGCAACTGACGATGCCCAAGGTTACAAGCAAATCTTCCTCACTGAAAGGTCAAAAACTTTTTGCGGCTTTGAATGGGCGGGGTTCTTCTTTGTGGATTCAACGTTGCCGTTTGGCTTTAAGAATAGTGCTTATATTTATTCTACTATGGGGTTTTGTCTATCAAACTGGCTAAAAAACAGGGGAATTCATACAGAAGTCTGGATTGACGATCGCTTTGTTGGGGAAGCCTATAGGAATTGAAGCACACAACAAAAAACAAACAAAAAATGTGTTTTGATTATTAATTGCAGAGACCGTTGGGTGCCGGTGAAGAGGAGGCCTACAAGAGGGCGTCACGGGCTTTGTACGTGGTGTGCTACATGCAATCTAAATTGGGCTATTTCATTAACCTAAAGAAAAGTCAGTTGCAGCCTGTTTCGCGAATGGTCCATTTGGGTTTAGGCATCTGCTCAAAATCCTTGTCATTTTGGTTACCGGAGAAAAAGAAAGCTGTATTCGCCAGAGTGAGAGAGGATATTCTGTCTGGGGAGGGAGTGCATTTGAAGACCATACAGCGTTTCATTGGGAAGTGTCAGAGCTTTGTACTAGTGTTCCCGGCTGCCCGGCTGTTTGTGCGGAAGTGTTGCGCCTTTACGGCCAAACTAGATGATGTCGCACTGGTACCCTTGCCGCAGCCAGTACGGGATGAGGTTCTCTTCTGGCGGTTCATTGATTCTGTTTCGGAGCCAATCCCTTGGAGGCAAGAGCGACATCTAACATTGCGGCTTAGTTCAGACGCGTCAGGCTACAGATGGGGCGGTGTGCTTTCGCTCGAAAAGGAAGAAGTCTCCTTCGGAGATTACTGGCCACCAGAGGTACAGACGTCAAGGGATATATGCTACAAGGAGGCCTTGGCCCTTTATTTTGTCCTCATCTCAGTGATGGACCATTTATGGGACAGAAGGGTAGATGTTCAGGTGGACGCTGAAAGCCTATATCATGCATGGTCTGGTCTGAAGGCGAGGTCGACTGCTCTTGCGAGGGTCTTGAGACTCATATTTGCGTTCACTCTGGAGGCTAATTTTGATCTGCGGCTCCAGTGGGTGCCCTCTAGCGAAAATTCAGCCGATGCCCCCTCCAGGATGCTGTCCATGGCAGACTCACGACTGCCTCCCTCCCTATGGCGTTTCCTCCAAAAAGAGTTTGGGGGCGATACTGGGTTCACATGGGACCTCATGGCCTTGCCGTCAAATGTACCGAAAGGGAGAGCAGGACTTCCTCTAAAAATTTTCTCCAGATATCCAGTTCAAGGCACTGCGGGTGTGAATGTGTTTGCTCAGCCTTGCCCTAGAGGGGAGGTGTTGTATGTATTCCCCCCTTCGTCCTTATCCCTTCACTTCTTCGGCTGTTGCGTGAGTGGGGAAACGTATCTGTGACGCTAGTTGTCCCAAGGCACTATCATCCCAGGCCTTGGTGGCCACATGTGAGGGCATCTGCTCGGAAGTCGCTGCGTCTAAGTGAGGCGGGTCAGAAGGGAGTCATCGAGGTACCCTCCCATCAGGGTTATGTGCCCAACGCCGAGGGGTTTCCGTTTGAGCTCTGGGCGTTCAGCTGTTATTTTCCCCCAGGGCCCAACTTACATTATGAGGTGCGTGCCATGACCAATAAGAAGTCAATCTTACTAGTGTCGGACTCCATGTTCAAGGGTATTACCAAGTTTGCTTGGCCGTCCTTCTTAAAGGTCGAGGTAAATGTATATGGTGGGGCAAAGATGGCAGCTCTATGCAGGATCTTAGCATCGTCATGTCGAGTACAGAAGCTGGATGTTGCTGTTTTGCATGGCGGTGTTAATGACATCAGTAAGGCAAAAAGCACGGCTGGAGCTGAGGAGCTACTGGTAGTCTTCAAGGCCGCGTCCAGGCAGTTACGGGTCCAAAATCCAGAGGTTCATTTCGTGCTGTCAGGGATTTGCCAGACACGAAACTTTGTCGTCAATCGCCAGATAGCCGTTCTGAATTCAACACTCAAGGAACTATGTGATGGTTCCGGCTGGCATTTTCTGTCGAACGATCACATTTACCAGAACGACCTTAAAGACCAGGTGCATCTGACAGTGGGGGGCAGCTTGAAACTTCATCGTCGTTTGCAGATGTGCCTAAGGTACATTTGTGGTGGACGCGTGGGGGTATCCGTACATCTGGAGGCAGAGCAACCTTTAGTCTCATCACCTTAACTTGAGATTAATCTGCCGTTGGGGTCTTACATTTGACACGTTTTCCTTTTAATGCAGCTGACTAGAGTGAAGACCAGGCTGGTGGAGCTGAACCGCAAACTGGACGAACGTCCCTACAACAAGCAAAAGAGCCGTTTGGTGAACACTTTCGATATATTTCTAAAGGATAATCATCATTCGGGTTACTATACCGATGGCTACAGCCTGGAAACAGCAACTCCAGAGGATATTACAAAATTTTAGTAGAGCGAGATGCGAAAGGGAAGACTCAAGTGCACGTTGTGGGTTGTCCTAATCTAGGGAGACAAGGATCCCACGGATGTGGGTGTCAAAGCTATCTGGCAGCGGGGACGGTGGATTCATACATCGGGCAATTTAGAGCACACTTTAATTCGCTTGGCAGTAGACAGCCGTGGATCCCAAGAACCAAGGAGGGAAACCCATGCATATCAGAGCGGGTCAAAAGATATTTAAAAGCCATCCGATTGGAGCAAGCGGAGGCGCACGTCACACCTAGACAAGCTGTCCCAATATTTTCTGACAAGATGCGATGGTTGGTTGGTGAGATTCGGGGGCGTATTGCGGGTTTGGTGGAAGCGGAGGAGCCAAGTTTCATCAAGCACTACATTCTTCACAGGGATCTGGCGTTTTTTCTCTCTCTTTGGTGGGCCGGGGATAGGGCGGCGGACTTAGGCCGCGCAAAAACATGTGGGGTGACAGGGATTTGCTGCTAAATCACACCATTGGCAAGACAGTGAGAGAGGGAGGCTCTTCTTTTATTATCCTACCAAAGTTAGACGAGGGGGAGATGGATCCGGCTGGAGCAATTGATAGTATGGTCGCCATGACACGCGTGCATGGATTTGACTTGACTGGAGGTTATCTCTTTCGCCCATGTACACCAGATCGACGGTTCTTGGCAAATAAGCCGTTCACTGGAAACAATCCCAACAATCGGCTAAAACTGTATTTCTCCGCTTCTTCGGATCCCAGTGACCGCGTCCTAAGGGCGCATGGTGGTAGGGTCGGAGTTGCCACCACTCTGAGGGTTTTAGGAGCGTCGGAACAGCAGGTGATGGACCATTGTAGGTGGGCTACGCGTCGAACTTTCAAACACTACACGGAGGTTGAACGCGTCACAAGGCGTTCCGGTACGGTTCAATTGCTTCGGGACGCAGTATACACTGATGTTGGAGGTGGCCAGGCTTCGGCTTCGGACCATGCCGGGGAATTCTATCGCCGGTTAAATTCTGGCTTCAAAGTGGAAGCGGCATTTCAAGCACCAGATGTCGCCTGTGAATCAGCAGGCCTGCGGATTAGTTGAGTTTTCAAGTCTAGAGCACAAAGATGATAGATAAAGAAAATAAATAGTCAAACAAGTAAATCAATTAGGCAAATATATAAAAAGTATGAAATAAATTAAACTAAGCTTGGCAGGTGAAAGTGGTTCATTATTGTAATAGTCAGCATCAGATTACCAGGCCTTTAGAAGTGGGTTGAGATACGGGAGGGGTCGAAGGGTTACCCTGGGGGGCAAGTGTGGGGTCCGGCGGGAGGCGGAGCGAAGCTTCGTTTCTACCCAATTGTAGAAGCCAGAGCCCGAGAAGAATGCAGTGATGCAAATAGTAAGCTATGCAGACTTATTTCACAAAGTCGAATTCTTTAACTTTGTCTTTTTAGGACAAATCCAACCACTACGTAGTAGTGTTCCATAAGTTTTTGCCAGGTATGCGGGGATGACTTGTCCTTTCTCTATGATCCAACCAACCTTTCTCTATGATCAAACTGAGATACTATAAATTTCAAGGACTACGGTAAGCTCGGGCTTTATACTCCCCATGGGAGCTGATAAAGATGAATTATAATGACCCAATGACCAGGGGCAAATTATGTAGAGTGCATTGAGACTTTATTTGGAATGCGTTTTGTAAGAAATAAATAATATTTCCACTTATTGTGTAAATTGTATGATCACCTCAGATTGAAGTAACATTGTCTTGTACATGTACTTTGTTTTTGTCGACAATTCTACTGTCAGGTGCATTTTATTTGTACCATATTTACTCTATGATTAGCATAAAGTAAACCAACCTTTGATCCATCT
This sequence comes from Zoroaster sp. YZ-2022, assembly GCA_029582265.1. Taxonomy (NCBI): domain Eukaryota; kingdom Metazoa; phylum Echinodermata; class Asteroidea; order Forcipulatida; family Zoroasteridae; genus Zoroaster; species Zoroaster sp. YZ-2022. The sequence goes on along the minus strand of CM055834.1, from coordinate 9,524,142 downwards.
GATCTATAAATATCGATGTTCCTCCACTTAAAGGAACAATATCTTCACTATCATACCAGACTTGGAATTGGTGTCCTAGTTTAATATAAACACAGTGACTGGAAATTACGGACTCATTTAGCAATATGACCTTATCATGTTGTATATAATTTTTAGTCACTGACTCAATCTAAACCTACAATGCGTTATCGTTCATGGTTGAATAAGACATTGTTTTCCATATCTTGCTCAAATGACAAGATTGTACTTCCAGAACTGCGTGCAAATTTTTTTTTTTTAAAGTAAACACAAAATAGCGTCTGGTCGGACCATAGTTCAATGATTGGGTGGACGTATATGCGGGTGGACAACTATACATCGTCCAATCACAGTGACAGCCTATACATAGCGTGCCAATGGACATAGCGTGCCAATGAACCTTTGAACCAACTCTTGTTCTATAAATGACTGTTTCTCCACTTGGCATCTGAATGTTGGCTCTTATTCTGAAGTTCGATGTGATCCATGCAAAGCATTTTGGTAATTCTATTCTTTCATTAAGAAAAATAGTTAAAAATTTGTAAAATGACGACGAGTCGTACTTTGTTTTTATTCCTGGTCGTTCCTGCCGTTTTCTCCGTTTGTATTTACGGACCGACGGCTGTCTATCAAGGCGTCCTGGCATCAGTTGATGGTGTAGGCCCTATACCTGTACGGTAGTAGCACCTTCACAGATGTCATATTCTCTATAAGCCATGCACAAACATATATCTACATTTGTTTCTTGTTGATAGTTGCTCTGCTGTCTGTGTTGATGTACTACGGACACATTGCTTACAATTTCATCATCAAACCATGTGAATTTTATGGGAATGAAGCAAATGTAGCGTACAATATCAAGAAATTACCTCCGAGAATGAAAGAAAACGCCATCCAAGATATGAAACGTGCACGGAAGCTCGGAGAGATTCCACCCGTTTACCCCAACGGCTGGTTCGCGGTGCTCAGGTCTGACGAAGTCAAGATAGGAGAAACTAAAAGTGTTCATGTTCTAGGTAATCAGTAGTACTCCTACATTACAAACATATTTCAGCTACTCATCTGAATTTTACATAAACAATTACTGTGAATTAAAAAAGTGGTTTTACAAGACAAATTACTGCTTTCGACTTTAGTGATTAAGAACAGAGCACTCGAAGACACAAGTGGAATCATACTTAAATTATAATCAATTTTCAAATCCTTTATATACAGGTATGACCCTTGCAGTATTCCGTGGGGAGAGTGGTCAGTCGTACATAGTAGATGCATACTGTCCCCATCTTGGAGCTAATCTAGGGGTAGGTGGTACAGTGGACGGAGACTGCATTGCCTGTCCTTTTCATGGTTGGACATTCCGTGGGGAAGATGGCAAATGCGTCAAGATTGCATACGCGGACAAAGGTGAACCAAATTTTAGGAAATTGTTCTTACGGTGTTGTATTAACCATAAACAAAATGCAAATCATTTATTTGAGTAGAAAATTATGAATTATATATGCTTTTATGATATGCATATATTTCTTAATTAGTCTGGTCTCAATGTACACTCACTGGCCATAAGTATTGCAACACACACCAAAGTTCAGTTTGGAGAACTGTGTTACAATAATTTATTTTATTTTATTTACACTACTTAAGACTTCTTGAAAGTGCCTGTGTTTTGAAGTCAATGTTCTTTTTTACTGTTCTTGCTCGGAAATTATGTAATACGTACACGATCGATGAAATCAGATTAGATGATCATCTCACCTGTTACTGTAAACTGTGTAAAGTGCTAATTTTAAGCATGTTGCAATACTTTTGGCCAGTGAGTGTATGTAGTATTACGTGATTCCATGTCCAAGTCGTTGTCTGTCGTAGGGAAATGGAAAACAGCGTCATGCTTCACTGTTCCCCATTGTTATAATATTTTGTTGACTCTTTCATATGTTCAAGTGAATGACTCCTATTAACACCATTGTAATCAAGATGAATTGTTACTAACATTTAAATAATATTGTAGCCTATATATAACTAACTAATTCGTCGTTCAAGCTTAAACTTATTTGCATTAACGGTTATTTATTTGATCGCACAGTGCCCGAATTTTGCAAGGTAAAAACGCATCGTTCTCTAGAGATCAACCATTTGATAATGATATGGTACCACGCTGAAGGACAAGAGCCTTCGTGGTTTCCCCCTGAGATCGAGGAAATCAAGAATGGTAAATGGATGTGCCATGGCTTCTGTGTATCGTACTTTCATGGCCATGCCCAGGTAAAGTGATCGATTTCCAAGTTCTAGCATTAATAGACTGAAACTGTCATAATTTGTATTGCCTATACATACTTTTGGCAAACTACTTTCAAATATCATACATTGTACCGATAGGGAAGGTACACCATTGGTTATGATGGCAAAACTGCTTCTATAAGTACGCTTAATACTCTCTTTGAATTAAACAAACGTGAAAGTTGTTTTGTAAATTAGGAAAGAGAACTGTTTCCTTAATTCGAACTGGAACTCATTCCATGATACCTTGAATGTTTAATATAATGAGATGGTTTCTAATATAAATATATAATGGCTTATCCACCCTTCAAATGAACTGCCTGAAATCTACCCTGGGATCCTCAAAGCCAGAGGGTTGGATTTGTTGTAACGTGAAAATGATGTTTACCCATCCTCAATTCATATGACAATTAATGTGACAATGCGGCCAGGGTCGATTAACGGCGGCCAGGGAAGAGGCGGGGTTAAAACTAATGGGTACAATGTCTTGCAGGATGTCTCAGAGAACCATGGGGACCCGGAACACTTGAATTACCTGCATGCTCCGTAAGTTATTTCACTTTCTTTTCGGTAAACAACATTGCTGTTGCTGCTGGTGTTGCTGCTGCCGCCGCTGCTCTGCTGCTGCTGGTGTTTTTGTTCTTGCTGTTCTTGTTGTTCTTGTTGTTCGTGCTGTTGCTGTTCTTCTTGCAGTTGTTGTTCATGCTGTTGTTGTTCTTGCTGTTTTGTTCTTATTCTTGTTTTTGTTCTTGTTCGTGCTGTTGTTCTTCTTCTTGATATTCTTGTACTTGTTCTTGTTGTTCGTGCTGTTCTTGTTCTTGTTCTTGTTCTTGTTCTTGTTCTTGGTCGAGCGGTTTAGTGCATCAGATTTGTGTTCTGATGGCTGAGTCGTCAGAATGTGGGTTCGAATCCCAACTGCGACCATAGTGCTTGTGTCCTTGAGCAAGACACTTTACCATAATTGCTTCTCTCCACCCAGGGGTAAATGGGTACCTGTGAGGGCAGAGTTGGTTATTGTGTTTGATTAGCCCTATATGCGCTGTAATGGCAGCAATTGAGCTGTATACTCCCCATGGAGCTGAGATGGTTTCAGGAATGATTTATGAGCCTGATGAGCAGGGGTAATAATATAATGCGCCTTGAGCACCAGTTTGGTGGATACGTGCGCTACATAAGTCCACATTATTGTTCTTGTTCTTGTTCTTGTTCTTGCTGTTCTTGTTCTTGCTGTTCTTGTTGTTCTTGTTCTTGTTCTTGCTGTTCTTGTTCTTGCTGTTCTTGTTCTTGTTCTTGCTGTTCTTGTTGTTCTTGTTCTTGTTCTTGTTCTTGCTGTTCTTGTTCTTGTTCTTGCTGTTCTTGTTCTTGCTGTTCTTGTTCTTGTTCTTGTTCTTGTTCTTGCTGTTCTTGTTTTTGCTGTTCTTGTTCTTGTTCTTGCTGTTCTTGTTCTTGTTCTTGTTCTTGTTCTTGTTGTTCTTGTTCGTGCTGTTCTTGTTCTTGTTCTTGTTCTTGTTCTTGTTCTTGTTGTTCTTGTTCGTGCTGTTCTTGTTCTTGCTGTACTTGTTCTTGTTCTTGCTGTACTTGTTCTTGTTCTTGTTCTTGTTCTTGCTGTTCTTGTTCTTGTTCTTGCTGTTCTTGTTCTTGTTCTTGCTGTTCTTGTTCTTATTGTTCTTGTTTTTGTTCTTGCTCTTGCTGCTGCTGCTGCTGCTGTTGCTGCTGTTGTTGCTGCTGTTGCTGCTGCTGTTGCTGTTGCTGCTGCTGTTGCTGCTGCTGCTGTTGCTGCTGCTGTTGTTGCTATTGCTGTTGCTGTTGCTGTTGTTGTTAATTTAACGAAATACATTATCATTTTAGGCAAATGTCTTTGAAAGGAGCATTCTGGAACAATGTGACTTGGAATGTTCACCCCACGGAGAAGCACATCAATGTCAGCGTCATGCCACTCCACGCAGACAAGCCTTCGTGGTTTCAAAAGAAATACAGCATCACTTGGTATTCAGAACAGGTGTGAGAAAAAACAATTTTATTTAAATTATTTAAGATGTTAACTGGCACATTGTATTACTATACATTGTATTACTATATATATATATATATATATATATATATATATATATATATATATATATATATATATATATATATATATATATATATATATATATATATATATATATATATATATATATATAGTTAAACCAACACACATATATATATGTGTGTGTGTGTGTGTGTGTGTTGGTTTAACTTTACATCTAGTTTAAATCTTATTAAAACAGATTGGACCAAGCCTCAACTACCTTCACGAGCTCGTCGATGGGGTAAAGAATGATCATGTCTTTATCGTAACCACCATACCAGTTGGTCCCATGAGGCAGAAATACATGACCGTAGGTTACTCAGGCAAGGGTATCTTCAGCAGAATAAAAACCAAGATTTTTATTAACGGTTTCCTAGAAGTAGTAAGTATGATTTTCAAGTTCAAATTTCTTTAAAACCAGTTCAGATGAAAAATCGCATTATGATTATTAGTTGACACAAAATATTGTTTTAACTTTCAAACGGATTTAGTGAACAGACGAATTAACTATGGTAAAAATGTAAGAATACATGCGTACAACGTATTAAATCAAATCAAATAACAAGAACAAACCTCTATCCCTTTGATGTTAATGATTATTGTCTTTAATGTTATTGTGATTCCATTTTTTTGTCCTACCATTGGTAACGTTTTGTTCAAACGATTTTTCTGATATAAATTAGGTTGGTCATGATATTCCGATTTGGGCCAACAAAACGTACGAGTCCACGCCGCCATTCGTGAAGGAGGATCACTTTATTAGTAAACACCGACGGTGGTATTCCCAATTCTACTCCAAGAACAGTCCAAGGTACAGCCCCAGAGACTCAATCGAATGGTGAAAGTGTACTCTTCAGAATTCTACCGTTTGTTATGGGATCATAATGTAACCTGGCACATAATATATCGTCCATGTACGTAATTAGCCGCACTCGTGAAATGATGCACTTACCTTTGGCTTAGCATTTCTAGGAAAATGTACCAAACTATGGCATATTACTGGTTGCATAAACTTATCTAAGTCATGCTTACAAAAATAAAAAATCATAGTGAAATTGTATGATTTATGAAATTTTATGATTGTGCAATTTATACCACAATTTATACCACGTGTATCTAGTATGGTAAAGTTGGGAGGTATCACGTGATTCCTCATTAGGTAAAAGATTCGCACGTTTAATTGGGAAAATCAACCATCGTTGATTAGTAACATACCTTAATTAGATCCAAATCATATCTTAGTTATTTAATTGCCCAATACAGTTGTACACATTTAAATTAGTTTGACAACATTTTACACATGTGATTAACTCCATGCCCATGGATTATTGAACTGTCAGTAAATTGGCCATGCACCGCAATTTACTAAATTATAAAAGTTAATCTTTATTTAACACTGCCTTGGCAAAGACTGTTTGTGGTTCCCTGTGGTTGATAGAACTACTTCTGTTATAAAATTTAGCAAACGGGTTGTGGATGTCGGCCACCCTGCTGTCTGTAAAATAACATCCACTGGGACCCCTTTGTTAGCTGCAGATGTTGAAGCAGACCGTAAACCATGGGCCTTAAAACCCCAAGTGTCTATACCTGCTTCTGTTAAGCACAGTTTCAACCATCAACCATCGAGCAATGGTAGAAGGACCCACTCCTTGATGCGGAGGGACAAAACCTATGAAAAGTTGATTATTCCTACGAATAGGATATGTACGTTTTAAATACTCTAACAGTGTTCTGATTACACAGAGTTTGCTATCCTGTGGGTATAAGCTGAAAGTATTAAAACTGGCTGAGGCTTGCCTGGTTTAGAAGTCTTGATTGGTTTTGTGATGTTAATCTAACCTGCTTATTTGAAAGCAACATCACTGCAAACCTCACATAAGGACATAATCTGCTGTTGACCATAACAAAGCTGATAAGGCACTACTTGCTGGTTTATTGTGCTGTACACCATTATCCACCAGTGAGGCGAGAAAGTCCAATGCCGAGCTTAAAGGAGCTATATCGTCGCGCCATCTGGCATTAAACGATTCAAATAATTGGAGTGCGCCTCTTGCGCTTCATTTTAGGTTTTGTGCTATTTTTACTCCACACGTTTGTTAGTGGCTGTTCTGGGAATTGGCCTTTCGAAATTACACCCCCTGGAAAACGCACACATGTCCAGCGGTGCGTAAGATCGACATGAGCTAAGAGAAACTCTTATAAACAAGTAGCACACACCTTGGCACTCAGTTATCTAAGAGTAAGATTATTCGACAAAAAAATAAATAAATAAAATAAAAATAAAATATAGGGATTGAGTTTGTAGAAAACAAACTCGGGGTTTTCGAGTGTACATCATATGTGATGACGTCATCACCTAAAGTTGTTAAAAGACAAGAGTTACTTGAGATATGAGTTTTCATAATATATAATTTAAAATGAGATAATGTGCTATAATTAATAATAATAATAATAATAATAATAATAATAATAATAATAATAATAATAATAATAATAATAATAATAATAATAATAATAATAATAATAATAATAATAATAATAATAATAATAATAATAATAATAATAATAATAATAATAATAATAAAGTGCATTTATAAAGCGCTAAAACAATGTTTCTAAGCGCTGTACATAATTAGCATTTAGGTTAAAGCAATTAAACAACAAAAACAAAAAAATCAATGCAAGGCAAAAAAGAAGAAAAAAGAATCAGTTAAATAAAAAGGTCTTGAGCCTAGATTTGAAAGAACCGATAGAGGGCGCATTTCTTACAGCACTTGGAAGACTATTCCACAAACGTGGAGCTGTAATGGCAAATGCCCGGTCACCATATCTTGTCTTGCTTCGCAAGCCAGCACTGAGTAAACCTTGTGATGACCAACGAAGAGAGATGCCTGGATTGTAATCTGAAATAAGTTCCACTAAGTACTTGGGAGCCATACCATTACGTATCTTATAAGTAAGAAGTAAGATCTTAAACCGGATGCGGTCTTCTACTTTTAGCCAGTGTAGTTGGCCCAGAACAGGCGAGATGTGATCACGACGGTTAATATATTAACTTCCGGTTCAGTCACGTGACTGAATTTATACTTCTTGAATTACATATAATTTATAATTACAACCCTGACTTCCAGTTCAATAATGTGGCATCATTCATACTTCACATAATTATTCCTCATAACGTGTCAATTGTGCCAAATTTGGTAAAATTCTGTCTCATGTTTTCTCAAGACAGCAAAAAGTGATTTTTTAAACCTGCCGCTAGAGGGTGCTGTTAAGAGCGATGACGTTACCAAATATATTTTTGAAAAGGGCAAATCCCACTTAACATACAATCACTGGCCAAAAGTATTGCAACATGCTCAAAAAAGCACTTTACAATAACAGGTGAGATGATCATTTAATCTGATTTCATCGATCGTGTATTACATAATTTCTGAGCAAGAACAGTAAAAAAGAACATTGACTTCAAAACACAGGCACTTTCAAGAAGTCTTAAGTAGTGTAAATAAAATAAAATAAATTATTGTAACACAGTTCTCCAAACTGAACCTTGATGTGTGTTGCAATACTTATGGCCAGTGAGTGTATAAACCTGGATTTGTTTTCGAATACCCTTTCAAATTTGCGTCCGGTTTGGACTGGAAGTATGGGTCAAAATAGGGTCATATCTGTGTATCAAATGTCGACTCCTCCATGTTCTGTATGATTATGAAGGAATCAAGAAATTATATATTGTGGTTCACGAGATATAAAATATAATGTTTTAATTAGGTGTTCGTGCTTTTGCACGAACACCTCTTTGAAATTGTTTGGTTTTTATGTGTTCGCGTGCGACAGCCCGAACACCTCTTGAAATTGTTCGGCTTTTTCCTTCTCCTTTTTCTCGATGAGACTTAGCGAACAAAAAAAAACATAGTTCTAAAGTTCACAGAGCCTTCAAACTTGACACATACTTAGACCATAACATGTAGTTGTCAATAAAGTTATGACATAGTTTCAGGTAAAGTTGTGACGTCATGGTGACATAATCAGATATCGAAATACACTAAAATCAAATTTTAATATTTCAAAAAATCATATCTCATGAACCACAAAAGATATTTACACAATCTTTGCATCATCTTACAGATCTTGAATTATGTGACATTTCGTACACAGACATGACCCCAATCTGACCTCTCCTTCCGGCCGAAACCGGAAGTTTAAGTGAAAAAATATTCTGAAGCACTTTTATAGGGTCCATGATATGGTATTTGAACATGCTTTCAGTGGACGAAATTACTGTTGACGACATGTGACCGTTTTAAAAATGTGACTGATGACGTCATCACCTGTCACAGCGCCCTCTGGCGATAGGTTTAGAAAAATAATATCTATTTGGAAAACCATAGGAAATTTGAATATAATTTCTGTGAATAAAGTGACTAGTGACATCTTATCTATTCAAAAATATGTTTGATGACGTCATCAAAGTTCAGAGCACCCCCCTAGCGGCAGTTTTAAAGGGCGCTGTGACAGGTGATGACGTTATCAGTCACATTTTTTAAAAGGTCACATGTCAATAGTAATTTGGTCCACTGAAGGCATGTCCAAGTACCATATCATGTTGGCTGCAGACCATATAAAAGTGCTTCTGAATATTTGTTCACTTAAACTTCCCGTTTCTGTGTACGAAATATCACAAAATACAAGATCTGTAAGATGATGCAAAGATTGTGTAAATATCTTTTGTGGTTCATGATGTGGCGGTATGGACGTGCCCCTTTAAACATTTACATACAATTAATTGCATGTGACCGGAGCGTATCACACAACATGTCACCTACACGCGAGGTCCATGTAATCCTTCCCTTTTATTGTTTTACATTCTTAATTCCACTGTATTTTAAAAATATTAATGATCTAGATGTTTTCTGTTTTCTGTTAATTAAGTTTAATTAATGGATTACATTAAACAATATTTTGCTTATTTTGTTGTACAAATAAAAGTAATCCTCGCGGACTGATTTTGTGTAGAGTCTTTCGCCGGTTTTACAATGAGGTGATCTCTCTCTATTTCTCGCTGTCGTTGGTTGTCACCAGTCATCAAACTATTTGCTGCGGATCTTATCACTTTTTGGAGCGTGATTCCTAGTCCATTTGACTAGAGGCTTGGATCCTTTTCTTTATCTGTATTCTGCCGTTTGCTGGTGAGTTTGATATATGTTCAGATATATTTGAAATGATTGTTTTTGCCATTTTTATTGATTGAGTCATGTTAAGTTTAGTTCGTACATGTAGACCATGCGCGGTCTAGACAACGGCTGTTTGTTGTTCCTTTTTATGTGTATTTTGTATGTATCTGTTTTATTGGACAGACTGGAGAGAGTAGAGAGAGAGGTTGACTTCGTTTATTTGATTTGATATCTGACGAGGTCACCATGACGTCACAACTTTACCTGAAACTATATGTCACAACTTTATTGATAACTACATGTTATGGTCTAAGTAGGTGTCAAGTTTGAAGGATCTGTGAACTTGGCAACTAATGATTTTTTGTTGGATACGTTTCGCGAGGAAGGAGAAGAAAAAAACGAAAAATTCCAACAGGTGTTCGCGCTGTCGCATGAACACTAAAAAACGAACAATTTCAAGAGGTGTTCGCGCTGTAGCTCGAACAACATCAAGAGATGTTTGGGCACTAACTAGCTAGAATGATTATCCTAGCTAGGCACTAACCCAAACACCTAAACAAACCGAATAATTTCAAGAGGTGTTTGCGCTGTAGCTCGAACACCTAAAAAACGTTTTAATGTGTTAAAAATTTCATCTCTTTATGGTGCCAATACACATACACACTGTGCCATGGAATCTTTGTCTGAAAGTGCCATGGAATTGGAGGTTGGCGATATAGAACATTACGCTGGAGAACCTCTAACATGTACACGAGGTACTTACCCATGTACATGTGCACGGCAAAACTACAACGTCTCTTGTCGCTGTGGGACAAAGAAACGGCTGTGCTGCAACAGAATTCCGGTAAGTTATATGTTCATGAATATTGCAAATGCCATTTTCACAATCCGAAAATCAAAGACAAAACTTATCAATTTGATATTTGAATTTCCATGAACAAGAAATATGTTGGTGCCAACAAAAATAGTACAAACTTGAACATACTTTCCTTGTATAGGCCCATAGGATAACTATGTATATGTACGTATAGGGGAGGATTGGGTCTAGAAAATAGAGGCTCATGATAAAAAGACACCAAAAGCCATTGTGATAAAAAAGGAAATGGGAACACCTTTGGGTGGAGGGGACGTGCACCCTTGGATACCCCCTCCCCCTGCCCGCCCTGCTCAGCATTTAGATCCCCACAAAAGTGGAGTCTCCAATATCCCCCTACTGAACCAACCATAATAATCCTGCTGTCCCCCCACCCAAATCAACCAAAATACCTGATCCATTTGTAAACAATGGAGAATATAAATATTCCCTGATAATTATAATGGTTTATATTGTTTTTGTTATTTGTTTTAAATAATTGCCAGGTAGCACAGACTTTGAGGCAGAAAGCGAGGAACTTCGCCAGTGAACTGCTGCTTGCCAGGCAACTGTACAAAGTCAAAATGCGAATATGCTGCAGCTAGCCAAGTCAACTCGAGAGAAGAGATCAAGGTAAGGAAAAAATTTTATAATCAAGTTATTTTTACACCTAGTTATTAAGGTTTTTTGTAACAATACAGGAATTTGCTCATGCTAAAGTGAACAAATGAGTGGCATTATTTTTTAAGAGTGGGGGTTGATTATGAACTTCAATGACTGAGCAAACAATTATGGGGTATGAAAAATGTATTTTTTTAAAACCATTTTTATTATTGAAAATATTATTAGACAACATTGAAACATTATGAAATTCATAATTCAAAATATAAAGTGCGATGTTATTTTTTTTTTTAATATTTGTGAACTTTCAGAAATACATAGCGGAATTGCCGAAGAATCAACTTGAAAAGGTAACGGCAGAACTTTTCCAGCAGCATATGCAGACTTCAGCATATGCAGACTTCATTCTGCAACATCCACATGAAAGCCCCCAACCTCCTAGCCTCCCCCCACACACACACCACGATGCGCATTCTGAATGGTGCAGGTGTGGCAACTGCAGAGAGATGACCACACCAGTTGAAAACAAATGCTGTACTACAGTAGAAGAAAATGCCTGCATCACCCACACGCAACTGTTTACACAATTAATGTTACAGATGCACATGTGCTGGATGTGGCTATGAACTACAGGGCCAATTTATTATTACAGTTATAATTTACTGCAAACAAAGATAACATTACTATAATTAATAAGTAATTTTTTGTCAGAAATTCTTGTTGAATGTGAATGTAACTAGGGACACTTTTGTACATTATTGATTTGTTTACTTGAATTATTTAAGTGTTATCATTTACCTTATTTACTTGTGTCAAAGATCATGATCATTTGGAAACCTATTCATGTCATGAATTACATCTAATAACATATAATTACATCACTTGTATTTTAACAAAAATCAAATAGTGGATGATTGAAAATTTTAATGAATACCTCTGAACATAACACCATCCTCCTTTCAACTGAGCAAACATTTTGATTACTTCAATTACCTTTTTTGCTGAAAATGTTTTCCAAACATTTTTGTATCTAGTCAACAATTTTTAAAACAATTTGGAGAAATTTTTGGTAACTTTGGATTTTTTGGGGGAAATGTCTTAAAAAAATAAATAGCACTGAACCAGTTGTCAATGTTTGTTGTATTTGTAACCCCCTCATTTGATATAGGGTGTTGGGAATAATTGTACATCTCCATCCCCAATTCCTACACCCATTAACCTATATCACTGCTACACATTTTAGAAATTTATTTATGTATAAAAGGGCATTAAAGTAATCAATTTGCAATGACTGTTCTGATACATTGTTGATATTTGTTTGCCTGGTTTTGAAAACGGGACCATATGCATATGTCCATTTTTTTGGGGGGAGTCATCTTGATGAAGTTGTGGGAATCCGTTCAGGGGGCTGCCGAATTTGTTTTGTTCGTAAACAAAACAAAAAAGGGAGAACAAAGTGTACATGAAGTGATATTTCAAGCGGTATTGGGGGTGGGGTATCCCCCTGTTGAGCGACGTTCGAGGTCCAGTACTCCGTTGTACAAATTCAATAATCATCCCCCACTTTTTGAGTTCGACACGGATTTACGCCACTGGTGAAATCTGATTTTATTGGAAGAGTTATGTCACGTATATTATTTATTGGTAATTACGTATATTATTTATTGGTAATTACTGTTATTATTGTGTTTACAATATTTGATACTGTTGAAATAACTCTTATGATGTAACTTTCCATAAAGTACTGCCGTAAAATGTTACGGTCGTGGACTCAATATCGCCATCAGTAGGCTATAGCTGTTTTACTTTTATTTGCTCACGCACAGATGATTTTTGTCTAAATTTATTTCAGTGCATACCACTTTATTTTTTATACAGGAAGGGGCTGGTACATTATTAGGTGTTCGAGCTATGATACAGCAGTTCGCGGAGGGCATTTTGTATTGTAAGCATTGAGCGCCATTTTATATGGACAGCCATCAGTGACCAGAAATTTTAAACATGGTTAGCAAGAGATTCTGCCCACAATTAAACATTTTCACTAATTACAGTATTTAAAACAAACTGGCAGCCGCCCATAGTTTGGCAACCGTAACTATGGCTGTGACGTAGGAAAGTTAGTATATCACTGCATGGGCGGATCCAGAACATTTTTTAGGGGGGGGGAGGGCTGAGAATCAAAAACAATTATTTTTCAGTACTACAAAAATTACAATGAAACTAGATATAAGTTTTTGTCACAACAAAAACAAGGTGTTCGGTCGAAGTTAAAATGGTTACGTCATCAATTCGAAGTGTTGGAGAAGTCAAATGTTAACGTCTGTTGAAGTTCTCGCGAGAAGTTTATTTGAATACAATACAATACTGAATTTAGAAATTATTTTAATATTAAACTTTGACTTCCGGTTTGGACAGGAAGTAAGGTCAAATTGGGGTCACCTTTGTGTAAATACTTTTGACAATTAACAATCTGTACAATGGTACAAAAATTTCAATTTACCTCCTGTGGTTGTTGAGATATGATTTTTTTTAATATTAAACTTTCACTTCCGGTTTGGACAGGAAGTACGGTCAAATTGTGGTATAAATATTTTTTGACAATTAACGATCTGTATAATGGTACAAAATTTGTGAATTTACCTCTTGTGGTTGTTGAGATATGATTTTTTGAAAATATTAAACTTTGACTTCCGGTTTGGACAGGAAGTAAGGTCAAATTGGGGTCACCTTTGTGTAAATATTTTTCGACAATTAACAATCTGTATAATGGTACAAAAATTGTGAATTTACCTCTTGTGGTTGTTGAGATATGATTTTTTTTAAATATTAAACTTTGACTTCCGGTTTGGACAGGAAGTAAGGTCAAATTGGGGTCACCTTTTTGTAAATATTTTTCGACAATTAACGATCTGTACAATGGTACAAAAATTGTGAATTTACCTCTTGTGGTTGTTGAGATATGATTTTTTTAAATGTTAAACTTTGACTTCCGGTTTGGACAGGAAGTAAGGTCAAATTGGGGTCACCTTTGTGTAAATATTTTTCGACAATTAACAATCTGTATAATGGTGCAAAAATTGTGAATTTACCTCTTGTGGTTGTTGAGATATTATTTTTTTTAAATATTAAACTTTGACTTCCGGTTTGGACAGGAAGTAAGGTCAAATTGGTCACCTTTTGTAAATATTTTTTGACAATTAACGATCTGTAAATTGGTACAAAAATTGTGAATTTACCTCTTGTGGTTGTTGAGATATGATTTTTTTAATTGTTAAACTTTGACTTCCGGTTTGGACAGGAAGTAAGGTCAAATTGGGGTCATGTTTTTTGTAAATATTTTTCGACAATTAACAATCTATACAATAGTGCAAAAAATTTCCATTTACCTGTTGTTGTTGTTGAGATATGATTTTTTTAAATATTAAACTTTGACTTCCGGTTTGGACAGGAAGTAAGGTCAAATCGGGGTCACTCACAACTGGAGTTTCATCTACTTGTTAAGTTCTAAGTACATGCCAAGTTTCAAGTTCATGTGAAGTTTGCAAGTATGTGTTTTTTTGCGGACAGACGTCGGGGAGAAGAAGAAGAAGAAGAAGAAGTAAAACTAGATATAATTTTTTGTCACAACAAAAACAAGGTGTTCGGTTGCAGTTAAAATGGTTACGTCATCAATTCGAAGTGTTGGAGAAGTCAAATGTTAACGTCTGTTGAAGTTCTCGCGAGAAGTTTATTTGAATACAATACAATACTGAATTTAGAAATTATTTTAATATTAAACTTTGACTTCCGGTTTGGACAGGAAGTAAGGTCAAATTGGGGTCACCTTTGTGTAAATACTTTCAACAATTAACAATCTGTATAATGGTACAAAAATGTCAATTTACCTCCTGTGGTTGTTGAGATATGATTTTTTTAAATATTAAACTTTCACTTCCGGTTTGGACAGGAAGTAAGGTCAAATTGGGGTATAAATATTTTTTGACAATTAACGATCTGTATAATGGTACAAAAATTGTGAATTTACCTCTTGTGGTTGTTGAGATATGATTGTTTTAAATGTTAAACTTTGACTTCCGGTTTGGACAGGAAGTAAGGTCAAATTGGGGTCACCTTTGTGTAAATATTTTTCGACAATTAACAATCTGTATAATGGTAAAAAAATTGTGAATTTACCTCTTGTGGTTGTTGAGATATTATTTTTTTTAAATATTAAACTTTGACTTCCGGTTTGGACAGGAAGTAAGGTCAAATTGGGGTCACCTTTTTGTAAATATTTTTTGACAATTAATGATCTGTACAATGGTACAAAAATTGTGAATTTACCTCTTGTGGTTGTTGAGATATGATTTATTTAAATATTAAACTTTGACTTCCGGTTTGGACAGGAAGTAAGGTCAAATCGGGGTCACTCACAACTGGAGTTTCATCTACTTGTTAAGTTCTAAGTGCATGCCAAGTTTCAAGTTCATGTGAAGTTTGCAAGTATGTTTTTGTTTGCGGACAAGATGGGGGAGAAGAAGTAAAAAAAAAAAACCGAACAAAAACAATAGGTGTTTCGGGTGCATACCCGAACACCTAAAAAACCGAACAAAAACAATAGGTGTTTCGGGTACATACCCGAACACCTAATAATCAAAGGGAGAGAAAAACAAAGCACACTGTGGGAATGGGACCGGAGTGCGTGCGTTCTCCCCTCCCCTCCCCCCTCTCTCTTTCTCTTTTACGATTTGGGGGGGGGGGGCTACAGCCCCCCCACCCCTGGATCCGCCAATGCACTGGTTAACCGTTCGCGTGCGCTACTGGCTCCATAGTATTAGTAATAACGGTTAGCAATTTTCACTCAAAATTTCTAACAAAATGGCCGCTGATATCTCCTTTTTTCAGGTAGAAAAAGTCTTCATACTTAATGATAAGCGTAGCAAGAGGTTAAAAA
The DNA here is from genome assembly GCA_029582265.1 of Zoroaster sp. YZ-2022. Lineage (NCBI taxonomy): Eukaryota > Metazoa > Echinodermata > Asteroidea > Forcipulatida > Zoroasteridae > Zoroaster > Zoroaster sp. YZ-2022. The sequence continues at coordinate 9,508,195 of CM055834.1, read as the reverse complement.
CATAGGAAAAGGTATGAGATTTGGAAAGTAATGGGCGAGTGGGTGATGTTTGTACAGTAAAATTGAGTAAAGAGGAAGTAAATGGAACCGCGTAAAGCCCAGATCAGAGCTCGCAGCTGATATGACGTACATTTCACCGCTAGAGGGCTACGATGTGCACGAGGCGAGTAGCGAGAACACCTCTTGTTATTGTTCGTTTTTTGTGTTTTTCCTTCTCAGTGTGAATTATCTAACAAAAAACACATAGTTGCAAAGTTCACAGCACTTTGAAACATAGCACATACTTGGACCTTAACATGTAGTTGTATCCTAAGTTGTGACGTCATGGCGAGGTCATCGGATTACACTAAATCAAAGTTTATTTTATTTTTTTAAATCATCTCATGAAATTTTTACTAATTGTTAGACATTTGTTTCTCCCATTTCTCTACGAAATATACCACTGATTTATATATGCTTGTAACTAATGTGTAGGATATGATCTATACCATCATCTAAATATTAGAATTGTTTGGCTCAAGGAAAAATGAACTCTTACCATAAGCATTGCATTTGATCGAAGAGTTGACAACGTGTAGCTTGTGTGTACAAACTTGCAATTTTTGGCGGGTTGTATAACATTTAATAGCCTCTTTGAAACCGCTTCTATGATTGGATATCTAACTTGACATTTCAGAAGTTTCTCCAATCAAACGCATTTTAAGATAAAAATCAGCTTCAATAAAGTGCTAGGGACGTTTTAATAGACAATAAACAACACCCCGGTCAAGAGGCAAAAATATTGACAAAAACAAGCTCGCCCACACAAAAACACACCTTATTTTACTTTTTCAACTTGACTTTGACAGGTCCATTTTAACATAAAAAATAGAACAAAGTATGATAACATAGCTAATAATTTGAAATTACATATTCCGAAGAGAATTTTTTTAAGCAACAAACCATTTAGTCAAGCTACGGCTTAAAACGTGCCGAAAACACGGCGTATTTGCACATTTTCTGGGGGGTTTTGGCTGCTGTGTTTTGGCAAATACGTTTAACTTGACAACAAATCCATGTTTGACTTCAAACTGTATATATAAAATTAGTAATTTTTTTTGTCTCATGAAGTTGAAATTAATTAAAGAATAGCACCCCAGACAAAAAGATTTCAAGGAATGGGCGATACCATCATCACCAAGTATGCCCGAGTTGTTTGTAAAACTGTGATCATTGTTCAGACAAAGAGTGGCTTTAATACTAGCCGGTTATTGGCACCTTCAACAGAGGGCGCTGTAAGCCATTTACCTACTGCATCGAGGCCGTTCGTAATCTTGTTTGGCTAATAATTAAATTTGGTTGCAATAAAAAAAGTAAGTCCCAATTCACTCGCGTAGGATTTGCCACATTTGACAATATTTGTCATCTTGCATGTGCCATCACAAAGACCAGTGTTACTTGAAGGACTATCTATCATAATCAATTTACTTAAGTGAATCAATTAGTAAAACTGTTTAACACACATGCAGCCAAAATAGGAATGAGCTTATAAAAATGTCCATCTAATTGAAAGCCACTAAAAAAAAACATTCATAGCTTGTACAATTGCCTTGGTTTTATTACCTCTAGATGGTATCCATCTGGAGTGAATTATTATCATTATGTAGTGCAATCCACCGGAGTGAGCTGTGAGAATAACAATTACTTTATATAGATGTTACATAATTCAGTTATATTGCAACATGTACGTGACTGACTCTTAGTCATCATTAAGGACCAAAGCCATGGCATTATCTTAAAGGGTGTGTGGAAGCCAATTTGCCAACTGACATTTTTCCCCGCAACCTCGTCATCATTTTTTTTTTTAAGTCTAACTACGAAGGACATTGTTAATATGTAGTAGGTCAACGGGGAAGGCAAAGGAGGGAATCTACCCCTATTTTGCTTCATGTAAATTTAACTGGTGGATCCCATTTGTTAAGACCCTGGGTCCATGCATTCTGTTAACCCATGACTGTTTTCGTTGTTAAGGTCACTCTGTTTTGGCTGCTTATTTAAAGGGACACTCGTCGCGACCAGAGCAGACTTTCAACAAGGCATGGAATCGGTGTCCTAGTTTTAGTAAGACTAAATGCGGTGACACCATGTGAAATTCTCTAATGAGTAGTAATTAGTTCTGAAAAGAACTGGAGGTTACAACTCGACATTTCTCCTGAAGATGATCAGAGCATACTGATCGAAATGTTGATGGTGTCTTACTAATATCCTCTTCATCATGCAAAGCTACAAGTTTTTCTCCTGAAGATCATCAGAGCATACTGATCGAAATGTTGATGGTGTCTTACTAATATCCTCTTCATCATGCAAAGCTACAAGTTTTTCTCCTGAAGATCATCAGAGCATACTGATCGAAATGTTGATGGTGTCTTACTAATATCCTCTTCATCATGCAAAGCTACAAGTTTTTCTCCTGAAGATCATCAGAGCATACTGATCGAAATGTTGATGGTGTCTTACTAATATCCTCTTCATCATGCAAAGCTACAAGTTTTTCTCCTGAAGATCATCAGAGCATACTGATCGAAATGTTGATGGTGTCTTACTAATATCCTCTTCATCATGCAAAGCTACAAGTTTTCTCCTGAAGATCATCAGAGCATACTGATCGAAATGTTGATGGTGTCTTACTAATATCCTCTTCATCATGCAAAGCTACAAGTTTTTCTCCTGAAGATCATCAGAGCATACTGATCGAAATGTTGATGGTGTCTTACTAATATCCTCTTCATCATGCAAAGCTATAAGTTTTTCTCCTGAAGATCATCAGAGCATACTGATCGAAATGTTGATGGTGTCTTACTAATATCCTCTTCATCATGCAAAGCTACAAGTTTTTCTCCTGAAGATCATCAGAGCATACTGATCGAAATGTTGATGGTGTCTTACTAATATCCTCTTCATCATGCAAAGCTACAAGTTTTTCTCCTGAAGATCATCAGAGCATACTGATCGAAATGTTGATGGTGTCTTACTAATATCCTCTTCATCATGCAAAGCTACAAGTTTTTCTCCTGAAGATGATCAGAGCATACTGATCGTAATGTTGATGGTGTCTTACTAATATCCTCTTCATCATGCAAAGCTACAAGTTTTTCTCCTGAAGATGATCAGAGCATACTGATCGAAATGTTGATGGTGTCTTACTAATATCCTCTTCATCATGCAAAGCTACAAGTTTTACCTGTCCTAGTTTTAGATGAACACAGTGACTGAAAAATACTGGCTCATTTATGCAACAGCAACGTTAATATGACCTTATCAGGTGGGGTATTATTTTCAGTCACTGAGTTAATCTAAACCTAGCACTCCGATTCCATGCCCTGTTGATCGTGACAATATGTGACGCGGTATGTCAAAACCAGGCGGAATTGGGCAGAGCTACGAACGGAGGAACAGCTGCAAAATGCCTTGGGGGTGATTTTTTTTTGCGATTTTGAGATTTTTGGAAATTTATGATGCTACAAATGTTTAAAATGTTCTGTAAAAGTTTCTAACTGAAATTTCATCGACAAATTATTTTTTAAATACTTTTGGAGAGGCATTATAATTTTTCACAAAATAAAATCATACTTTCTTTGGTAAATAATGCAATTTCATAACTGAAAAAAGTTTGAAAATCAACTATAGACCAGTTTCTTTGCTCCTGCATGCCCGTTGCTAAGGTAACATTGCTAAGGACCTACTTGTTTTGTTTAAACTCAAACCTTAAAGGGCTATTTCTGAAACTTTAAAGGGCTATTATCTCAGTTTCGATGTTTCGGACAGTCCAATTTCAAATCTTAATAACTTCGCTATGGAATATCCGATTTGAATAAAGTAAGCAGCATTGTAAAGTGCAAGGTCTATATTTTACTAATATTTCAATAACTCAAAATTGACCTCTTGCCCAATTGTGCCTGGTTTTGACATACGGCGTCACATATAGCCCCTTTAACACAATTCAGTATTAGTTTCAAGAAGCTTATATCGACAGAAATACACAAAAAGGGTTCGTCTACATATATAAGATGTCTATATATAAATACGTCTACATATACAAGATGTATCTGTCAATTTTCTACAAACCTTTTTGCCTTTGATAAAAATTCTGCTACATGTAAGGCCACTTACCACTATTTTGCACCTATATTACAGCAGGCCTAGAATTTCATTCTTGTAGGGGGCAAGGCCACTTCCATTGCAATATCAGAATGTCTATGGGTTCATTTTGAAGGGGCACCAAGGCCAGACCAGGGTAATGGAGACCATGACCTCCATGAAATCCATGAAATCCCAGGCCTGTTACGGGTCATTTTGTTTGGTAAGCAGTAAATTCTTTATTTAATTTATAAAACTCATTAAATTCTCATAGGTTCGGAGGAAATGTCAAAACATTTAGATCTTGGTTGTCCCAGCAACAAACTGTTAATGGAATCCCTACGTTAACGACCTACAGGAATTGCCAGGGCATGATCAGAGATGTGGCCAACATGGTTGTCAGCAACAGAAGCAGGTCAGGCAGGTTTTTTTTTTATACGAGATATAAAAAAGTTCAAGTCTGACAGGTCAATTCTCGTCTGGTGACATCACAAATTTGGTCCTGAGTTCATCTTCTTGCTGTTTAAGGTTCCTCTCTAGATCCTTCCTCGCCGACTGGATTTCTTTCAAGTCCGGTTTTCCTGAAGCCTGTTCGACATTGTCGTTGTCTAACAAGGGTGGCCTTTGTTGATTTCTTAGATTACCGTAGATTGCCATCGCCTGGAGAATGAACATGAAGTTTATTTTACATGAGCTTTGTCATAATAATATTCATAATGATATTTCATTCTTATATAGCACATTTCACATAATGTCCCAATGCGCTTTACATTATATCCCCTGGTCTCTGGGCCAATATCATTTCTGTAAACTTTTTCCAACTCTCTGGGGAGTATACAGTCTGTTATGTGCAACCTATTTTGGCTTCATGGCTAATCAAACTATCTCTGCCCTCACAGGTACCCATTTATACTCCTGGGTGAAGAGAAGCAATTACAGTTAAATGTCTTGCTCAGGGACTCAAGCACCACGGTCGCAGCCAGGATTCGAACCCACATACTGATGACTCAGCCATCAGATGCACTTAACCGTTCTACCATGGTACCCCATTAGTTTTCATTTACATCTGCCGATTGGCCAATTTATTCCCAAAAGTTGAAAAAAAACATTATGCTGTCTTCAGCTCCATATTAAACGTCAAAATGGCTTCATGGTATGCTTTATGTTAAGCTCATTAAAGCCTACAACAGTTTTTTCTGGGACAAGCTGTGTTTTTTTCGGATGCCTCAACTGACTTAATTGCCAATGATCAATTTCAAAGCAGAAATCAAAATGTATTTAATTCAAACTTGAACCCCATTTGAAAATTTCAACCCTCCCTCCCCACTCAGATTCCTGGATCCACATCTGCAACTATCCTATTGGTTGCTGGTTGAAGCAAACAATGCAAATAGTAATCATTTTAGTTAGGATATTTAAGAAATAAGGAAATTTGCTTTACCTGTCCGACCATACTACTGACATCTCCCGTGTTCGTTGGTAAAAGAATCGTATTCCCTGTCTTAGCTAGGTGACTAAATGCCGTGACATACTGCTCAGCAACATTCAGAGATGCTGCAGAGTTGCCATCCTGTGGAAAGATATAAAAGCAATTTTTTTTATAAAAGCCACTTTACACCATTGTTTATCTTGAAAAAATAAATAAATGATCCCAGATTTATATAAAATTTAAGTGCAGACGTGGAATTTCACACAGTCCATGCCCTCCGTTGCCCTGGTCTTGGCCTTGGTGCCCCTTAAAAATGTTCCCATAGACATTCTGATATTCTAATAGAAGTGCCCTTTACTCAGGAAAATTGGCCTTGCCCCTACAAGAATGAAATTCCAGGCCTGTAGTGTAGAGTTGATGAGGGTATCAAGCATTCCTTTAAATATATATGTCCGAGGAGCTATTGTTTATTAAAATTAGTGATATGATTTCCAAAATGAATTTCGGTCATCCAAAGACAGGAATTCAACATTGAGTGAATACAACAAATCAGAATGCATTATAAGCTTTTTCTCAATGAAATAAAGCTGAAACTTTCACAGGGTAGATATCCGCTGATCCGCAGACGAGTTGCATGCTTGATAAGACGATTATTAACTAACCTTTTTCCCGATGGCTTCAGCTACACATGAAAGGGCTTCAGCTCGTGCCCGAGCCTTAGCGATGATTGCATTAGCCTCACCGGCCGCCATGTTGATCTGTTCTGTCTGTAAGGCCTCTGAGGCCAAGATCTTGGCTCGTTTCTTTCCCTCTGCTACGTTGATTTCTGATTCTCGAACACCTAGAAATATGTACACAAGAACAAAAGGTAGCATTCATTTACGTACATCTTTCTCTCTGTTAAGTTGATTTCTGATTCTTGAACATCAAGAAACATTTTCACAAGAAGAAACTGAACGTTCGTACAATGTAGAAGAAATGTTAAAATCATGGCTCGAATAAGGAATAAGATTTCCAGCAAAGCATTAACTAACAGAAATCATAAAACTCTTTTGGAAACCGTTCTGTACCATGGGATTGAAATTTAAGACAAAATTGTACTTGATTTAGTTATGAATATCTCAAAATGCAGAGATGCCAACATTGAATTCCAAAAAAGAGTAGCATCTATTGAAAAAAAAATCGCAAAAATCTAACGCTAAAAAATGCATGTCCGGATTTTGGGCAATATCATGCGCCGCACTCGGTGTGAACCCCGCTGGCGGTATAGGGACCAGGGGCAGAGTAAATTGGAGGACAATACTCAATGAAAAAATTATGAAATTATAACAATGCTAGACGTATCTTATCTTAAAAAGCTCACAATAATGATCTTCCGAATTAGTAATCCATGCATCAATCACGTTAGAAATTTTGATTATTAATACTAACTGTTCTCTTTGGAGTCTCGAAGGCAAATAACAAATTGATAGCCTTAGCTAGGCCTAGCGCTAGCCCTAGCTCACCTGGGCCCAATTTCATGGCGCTGCTTACCACAGAATTCTGCGCTTACGGCGCCATAAAAAGCGTGTGATTCTATGCGCCCTAAGCGCAGAATTCCGCAGTAAGCAGTGCCTGCATGCCTGACACTGAGGTCGCACTTGCAAAGAAGCTTCGAGAAATTAAAAGGTAATGCACATGCGCGAGCACAATTATGCGCGCATGTACACGTATACACACAAGCTACCTCACAGACAACCTCATTCCCCACGGGCATGCTCATTATTCCCCATTATGTAATACAGATCAATGGGTACGATCTTGCAAATAATGTACAGATATATGTACAGGGTACATGTGGTAGGTAAGTAGTCGAATCCAGCGCGCTCGCGCTTGTGTGTGATATGTACATAATCGTGTGAATTCGCCGCTAATCCGCTTATTGTCGCTTTTGCCACCACTGCGGTTTACATTTAAAAGGTTGTTTTTAAAATTATTTGTCATCATTTTTATTTCCACTTAATAGTTCATTCATTGTTTGTTTGTATTGTAACTATATACAATTATACTGGGGCGGCTTGTTTAGCGTATTTCAATGAAGTATTATCGTAGAGTCGTATTCACGGCTCAAAATCGTATTTGCTACGCCCAAATCGTGTATGTTGGCATCTCTGCAAAATGAAATATTAATATTTCTGAAAAACAAAAAAATTTGCAAGGAAGCAATTAATTCCGTTTGTTTACAAAATCCAATGTTTTAATATATAGTTTTACCTTCATAATAGTTTTCTATGATGTTTGAAATAATAAAAACCTAACAATGAAATCTTATACCCTCAGAAGGTAGGTTCATACTACACGTGAATGCAAATTGCAAAGCTAAATGAAACATCAAAACCTGACATTTGCATGAATGATACCCAAAAAGCATTTTCAACTGGCACAAATAATTCACACTGAATTTATGTTTATGACGCATTTGCGTGTACTTTAAACTGTGAGTTAAGAAGAAAAAAAACCAGACCTTCAGACTGTAAGACGACTGCTCTCTTCTTTCTTTCAGCTTCCACCTGCATCTGCATCGCTTCTTGGACCTTGCTGGGAAGCTCAATGTCTTTGATTTCATAACGGAGACACTTGATGCCCCAGGGTTCAACGGCCGCATGGTTGATGGCCTCTGAGGAGTGACCACAACAAAAAATTATAATCGTTTTTATGTTTTTTGAAAATAAATTTGATGTATTCTGCCTGTAATATACAGCATACATTATGCCCAGGGTGAAGTTATGACTAGGGTGAAAACAACATGGTTTTCTCATCTTTAAATTTTAAATGTTCCCTGCAATATTAAACAGATCCATACAGAAGCCTTATCTGAAATACTGTCAAAATCCATGATTATGTCAATTTTGTTCAGTACATTTTATATTTTTATAGCGACTGAGATCAACACTTGTTAAGTTTGACGGCATGTCACCACTCATGTATAATAATAATAATAATAACTAGAGATTCGAGTTTGTCTTGACACAAACTCTAGGTGTTCGGGAGATGTAAAGGTCAAATTGGGGTCACCTTTTGTAAATATTTTTTGACAATTAACGATCAGTACAATGGTACAAAAATTGTGAATTTACCTCTTGTGGTTGTTGAAATATGATTTTTTTAAATATTAAACTTTGACTTCCGGTTTGGACAGGAAGTAAGGTCAAATTGGGTCACCTTTGCGTAAATATTTTTCGACAATTAATAATCTATACAATGGTGCAAAAATGTCAATTTACATCTTGTGGTTGTTGAGATATGATTTTTGTTAAATATTAAACTTTGACTTCCGGTTTGGACAGGAAGTAAGGTCAAATTGGGGTCACCTTTTTGTAAATATTTTTCGACAATTAACAATCTATAGAATGGTGCAAAAAATGTGAATTTACCTCTTGTGGTTGTTGAGATATGATTTTATTAAATATTAAACTTTGACTTCCGGTTTGGACAGGAAGTAAGGTCAAATTGGGGTCACCTTTGTGTAAATATTTTTTGGCAATTAACGATGTGTACAATGGTGCAAAAATTGTGAATTTACCTCTTGTGGTTGTTGAGATATGATTTTATTGACTTCCGGTTTGGACAGGAAGTAAAGGTCAAATTGGGGTAATTTTTTGGTAAATATTTGTTGACAATTAACTACTTGTACAATGGTAGAAAAATTGTGAATTTACCTCTTGTGGTTGTTGAGATCTGATTTTATTAAATATTAAACTTTGACTTCCGGTTTGGACAGGAAGTAAAGGTCAAATTGGGGTAATTTTTTTGTAAATATTTGTTGACAATTAACTACTTGTACAATGGTAGAAAAATTGTGAATTTACCTCTTGTGGTTGTTGAAATATGATTTTTTTTAAATATTAAACTTTGACTTCCGGTTTGGACAGGAAGTAAGGTCAAATTGGGGTCACTCACAACTCGTGTTTCATCTACTTGTTAAGTTCTAAGTACATGCCAAGTTTCAAGTCCATGTGAAGTTTGGAAGTATGTGTTTGTTACCGAGGAGGAGGAGGAGGAGGAGGAGGAGGAGGAGGAGGAGGAGGAGGAGGAGGAGGAGGAGGAGGAGGAGGAGGAGGAGGAGGAGGAGGAGGAGGAGGAGGAGGAGGAGGAGGAGGAGAAGAAGAAGAACGTACAAAAACAATAGGTGTTTCGGGCACATGCCCGAACACCTAATAATAACAGAGCATTTATAAGGCGCACAGTATCTGGAGACCCATTCAAAGGTGCCGGTCACTTGAAAGTCAGTGTAGATCAAATGAAAGATTGAAGAGATGTGTCTTAAGATGGTGTTTGAATGATGACATATCAGTTGTGTCCCTTAACTCGTCTGGCAAGGAGTTCCAGAGACGTGGTGCACAGCTGGAAAAGGCCTGGTCCCCGTAGGTTGCCAGGCAAGTTTTTGTAACAGAAAGTATCTGTGATGAAGAAGATTTGAGGCGTGGTCGCAAGTTGCGAAGTTGCAACAGGTCCTGTATGTAGGATGGAGCTAAACCATGAAGGGCTTTGAATGTAAGGAGCAGAATTTTGAATTGTATTCTGTATTTAACAGGAAGCCAGTGAAGATTGTATAATATAGGTGTTATGTGCTCGGATGATCTAGTTCTGGTGAGTAAACGGGCAGACGCGTTTTGTACTGTCTGAAGGCGTTTTAATGATTGCTGAGGTACATGTAGTCCTATAAGTAAACTATTGCAGAAGTCTAGTCTAGATGAGATAAATGTGTGGATGAGTTGTTCAGCTGTGTGTAGTGAAAGTGATTGCTCTGATTGCTGCTATTCGACGTAAATGCGCGTAAGAAGACTGACACACTGTGGTTATATGTCTGTCAAGATTCATAAACCTGTCGAAAACTGTAACTGAGCTTACTTGGCACAGGTCTCAATTTCATAGAGCTGCTAAGCAGAAAATATCCCTGAGCAAATTTATTCCGCTAAGCAAAATTTAGCGGAGAACCTGCCAGAAGCAATATACATTTCGTGGCAATTTGACTGGTAACCTATTCATTGCTAAGCACGACTTTTCCGTGCTCAGCAAAGTTGTTTGCTCAGTAGCTTGTTGAAAATAGGACCCAGGGCCCAATTTCATAGTGCCGCTTACTGGTAAGCAAATTTTCGTGCTAACTATAGCAGACAAATTTGCTTAAGTGTATTTCACAGGTTAGCAAGAATATTCAGAATGGCGCGTGCGCATTCACCGTGGATTTGTATTGTTGCGTCACTCACTTGCAAGCAATAACAGCTGGCAAGTTAGCGTGCCTTTCTCGATGCTTAACAGTTAGCAGCGCTGTGACATGAAAAATGTATAGTAAGTAAAACATCAGCTGCTTAGCGGCTCTGTGAAATTGGGGCCTGGTAATTAAGCATCACCATACTGTATGAAATAGTTGATCCATCTCCCCAGAAAGCTTACCTACTATACTGACGTTAAGAGATTCTCTTTCCTTGAAGACCAGGTCTAAGGCAATTTTACCAATCTCAGACCTCATGGTAGTCTGTGCCAGCTGGGTGACTGCATACTCGGGGTCTTCTACACCGTAACTGGCCTGTGGAGATACCAGATATTTCAAAAAAGGGAAGGGGCACCAACAAAAAAACACCATAAGTTTACATGTGGGGTGATGCCCCCCTATCCCCCCCATCCATCCCACTGAGCATTTCTGCTCCCTGAAACTCCGTTTTATGAAATGCTCATTGCGTTCAATATGCCCTACTTGTTGTGTATGTACAAGTGTACAAGTCTCTGGAGCATCCAGGAAGGTGGTGGGGGCAAAGAGAGGAGTTCCCCTCCACCCTTTCTATGGCTGACATATTAAATTACCATCTGTCCAAACATTTCTTGGCAGTGCCCCCCCACCCCCCCTTGGTACAGGCGTGGCTAAGTAGCAAAGGCAATAGGTCTCTGAACCTCTTACAAGTTAACTATTATTCTTACGTTGTAAGCATCAACTACTCTCAAGTACAGCACACCATCTATGCGAAGTGTAACATTGTCTACAAGAAGAAAACGTAACCAGATCATTCAAAGAAATAATATTAGCAAATATTCAACCAAATTCATATTGGTTAAATACATGGAAACATATTTCACATACAATTATCCAATCACATGAGTATAAATTTAACGACAAAATCACTGTTCCTCCAAAATAAAAATAAATAAATTTCAACAAATATTTATTTTTTTAAATTGTGTTTACTCACCATTTGTGATAGCACTCTGTTCTGGAATATCAATAGCAATCTCCTTCAAACTTTGGACGTATTTGATCTTGTCAAGCACCGGTATCAAGAAATTTAAACCCTTGCAGAGAAAAACAAATACATTTATTGGAAGTGAGTTGTGTTGAAAATATCTTGCCATCAATATGAAGGTTTGAGTTGATTTTTGCCCTTAAACCGATGTATGCATGAAACACTGTATACTTTCCAAGTGTCTGCGGGGGAAAATCCTCGGGCAACTCAGGTAAGACATGAACCCATGAACCCTTGACCTCCTGCTTCCTCATGCAGGCATCTTAACTCTCAACCACCAAGCTTGCCCGATGACATTCTGGCTAGAAGTTTAACGGCAATTTACATAAATGTTACTTTTCATCGGAACATTAACAACTATTTTGTGCAATATATCATTTCAAAATATTTGTTAAATAAAAAGGTAATTATCAATGTTCCAATGAAAATAAACAAAATAAAAATCAATAATATAATTTATTTTCAATAAAACATGGGTGATGCATCTTTAAATCTTCCATTTATGTTAAGAGCAGATGAATCTCTCATTTTGAACTTTACCGGATTGAGAACTTTGTAAAATTTGCCCATCCTCTCAATCACCCATGCCTCCTGCTGAGGTACAAAGAGAATGACTGTGTTGACCTGACGACCTGAAGCACATCGCGCTTGTACTTGAGAAGTCACCATGCAATGACGGCGAAGAAGGCCCTGGTAAAATATAAAACGGGACCCGTCAATGATTGGGTGATAAAATATTTCTCACATTAGCCACACTAGTTCAATGAACATGATGCAGGTGGCATACATAGTTAGCAATTACACTCAGAAGCCCCCCCCCCCCCCCCAAAAAAAAAATTAATAAAAAATTTAAATAAGACGGTTATATATTATAATTAAGCTTGGACGATATAATTTTTTTTTCATCCATGATATATCAGGGCAAAACATATCGCAATTTTCGATAGTATCGCAGTTATTTTTTTCATTCACATATGATTGCTTTAGAGCCGATAACCACAGGTATGTACCCCTCTACAATAGGGCTGTGCCGGGTATCCGGATACCCAACCGAAACGGTCATTACCTGGTTCCATATTTCGGTTCCAATTACCCATAAACAACTTTTTAAAATTCAGACTTAATATTTGAGCGGTGCAAACAGAAATCTGTGACTCTTGAACAATGCACTTGTACAGACAATTATCTTTAAATTCAAGAGATTACACTCCAATAAAGAAAAGATCGATAGTATGGTATCCTCTGTATTATAAAATTAAGTCAATTTGTTACCATTTGTACACCACCGGAGGCATGTTTTCATCAAAAATGAAAACGGGTATTCAGGTATCCGAAGTTTACTGATTTCGTGTATCTGGTTCCAAAAATATCCGAAAATGCACAGCCCTACTCTACAAGCATCACAATAAATTGCAAATTCATTTGTATAGTGACTGTTTGAACTTCTGAAGTAGTTTGCTTTTGTTTCTCATTTCCAAAAGCTGAAGACTGTCCTAATTTTGTTGGAATTTCTGATTTGATTCACAATGGCGATTTTTTTTAATTGCGATATATATTTTTTTTAATCGCAATTTGCTGATATCACAATAACTTAAAAAGGTTCTCAATATCGTAATCGAATAAAAAAAGGTATTGCGATATTTGATATTATCATGTTATCACCCAAGCTTAATTATAATTAATCCTCCCAAGGAAAGAATAATTCACTATGTAATTACATCTAGAGTGGTTTTTCACAATTTAAATATGACTCATTGCTGAAATGGTTGCAATTTTGTAAAACATAAATCACGATCAACAACTATAAAACTTAAAATCTAAAAAGAATAAGTGAGCAATGCATTTGTTGTAAGTAAGAAGAAATATTTTTGAATCACTCCAGTCCACCATAAGGTTTATCACAAATAGCGGCTGCAAGGAATCATAGGATGTCTGTGGGCACAACAGTGCCGCGCGGACAAACTCAATATTATTGCCTTCAAACTTGACGACAGACGGCATGTGCCAAACAGATGCTCCAAAGTGTATCCCAGTATCCTTTGCAGCAGTGCACCCTCTGTCACTTCAGTGCTATTTGCGATAAACCTTATGACATGAAGAAGGCACTCTTCCTTCCTCGGTCTATCCTATGCCGACTAACGTTAGACTAGAGAGTAGAAATCCAATGAAAAAAAGGCAATCAAGGTACGATAATTCAGCTAGTGTAACCTTGTTCACAGTTAAAGCAAATCTGTAATGCAAACCGAAACGTTTGATTATTTTAACTGTTTTCACGTTATTGATGCAGTACAAAAACATTACAATTACAACACAAGTAAAACGTTACTCGTTAGATAGATGACACAAAATTAATTATCATTCATTCAAATTAAAACATTTATTAAATAAAGTTAAATCGACAACCTGGGCCACTCGTACGTTCCTCATTGCAGACAGCATTTTCCAAACTTATTCAAACACACTGGACACCTTGAAGTTGAAGAAACCTCCTCTGACATTAAACATCAACGTTGAGATGTGCTATCTTTTGTTGTTGTTAATGGCACTTCTGCGTTCTGGCAATCTACAGTTGTATGTGCCCTTTGTGCCAGTTGCTGTACGGTGATGTGCTATCTTGCATCATCACACCAGTCATCATCACGTGTGTTTTATAGTTTTTACGGCGATGAGCAACAGCGCCCTCTTGGGTCGTGCAGCTTATCTAACAGGTCATTTCATTGGTCAATACGTCGTAGCTTTTCACTTAGGCGGCCTTTCATTGGTTGTTAGTGTGAGTAGCGGAAGTTGACTAAGTCAAAGGTTGTTGTCTTGCCAAACGAAGCCGTTTCTGCTCCTATCCTTGAAGTTTCGAAGCTGATGTAATTACTTCTAAATACTAGGTTACTTTAGATTACTCATTATCACCTGATTGTTGTCCTGAAATGCCGATCGCAATAAAAGATTACACATGGGACGAAACAGAGACTTCCGTTCATGTGGTTGTCCCATTGAAAGGTGTCAAAGCAAGTAAAGTCGATATTTTTTCGACTGACGAATATCTGAAAGTAAGTTGTGTAATCTTTTGTTAATGTTATTGACCATGTTATGTTATTGACAGTTGTGATATAACGTTATAAAAATGACCAATTTAAACATTCAAACAAAAAAGTAATTTTGAAAAAGAAAAGACATTATATTTTTTAATGTAATGGAAAGAATGCAGTAAACTGCCGACAGCCACTGGTGCATCAACAATGAGAAGTCTGTACATGTGGTTTAGCAGACGACAAAATGGCCAGATGGCCATTAACATTATACTAGTACTACTAGTAGCTTGTATACAACTACATGTAATACTATTACATGTAGTTGTAACATTAAAAGGTGTAACTTACAGTCAATACATGCAGTAAGGCAAAGGCTGACAACGGGATAAATTTGGTTTGCTGTTGAATGTTATTTTTGTTAGCTCTTCAAAAGCATCCCTAACGTTAAGTACTTTTTTTTTAAAGAAAGAATGTGAAACCCACAACCTCCACTTATGCACAATGTCTACTCTAAGCATGTGTTTTTAGCAGACAACAGTATGGCAATCATCTCACTGGATGTGCATACATTCATAAGGTTTATTGCAATTAGCGCTAAAGCAACTGCCGCAAAGCATACAGGGATACAATTTGGGGCATCTGTTTGGAGCGGCTTGTGTGACGTCAACAATATTTTGTTTGTTTGCGCGGCACGTAGTGGCGCTGTTGCGCCCACAGACATACCATGATTCCTTGCAGCCGCTATTTGCTATAAACCTTATTGCTCAAAATCTCCCAAAATATTGTTTCCAATCCTCACTTGACTACACTTTCCTCTCCGGCGTCCTCTATCATCTTTTAAAGGAAAATCTGTGATATTTGTCATATTTTGATAATAAAAAAGTGGCAGTTGTATTATACTTTCTTTCCTTTTTGTACATACACAAAAAGTGTCTTGCAATAATGTTAAGGATCTAACTTTAACACTTGAAAGCACACAAACTACAATTGCATTTGTTTTTGTTTTGTTTGTCAAAGTGGCTATAGACAATTTGCCAATCATCCAATTCAATTGATGCATAAAAGCCTAATCAGAATTGCAGCACACATGTGTTTGTCTACCTTGCGGTGTGGACAAAATTAGTACCCTTGCATACAAGGTTGTGTAATTAGAAGTCAATGGGGGGAGTGCAAGTTTTTTGGTGATAAGTTTTTTACGTATTATGAACAACATTATGGAAAATTCTCTTTTGGAAATTAATAAGATCATAAACAGAATACTTTATTTATTATATTGTGTATGTGAATTACCTGTCATATAAGTGGTTTTGTAGACTATAATTCTCAATAAATTTGACCCATATTATACAAACAAGTTGGTGATTGTAATATAAGAGAGAAAGTTTTCACAGTACATGCTTGGAATTTCATGGAGGCCATGGCCTCTGTTGCCCTGGGGCCAATTTCATAGAGCTGCTAAGCAGAGAATTGCTTGGCAAATATTTTCCGCTAAGCATTAAAAACAGACTACCAGTCAAAATACACTCATTACATGTGCGAGTTTTGGCTGGTAACCAAGAAAATCTGCTTAACAAATATTTCTGGTAAACATTTTTTTTTTTGCTTAGCGGCTGTATGAAATTGGCCCGTGGTCTTGACCTTGGTGCTCCTTTTGAAATGTTGCAATAGACATTCTCCAAGAATGAAATTCCAGGCCTGTAGTATACAAAACCTTTTTCAAAAATATTAACCCTAACTCCAGAGGCCCACTTGCTGAGCAGTTTAGTGCATCGGATTTGTGTTCTGATGGCTGATTCGTCAGAATGTGGGTTCGAATCCCGACCGCGACCGTGGTACTTGTGTCCTTGAGCAAGACTCTTTACCATAATTGCTTCTCTCCACCCAGGAGTAAATGGGTACTTGTGAGGGCAGAGTTGGTTGTTGTGTTTGATTAGTCCTATATGTGCCAAAATGGCAGCAATTGAGCTGTATACTCCCCAGGGAGCTGAGATGGTTTCAGGAATGATTTATGAGCCTGATGAGCAGGGGTAATAAATAATGTAATGCGCCTTGTTATTATTCTCCAAAATCTTTCAGTAGTAAAGCAAGCACATGACGTGTATGCACACATGTGTTTCTAATCTGTGATACATGTACATGGCCAGGGACCCTCCCTGCATGT
This sequence comes from Zoroaster sp. YZ-2022, assembly GCA_029582265.1. NCBI lineage: Eukaryota > Metazoa > Echinodermata > Asteroidea > Forcipulatida > Zoroasteridae > Zoroaster > Zoroaster sp. YZ-2022. Next base: position 9,491,188 of record CM055834.1, on the reverse strand, counting down.
ATGGAGCAATAAACAGTGTCCACTGTCCCAAGCACTGACCTTGCAATCACTACAACAAACATGGATGTACATGTACCATGGAAAGGCAAGTACGCCTAATAACCTCAATCCTCCAAAATCCTTCACTTTAGCAAAGAGCATGTAGCATGTAACCTCAATCCTTCAAAATCCTTCACTTTAGCAAAGAGGATTTTGGAGGATTTGGGAAGGTATAAGTTCATGATATTTTGATATCGTTGTTTAGGTGAATTACCCGCCGTACTTGTTTGAGGTGGTTTTGTTTGAAGGAGTAGATGACAGTAAGAGCACGGCCCAAGTCGGTGATGGCGTCATTAACTTCGCACTACACAAGAAGGAAGCTGGACTGTGGAACCGTCTTATTTCTGCTAATTCTGGTATGATCATATTTGGCTTGTCACTACTCATTGTATATTTCTAATAATAATAATAATAATAATAAAGATTTGTAGTGCGCACATATCCACCCTGCTGGGCGCTCAAGGCGCGGAAACAAAGAAAAAAACATGAATACAAACAATATACCATGATAGCATAGGGAAAAAATTATGTACTGAGATACATGTACCTACAGTGCAATTACAAATATACATCATCTTTGAAGAATTGTGACATAAGATGAGTTTTAAGCATTGACTTAAATCTAGTTATACTATGACAAGATTTGAGTTTAGTTGGAAGATGATTCCAGAGTCTCGGAGCGGCGACAGAAAAAGACCTATCTCCCCAGTTCCGTTTTGAAGTTGGTTCCTTTAGGAGTGACATGTTGCTGGAGCGCAAATTGCGTGATGGTGTGTAGACTTTAAGCAGTTCAGAAATATAAATTGGAGCAATGTTATTAAAAGATTTGTGAACAATTAGCATAAGTTTAAAAACAATTCTCTGTGAAACAGGAAGCCAGTGCAGTTCTTTCAAGATTGGCGTGATATGGCATGACTTTCTGGACAAAGTCACAACACGAGCTGCTGTGTTTTGTATGTGCTGAAGACGAGATATTTGATTCTGCGGGAGACCGTAGAGGAGAGCATTTCCGTTATCAAGCCGTGATGTGACAAACGCATGTATAATTTGTTCAGCAGCACTTTTATTCAAGTATTTCCTTATTCGGATAATATTTCTGATATGAAATGATGATATGCGAACAATGTTGAAGATATGAGGTTTTAAAGTCATTGTCGAGTCAAATATAACACCCAAATTACATGCTTGTGATGAGGGGGTTATCTGCGAGTCACCAATTGTAATAAATGGAAGAGAAACTTTGGACAATTGCTGACGTGATCCATCGTTCAATTTCAGGATGTTTTGTCTCATCCAACTTCGAATCTCTTGAATACATTTCTCCAGTGTTGTAATGCAGGAATCGGCAGGTTCTTGAGAAGATTTAAAACTAATGTAAAGCTGCGTGTCATCAGCGTAGACATGATAATTTAAATTATACTTCAAAATGATATCACGAACTGGAAAGGTATAAACAGTAAACCACTGTGGGCCGAGCATAGATCCTTGAGGTACAGAATAGTCAAGAATAACAGGCTCAGAGATAGCGTTACCAATACAAACATGCTGAGGCCTATTTAAAAGGTAGGACCTACACCAATCCAGGGCTGTGTCATGTATTCCAAGATGATATTGAAGGCGGGAGAGAAGGATTTTATGATCGACCGTGTCAAAAGCGGCACTTAAGTCTAACAAAACTAATGCAGTGATTTTTCCATCATCCATGGCAGATAAAATGTCATTGTTGACGCGGAGAAGAGCAGTTTCCGTTCCATGAAATGGTTTATAGGCTGACTGAAATGTGTCCGACAGGTTATTAGCACGAACATGGTCAGAGATCCGTGATGAAACAACTCGCTCGATTGTTTTTCCAAGGTACTTTAAATTCGCTACTGGTCGGTAATTTTTGAAAACTTCCTTGTCCAAATTGGGTTTCTTCAGGAGTGGTTTAACATGAGCAACCTTCTGGCTATCAGGGAAACAACCGGAAAAAAGAGATCTGTTTACAATAATTGTGATATACTTAGCAAACACATCAATATTTTGTTTTATTAGCGAAGTTGGTACTGGATCAAGTTCACATGATTTTGATGGCGATTTCATGATGAGTTTCTTGATCTCCGTAACACTAGTAGGCTCAAACGTAGACAGTCTACATTGTGGATCCTTGCGTGACGGTGTTTGTGATAGAATGGCAGGTACTGGGGGAAAAGAACGACAGATATTCTCAATTTTTGTGACAAAAAAGTTTGAAAAAGCATTTGCGAGGTCCTGATTGGCGGAGTGTGTAGATGGAAGCACTGGAGTTTTGGGTTTATGAAGCAGCTTTTCAACAATGTAAAGAGTTTCTGATCGCCAGAGCTCTCTTCCACAAGAGATGAGTAGTGAGTTATTTTTGCCTGGTTAATCATGTTCTTCACAATATCACGTTGGTTACAGTATACTTGCCGATGTACTCCAAGTTTCCCATTGTCACGCCATTTTCGCTCAAGTTGACGGCGGATTTTCCTTGCAGCACGAATATCATCATTGAACCAGGGGGATTCAGATTGTAGTTTAACAGTTTGAGTTTTTTGCGGAGCATGATCGTCCAAGATGTTACGGACAGTAGATTCAAATAGATTGACACAAGAATCCAGCTCACCATCTTCAAGGTTTACTTTTTCCAGTTGAGATTCAATATCATGACATAAATCTTTAACCCTAACCACCCCACATCACACAAAATCCTCTATGGGTATTGGAGCATTTTGTGTGATTGAGGAAGGATGCTATATATTTTCTGTGTTATTTTATGCACTGGTAATAATAAAATGGCATTATTTGCATACATTTCACACCATGTATCAATTTAGGAATACAGTACCAGGTGACTGAGCCAACAAAAAAACAAAACAAAAAAACATGTATTTTTGTTCATAATAAAGGGATAAAGGCAAAGGGTAGGTATGTGTGATTTTGTGTGATTGAGGCAGTGGGCACCCTACACACGAAATACAGCATAATATATTGGGTGATTTTGTAGTATTCAGGAGCCTTCCAAATTTTATGAAGACATTTTGTAGCATTTTGTGTGATTGAGGAAGGTTCCTAGCCAGAATACCTAGGGGGTTAGGGTTAATGTTTACATTTTTCCAGTGGCGAGTAGTTACAGAAATGGTAGGTATGGGAGGTTTTTTAAGGTTCATATTTACCATGATTGCATAATGATCAGATAAGCCGAGATGGATAGTTATATTCGAGATGAGAGATGAAGTATTTTCACGCGTTATCATGAGATCAAGACAGTGACCATATCGATGAGTGGGTGCTGTGATGTGCTGGATAAGTCCATGAGCAGAGAGCAGATCTTTAAACTGATTTGCATAATTGTTTGAAGTAATGTCCATATGAATGTTAAAATCGCCGGTTAAAATAATGTCAGATGGGTGCAAGAGATAATCGACAATTAATTTCTCAAATTCCTGCAGAAAACTGGAGAAGTTTACATGTTTACCATCAACATCCCTTTCTGGTCGATATATACACTGAAGGACTTTAATTACGCAAGTTTTTCTAATGGGTATATTTTTTACGGTAGCGATACTTCAGACATGTGAGTTGACTTCCCAGATTTAAATAAGGAACGTATAAAAGTGCACCATAAAACGATTGTCTCTCTTAACAATGTCTCCCGACTTTGGCCACTCCTTTATATCGCTCACGCATGTGAGTTTAAGGTTATAGGGAGTGGCCAGTGAGCATTACTGGACACCAATGGCTACCTTAGGTCTTGGCTATAAAAGACCGACACAATTTGCACCACCGTCAGTACGTGTCGCCATGCCGCGAATGAGTCAAGTTAGCCGTGACCAGGCCATAGGGATGCTGATGACAGGAGCGACGCAAGATGACGTTGCCAGACGGTTCAGGGTTGCTCCATCCACCATTAGCCGCCTGCAGAGACGTTTCCAGGACACTGGTGTGACACGTGATAGACCGCGACCAGGACAGCCACATGTTACAACACGAGCACAAGACCACTATATCCGCACCACACACCTCCGTGACCGGTTCCGTGCAGCAGCACAGACAGCAGCAGAGACAAGAGGCCGCACTCGACCGCAAGTATGCCCACGAACTGTCAGTCGGCGACTCAGAGAAGAGGGTATACGACCATATCGCGCAAGGGTGGGTGTCATGCTGGACCAACGTCGAAGGCGCATCCGCTTGAAGTGGGCACGTATCCATTCCAATATGAACAGAGACTGACGAAATGCGAGGTGGCGTGACATTATTTTTAGCGACAAATTGCGATTTCTGCTCTTCCGACATGATGGGAGGCGTCGGGTGTATCGCCGACGTAACGCTGAGCCATACGTTGTGCAGCAGGACCGTTTTGGTGGAGGTGGCGTCATGGTTTGGGGTGCCATAGGTCATGGCTGGAGGTCGGCACTAGTTTTTGTAGAGGGAGCATTGAACGCTCGGCGATATATCGACCTGATCCTACGTAACCATGTGGTACCCTACGTAACCCACAACCCTAGGGTGCTGTTTATGCAAGATAATGCCCGTCCTCATGTCGCACGCATATCCATGGACTTTCTGAACAAACATGGGGTAGATGTTCTCGATTGGCAGCCATATTCGCTTCACATGAATCCCATCGAGCACATCTGGGATATCCTGGGTCGCCGTATTCGCCGGAGACCAGCCCTGCCTCAAAACCTCGTGCAGTTGCGTGTCGCCCTTCAGGAAGAGTGGGACCGTATTCCCCAAAGACAAATCAATGGTTTGGTCACATCTGTGCCGCGCAGGATCAACGCATTACAAGACGCAAACGGTGGCCATACGAGATATTGAGGGGTCATGACATGTGGACTGCTGTAGTCGCGGCAACTGGAGCATTATCACCGTGAACTGTGGTCATTTCTTTCACACAGATATCAATAATTGTAAAACTGTGAATAAAATTATTTAATGCATTTACTTGCGTCTGCTGTTATACTGTGTACAATTTCATCTTGCGTAATTAAAGTCCTTCAGTGTATTAACAAGGCGAACAGATCTAGAGTTGCACATTACCTCAGCATGCAGAGATTCAAATGTTAGGTAGTCAATGTTAACATTTTTCATACTGATGGATAAACTGGACCTAAAGAGAAGTGCAACCCCTCCACCGGTCTTTTTTGGTCAGGGGATATGATGGAGAGAGTAGCCAGCTGGAGTGCACTCGTGGGGTAGCAAGTCATCATCAGGTTTAAACCATGTCTCGGATATGGCAACAAGATCCAAATTGTTTTGAAGTACAAAGTCAACAAATTCATCCGATTTGTTACATATGGATTGAGTGTTCAAGACACAGAGCTGAAGTTTAGACTCATCATGAACATTTGGAGTTGAAGTTATGCCAGTGTCGCTTGTTGATGTGGTTAAGTTCACTGCTGGGGGTTGGTAAGGCCGGAGTACTAGTTGTGTAAGTCTGTCTATTCTAAGGCGACCAGCTTTTTTACCTCTATGTGTGCGGCGGTATGTTTGGAGTTTGGCAAGTATTCCAAGACAGTTCAATTGACTCAATGCTGAATAAGATAAAGCTGCATCAGTACATGGAGCATTGTGGAGATTGAGTAGTTCATTGCGGCTGTAGGAAATTTTATGGAGCTGAGTTACGTGTGTGGGTGTGTTGTTCAGTGTTTCAGGTCCAGGGTTTGGGTTTATGTCACCAGAAATTAAGAGTTCCAGGTGAAAGGGGGCAGATGAATTATCATAATATGATATAGGACAACTCAAGAATTTAAGATGGCGGATTTGTTGTTTTTTAGCATACAAGATGTAGGTTGCATGCTGTAGCCATATATTCTAAAGATAAGTCATTGAGACACAACTGTCCGGATAGCAGGAGTAGAATAAACAGAATGTAGACCTCCATTGTCTAATCACAAAGTTGTTGACCCAAACAAAAGGCTTGTGGTCAAGCTACAGGTTATAATCTAAGTCAGAGTTGACTGCACAAATAAAATGAAGATGCAAGATGTGTATACACTAAACAGTAAAATCTTACAGCAGAGACAGACAAATACAACAGTTTTTTCACTTATTATAAGACATGTACCAATACTCACATAAAATGTCCAGTAGATTCCAGGTGTAATAAGAAATCCACTAGTATAAAAATGAAGACAAACTTGTAGCTACAAAACACTTACTTAATTAGCACAAAAACTGGAGAGCTGTTATGAGTGGCTGCTTGTTACATGTATGTTAGGCGCTCATTCACATTAGCCATCATTTCTGTCCATGATTATATAAAAAGGATACTAATTATTATTTTTTGTATGTTGTATAAAGTTCTATTACAAGGCCAAAAGAACCACCCAAGGTGGTGGATACCATAGAGAAATAAACAATACAAATCACAGAGAAGATATTTATTAACATTTCTTTTGAACTGAGGGAGATTACAGATCGTGGGGAAACAGGATGCAGGCAGGGAGATCCAGAGTGAGGCAGTGCGAGGGAAGAAACTGTCGCAGTATTGGCCTTTGGGACACAAACAGTATAGGGATGTCATATGTGAACAGAGCTTGTAATGTGTAGTGCGCTCGGAGATATGATTTTGTGGAACAACCAGAGAGAGACCATTGGAAAACATTCCATGATAATATCAGTATAATAAACTAAACGAGGAAACAACAACCAGAGAGAGAGATTCGAAGAAGCCAAGTCCTAACCCTCCAGATTAACAGCACATCTCGTGATAATCTGATTACAGCTGCAGTTCATCATCATCATTCTCCTTTGGCTGCAGAGCAGGTGACCACAATCTTCCTCCATGCACTGCGATCTATGGAAAGTGCGGCAATCTGGTCCTCCTGCAGCAATCTGGTCCTCCTGCAGCATGCCCTCCAAATCCCCCAGCAAAGTTACTGCAGTTGCTGTATCTGTAATGTCGTGTCATTGGGGTCAAGCATATTTTGTTGCAGCTGTTATTTTTTCATTAATCCCGATTTCCTCCTCTGCTATCCGATTTCAGATGACAAGGAGTTGATGAAGAGCAAGAGGCAGGCAGCCGTCGATGCAGCCCACAAGAAAGCTCAGCAGGAGAAGCAACGTATAGCCACCGAGAAACAAGAGAGAGCCAGGACGGCCCTCAAGGAACAAATGAGGGTATGTCACGACCGAAGACAAGAATTTCATTCTTGTAGAGTCAAGGCCACTTTTCCTTATTAAAGGGCACTTCCATTAGAATATAAGAACATTAATTCACGGAGGCCATGGCCTACGTTTCCCTGGTCTTGGCCTTGGTGCCCCTTAAAAATGTACCCATAGACCTTCTGATATTCTAAATGTGCATTTTACTCAGGAAAAGTGACATTGCCTCTACAAGTATGAATTTCTATGCCTGCTATGGGAACATTTTTAGGGGGCACCAAGGCCAAGACCAGGGCAACAGGGGCTGTGGTCTCCATGTAATTTAAAACAGTGATCCTGCAAGCAAACTGTTTGAAATCAGAATTGGTTTTGTTTTTGCATCAATTGATTTTGAAAGACATGGAGTAATTTAAGGTCCACTTCTGTTTTCCATGAAAAAGGAAAGTAAATCAAATTCAAATATTTGTTCTAAGATTTAAGGCTTTGCATGGTGGAGTATTGATATCGTTTCGGTTTGCGGTAACACCATATGTTTATCTCAACTATCGCTAAGTGAAGTACAGGTTCTGAAAACAACCTTATCGCACAACTTATTTTCATTCCCATTCTCCTGACGATGATTAGAGCAATCTAATCGATACATAGAGAAGACCCTGTGATAGTCCCCATGGTTCTCCCTGAACCACGCTCTCACTTAGCGGTAGTTGAGAAACGAGTTGCCCGATATTGGTTCTCCCCTGAACCATAATCTCACTTAGTGACAGTTGTGTGATAAGGTTCAACCTGTACCTCACTTAGCGATAGTTGAGATGAACACATGGTGTTACCGCAAAATTGTTTTTCCCTGTCAAAATATGACACCCATTCTTCCTTCTCATTCTAGTTGGAGGAAGAAGAAAGGAACCGAGTGGAAGAAGTAAAGAGAGTGGAGAGACAGAGAGCCACAGATGACTTTGAGGAATGGAAAAGCAAGGAACTTGCAGCTAAGCAACAACTACAACTGGAGGAAGAGAGTTCAGAAACAAGTCCAACAAGAGTATCAGGTATAAGCAGTTTCCTTCATGGATTACCTAAGTAACTTTTCTTCACCGGAGAGCAAAAGGCAAACTTAAAGGGAAGGTACAACTTCAATATTTTCAAACAAAGTAATCAGTTTTAATAGGTTTACCTAAAACTAACTTGTGTACAGTTGATGATGATATCAAACATCTGTGGAAATATTTTGATCTGAGGTGTTATAAATTCCATGGTTGCTACCAGATGGCTGATGTAGGGTGGGATGATAGAGTGAGTTTCCTTGAACCAGTAAAGCTTTTATACAGTAAGTTGCATTTCTTATGCATTTATAGGACGCATTTCTTATAGGATGCATTTCTGTCTATTTTCACAGTGAGTAAAAATCATTCACTTTTCCATAACTCCCTTCTTAACCTGATTCTTGTTCCAGATGATGCTGACATATTTGCTGATGAAGACGAAGAAGAATCTGTACCGGCCATCACCAAAAAACACCACAGTCAGTTTACCAAAGTTCACCCGTTTTAATTTAAATTAAGATTAAACCTAACTGAGTTCAACCATGATTTACCCCCAAGGAAGCCATTTGGTCATCTTTTAGACATCTAAATTCTGTGGATGTCGTAAAATTCAGGAACTGTTGGAATCTTTGGTTGTATATTGGAATATGTTGATAGATATCCATATGATGAGATCGAACTGATTAGTAATTAGCCATTCAGTATATAAGTTTGACTGCCGACTAGTGGTGGACAAATGGTTGATCACTTGTTTACAATACGTACACTCGGTATGCTCCAACGACCACGGTCAAAAATCTTGTGCTTTGCTAAAGTTTGGGACAAAACATGAGAACAACAAAGCAATCATGCCCAGTAGGCTGGTTCCGTATAGTCAACGAGAAGAGTCAAACCAAGTCCAACTATAGTAAGCCATAGTTCCCTGTCAAACTTGCTCATGGGTGTCTAATGAGTCCAGGGTGGCTGAAAGGGGGCGGGGGGGCGCACATCCCAAAAGGTGGGGTCGCACAGCAATGTATGATTAATTAAAGGGACAGTATTGTCATGATCAACAAGGCATGGAATCGGAGTGCTAGTTTTAGATAAAGTCAGTGACTGAAAATAATACCCCACATGATAAGGTCATATTACCACTGCTGCTGCATAAAATGAACCAGTAATTTTCAGTCACTGTGTTCATCTTAAACTAGGACACTGATTCCATGCCCTGTTGAAAGTCTACTCTGATCGTGATGATATAGTCACTTTATGGATGTTTTAACAATAATAACCCCCCCCCCCCCGACCCGATCAGCCAGTATATGAAATGCAATACAGTTTTTACCTAATAGTTGCATTAATTAAACCGCATTACATAAAACTGAGACATCTATAGTGACATTCCTTGTGTTTTCCATGTTTTTATACATTTTTAGGCCGTGGAAACAAATCAAAGACTGCTGGGAATGACCTTCCCCCACCGAGGTCATCAGGGAGCATCCAGGTCACCTTTACACCTCGAGTGTTCCCAACTCCGCTCAGAGAATCCAAAGTGGAAGCTGAAGAAGAGGTTTGAAAATTTAATCATTTCATTTGAAGGGAAGGTTAACAAATAATTATCTAAAAACTTACTTGGTGTAAAGTTGATGCACGTATTAATCCTCCGAATAAAATATACTACTCAAAACAATTTAGGGAACACCGGAATAATCTCAGTTAAAGCAAGATCATTTATTTCAGATAAACACAATGTTTCACAGAATTGATGAGAAACAACTGCACAATGAAACAGATGATAAAGGATGCATGTAGTGATTACACATTTCATGACATGACTATATACTGAAAGAGAGAGGAGGTTGCAAATGAAAATCCCGGTTCATGGAACATTTCAAACCTATTTGATGTTAAAAATCCGGTGTTCCCTAAATTGTTTTGAGTAGTATATTTTGTCTGAATTGCTTTCATCTTATAGAGAAAAAAGGAATTTTTATGTCGATTAACCCTCCTACTACTATAAAGGTCAAAATCAGTCAAAATGTTGACATACTTGCCAAGGTATATCTAGTGCACTTAAAAGTCAAACACTGTCAAAGCTTACGTGGTACATTTACAGGTCAAAATGAGTCAACAGTTTTGACTGGTAAAAGCATTGTCTGGTATTGTTCAGGGTGGTTAAAATGACAGTAAAAACCAGTCAAAAATGCCACCTGTGTGCATATTTGGGTCAACAGTCAAAACAGGCAGTTGACTGATTTTGACCTCTATAGTAACTTCCCACTAAAGTGCAGCTGTAGTAGGAGGGTTAACACAACAAAGCATATGTTAAATTGTTTACTCCAACACATGGGTACCTTTTGTGAGCTACTTCCCACTAAAGTGCAGCTGTAGTAGGAGGGTTAACACAACAAAGCATATGTTATTGTTTACTCCAACACATGGGCACCTTTTGTGAGCTACTTCCCACTAAAGTGCAGCTGTAGTAGGAGGGTTAACACAACAAAGCATATGTTATTGTTTACTCCAACACATGGGCACCTTTTGTGAGCTACTTCCCACTAAAGTGCAGCTGTAGTAGGAGGGTTAACACAACAAAGCATATGTTATTGTTTACTCCAACACATGGGCACCTTTTGTGAGCTACTTGCCACTAAAGTGCAGCTGTAGTAGGAGGGTTAACACAACAAAACATATGTTATTGTTTACTCCAACACATGGGCACCTTTTGTGAGCTACTTCCCACTAAAGTGCAGCTGTAGTAGGAGGGTTAACACAACAAAACATATGTTACTGTTTACTCCAACACATGGGCACCTTTTGTGAGCTACTTCCCACTAAAGTGCAGCTGTAGTAGGAGGGTTAACACAACAAAACATATGTTACTGTTTACTCTAACACATGGGCACCTTTTGTGAGCTACTTCCCACTAAAGTGCAGCTGTAGTAGGAGGGTTAACACAACAAAACATATGTTACTGTTTACTCCAACACATGGGCACCTTTTGTGAGCAACTTGCCACTAAAGTGCAGCTGTAGTAGGAGGGTTAACACAACAAAACATATGTTACTCTTTACTCCAACACATGGGCACCTTTTGTGAGCTACTTCCCACTAAAATGCAGCTGTAGTAGGAGGGTTAACACAAAACATATGTTACTGTTTACTCCAACACATGGGCACCTTTTGTGAGCTACTTGCCACTAAAGTGCAGCTGTAGTAGGAGGGTTAACACAACAAAACATATGTTACTGTTTACTCCAACACATGGGCACCTTTTGTGAGCTACTTCCCACTAAAGTGCAGCTGTAGTAGGAGGGTTAACACAACAAAACATATGTTACTGTTTACTCCAACACATGGGCACCTTTTGTGAGGAAACCACAGGTTAGTTTTATGATATATACCTTGAAAACTAGAGGGTTGATGAAATGAACATACAATACAAAATACTACTTAAAGTCTACACTCCATCACGCAATTTGCGCTCCAGCAACATGTCACTCCTCAAGGAACCAACTTCAAAACGGAACTGGGGTAATACATGTAGGTCGTTTTCTGTCGCAGCTCCGAGACTCTGGAATCATCTTCCAACTAAACTCAAATCTTGTCATAGTATAACCAGATTCAAGTCGATGCTTAAAACTCATCTTATGTCACAACTCTTCAAAGATGATGTATATTTGTAATTGCATTGTAGGTACATGTATCTCGGTACATAATTTGTTTTCCCTATGCTATCATTGTATATTGTTTGTATTAATGTTTTTTCTTTGTTTCCGCGCCTTGAGCGCCCAGCAGGGTGGATATGTGCGCGCTAAAAATCTTTATTATTATTATTATTATTACCAATGTTGTATCTTCCTTTAACTGGCATTATTGCATGCTTTCCTAACTCTTCTTTTCTCTCATTTTTAAATGCTAAATCTTAAGAAATTTGACTTTTCATATCCCATGGCATGCCAGTAATTAATTTTCAAATTGTTTTTTTTCTTTTTTTTTCAGTGGTTGAGAAAGCAAGCCGAGGCTCGGAGGGTTCCAGAGATAGATGACCCAGATCTGACTGAGGAAGAGAAGAATCCTGTTTGGCTCAAAGACAAGGGAGAGTAAGACGGGATCTTTGTCAGATTAGGGTTGAGATGTAAAGATTTGTTGGGGAATTTGCTTCTCAGTATGGCTGGGTTGATTTTTGTGTTGTTCCTTCATATTTTTTGTACATCATTTTAAGAAGATTCTAAGCATGGGCACCGTTGATTATACTGTAAACAGGGTTCTGCCCAGGAATTTTTAGTGTCGGGAAAGTTTCAGGACTTGAATCCTGTAACACAGAATGGGGGTGTTATTTCATGCTATCCAGTATACAAATGCTTCCATTTTTTTACTGGTAAAGACAACATCTGTCATCTTTTATTGATAATCTGTGAAAGGAAATAGGCAAGTTGGAAAATGAGTGGTGGTTGGAAAAAAATTTTTTTTTCCAGTGGTGGTCGCGGGATCCTGAGTGCCAGTCAGGGTTTCTGGTCCCGACCACCGTGGGCAGAACCCTGTGTAAAATTGATTATGTATTTTCATCATTTTTGATATACACTGTAATAGATGGGGAGAGTCCAATGAAGCTAAGGTGTATAGTTTGAAGAGTACCAAGTTAAAAAATTGTAACTCATAATCATAGCTGAATTTATCATTGGATTCATATGGTAGAGTAGTTATATTCGCCTGATTTTGAATAACATTGCAGTTTCTCTGATTTAATTGATTTATTTTTATTTTTCCTCTGCAGTGGTTTCTTCAAGTCAGGGAACTACCTAGCTGCCGTCAATGCATACAACTTGGCCGTCAGACTAGACAGCAAAATGCATGCGTATCCTTTACACAAATGCACACTTGTAATCGAGTACATTTTCATGAGTACAAGTACAGAAAAATGTACTCAAGTACGAGTACAAGTATGAGTACTTCATCTCTATAGTTGCAGTGGAATACTTTTTACGAGTACGAGTATGAGTACAAGTACAGAAAAATGTGCTCATGTACGTTTACGAGTATGAGTACCCCAACTCTAGTTGTAGTAAAGTAATTTTTCGTGAATACCAATACGACAGAAAAATATATTCAAGTACGACAAACTCTTTGGTTATAGTCATGAATACGAGTATGAGTACAGGAAAATGTATTCTGTAAAGCATCTTGGAATTCTTCCTTACTGCTCAAACAATAATCTAGTCTTGGTCAAGACTGTGTGTGTATGTTTTTGATACACGATCCGTCGCCGCATGCCGCATGAGGGCACGAGACGAACCGCTACAATCACAAACCGCTATGACACACGAACCGCTATCAAACACAGTCTTGGGAATTTTGTATAATCTTCCCCCGAAAACAGGGGGAGATTATACAAAGTTCCCAATGACTGTGTTTGATAGCGGTTCGTGTGTCATAGCGGTTTGTGATTGTAGCGGTTCATGGATTGCCCTCGTGCGGCGTGCGGCGACGGATTGTGTATCAAAAACATACACACACAGTCTTGACCAATACTAACAATAATCTAGCTTTCAAATTTCCAATTTTAATATAACAATAAATTATTTGTACCAGGAGCCAAATGACAATTTAATAGATTTTTGTCCTTGACAGTTATAATTTGTAGTATTTATTCCAACCGGGCAACATGTCATCTGAAACTAAGGAATTTCATCAAGTGTATCGAGGATTGTTCCAAGGTAGGGAAAAGAAAGGAATTTTGTTGTACAAGTATTTTGTGTTTTATCACAACAAAAATAAATGTTAACTTACAGTTTATCTGCTTTTAACCCTTTCACTACCATTGGCGACTAAAGTTGACAACACACATACCCCTGTTGCTTACCATTGCCGATTTTAGTTGACCAAGGTCACCACACACACAGCACTTAATTGGGAGTTATCATGACCAGCTTTTAAAACAGCTGTATTTTGTCCCTTCTTCGCAGTCCATACCCATGCTATATATGGAAAGACTGGAAAGACTGATTCCTTATCTTTCTAATGGTATAGCCCAACCTACATGTTGCTATTATAGAAATCAGACATAATACAAGTCAATCCTTTCAATGGCCATTTGTGCTATTGAACGCCATATACACGTGTGTACAAAATGCTCTCTGTGTTTGTGAACGAAGTCAGGGGAAGTAAAATAAATAACCCGATCATTTTATATGCAATGCCAATGATTTTGGTATCATATGAAAGTGAATTTCATAAGCAACAATCATTTCATTGAATATATCTTTCTCCAACAAATTCTTCATGAAGAAAAACGAGTTTAGAAAAAGTGCCTGTAAATGGATGCATACTGTTGTGCAATAATGTGTGAATTCATGCATGACTGGGCAAACAACTCGGTAACCAGTGGGAGATCCTGTTGAAACAAATCGGTAATGAAAGGGTTAACAAAACTAAAATTCTGCACTTTTTATGCAAATTCAAATTTTTACTCAAACTATATGCTTCATTTACAACTTAATAGTTTTGTAAAACTTGTAGCTTAATAGTTTTGTGTTCAGCCATTTGTTAACTTCTTTGCTTTTTACCACAGTATTCTAAGCATTAATTTCATCATCTGTGCAATCTGTACGTGATCATTATAATCATTGATCACTTTGCAGGCATTAGACCTCCTGACACCCCCTGTAGATACAAACTCTAAGTCCAGACTACGTGCTCATGTAAAGCGGGGTACAGCCTTCTGTGAGCTTGAACTGTATATAGAAGGTATTCGCTATTTCTAATATTAAATCAATGTTAGTTGTTTGGGAAACGTAACTTAAATGCATCCAAATTATGATATTTTTATGGTATTTGCATTCCAAACTGCAACTATGACACATTTCAGTTTATTAACTGTACAAAAAATGAGACTTGTAGAGGAACTCATACTTTTTCATATTGAGTTTTCTTTGCAGCTGATTCAAGCATTTTTATGGTACCATTTTTGGTACCATTTGAAACAGGTTTGCAAGATTACGACGCAGCGCTCAAGCTGGACCCAAAGAATCAACAGCTGATTTCTGATTCAGACAAGATCCGAGCCATCATCCAGAGCTCGGTGGATTGAGACAGAGACGGTTATTCCCATTGTACATGTACGTGTGTCTTTTGATCTGAAATTACGAATGAATTTTCATAATTTTTTTAATTTGTTCTTGATGTGCACTGCCAATGATTTCCTCTTGATGGTTTCGTAAGCAATTTGTTGTCTATTCCTTTGCCAAGGAATCAAGGTTTATTCTGGCTGTTACCAATCATAACAAATTTAAGATGGGATTTTTTTTTAAAGGGCCAATATCATCACAATCAGATCAGGCTTTCAACAGGGCATGGAATCGGTGTCCTAGTTTAAGATGAAACAATGACTGAAAATTACTGGCTCATTTATGTAGCAGCAACTTATCATGTGGGGTATTATTTTCAGTCACTGAGCTAACCCTCCTACTTCTGGTACCTTTTTCATACAAGTTGATCCACCATTTGAAACCATTCGCTTTTGTGGTTTTGAATGGTGAAATAACTGTGTACAGTATTGATTCCCCCAAATGGTTTTGAATGGTAGGTCAGCTGATACAAAACCTTGTTTGGATACTTCTAAGTGGTGAATCAATGGACCCTCTATGCATTTGAATGGATTTGAATGGTAGTAAAGCTTGCTACCAACACTGTTCAAATGGTATCACCATGTGTGTACAAAACCAATGGGCATTTTAAGTAAGACTAATTGCGGTGACACCATGTGGAATCTCAATTGAGTTGTAATTAGTTCTGAAAAGAACTGGAGGTACAACTCGACATTTCGATCAGTATGCTCTGATCGTCCTCAGGAGAATGCCGGACTCTGGAAAATGCTGCTGCTTAAGTAGACTGCTGGAGGATCATCCCATGAATGGATGCTACCCACAAGGACAAACCGGACCCAAACAACAGAGCGGGAGTCTACCGGATCCCCTGTGAGTGCGGTAAGGTGTACATCGGCGAAACAGGACGCAACCTCCCCATCAGATTGAAGGAACACCGAGCACACAGCCGCAGAGGAGATTTCGAGAAGTCCGCCATCGTCAAGCACTCGCACATCAAGGACCACCAAATCGACTGGCAGGCAGCCCAACTCATCACACCCATCGACGCATGGCACCCCAGATGCATCAGAGAGGCCATCGAGATCGCCAAACACAACACTGTGCCACAGGACATCGGCTTCTTCATCAGCGACATTTGGCGACCAATACTACAGACTGAAGGATCTTCTATATCCAAAGTCCATAACCCACCCCAGACTGAGGGATCTCCTATATCCTAAGTCAACCACCCTCCTTCCCCCTGTGCTTGTTAACAACTGATTCAGTTCAGTGAGCACACACACCTCTCCCCCATCCCCTAGGATCCTAGTCTCAACAGTTCCCGCATGCGCGCCTCAACGAACTAATCCTCCAGCATCCATTCATGGGATGATCCTCCAGCAGTCTACTTAAGCAGCAGCATTTTCCAGAATCCGGCATTCTCCTGAGGACGATCAGACCATACTGATCGAAACGTCGAGTTGTACCTCCAGTTCTTTTCAGAACTAATTACCACTCAATTGAGATTCCACATGGTGTCACCGCAATTAGTCTTACTTATCATCCTCACCATGCAAAGCTACAAGTTTTACCAATGGGCATTTTGGTAAGTGGAAATTTTGAATGGTTTCAAATGGTCAAACAGTAGGAGGGTTAATCTAAAACTAGCAATATGATTCCATGCCCTGTTGATCGTGACGATATTGTCCCTTTAAGATGGGATTTTTTTTTGTGAGCACAAAGTTCATTTTTACATGTTTTCCGTTTCCCAATTTTGCCACATAGCGTGGTGAACCCATTTTAAAACAACCCAAAAAATAAGAAAACAACTCAGAAATAATAAATATTTGTTCAGTGTTCAATTTTTGTAAATTTGTAAACATATTTTCCTGTAAAATGTTACGGTCGTACAATTTCAAAAGTACACCATATGCCCAATTTCCAGAATTTTGGAACCAGATTGTTTGATTTTTAGAATCAAATTTTGATTTAAAAAAAATTAATCTGAGTAAGTTTCAGATACATCCATTGACAAGTGTGCCAAGTTGGGTGAACCTATAATATACAGCTCAATTAACTTGAACCTTTACATAAACTATTTTTAATCCTCACAAAGTAATTAATATACATCCTAAACTATAAAACGAAAAACGCAGGTTTTGAAATATCAAGAAAACAAAGAAAAGGAGGAATTCTAAACATTTGCAACAGTCATTTATTTCAAGCAAATCTAGTGCATAACAATATACAACAAAGCTCTGATAATTGACACAAGTATGTGAATCTATTTGAATCTATTTGGTTGTGAACTAAAATAAGAGATGGATGTTAAAGCATTACTTCTTATCTGCAGAAGAATGTTAGGGACGTCAATATAAATGAAACTACGCATGAATACATTCATGACATTTGAAATATTTTTTAAGCTTTCAAGCCAGAATTACACCATAATTTTCTTACATTTATAGTTTTTACAAAAATACACTTTTTTTCGTGAATTTCTTTCATTAACTAAAAATACATCCCCAAAATACATGTCCATAATAATTACATTTGTATTCATTCATCAAAAAAATTCACATTGCATTATATTTCTCAATTGCTGATAAAATATTCATTAATAAATATTTTGTCGACATACACACAATTTTTGGTCGACATTTCACAAAATAAATAGAATTATTACCCACATATATTTATAATCCTGACATTATATTTGGTGCATATATCTGATAAATAGAGACAAACTGTGGCTTTAATTTTGTAATTCCAACCCACCCCCCTAAAAAAATTTTTTTTTAAATATAAAAAAAGATGTGATTTCACAATTCCTGAAAAATGGGTAGCGGGCCTGGGTTTCCCTTTGGTCTAGACCACAGAGCCCCCTGAACCTCCTGGATGTTTAGTTTTGGAGGAATTACAGATGCTCCACATCCCCATAAGAAACTAGAGTTTTGGACACAATACAGGCTAATTCTTTCATTCCTTGGTGGCTACTTCTCAAATGGAGATTTGTAAAAATCCTGAAATCAGGAAAAATCAGGAGAAAAAAAAACAAAAAAACAAAACAGGATTCCTCACTTGAAACAGTAGCAAGTCTAAATGCACATCTGCCAATATTAATAATACTGCAATAATGAGGTTCATTCAGTTGTCATGGTTTGCAGCTGACCTTTGACCTTTTCAGAAAGCTATTATTTGTTATAACAATGTAAACATCAATGTATTTTAAAGAAAATAATTTACACACACTGCTTTTTTTCCCCCTGTGTTTGGGCTGATTTGACGATAAAAAATAGATTTAAATGTTAAGGAAGTTATAACCTTTTATTTGAGACATTGAATGAAAATATCCATCAAGGATTAGTACCAGTAAAATAAATCTCAAATTAATAAAATGCAAGACCACTGTTTGAATCCTCAACACGAGGGCGTGTACAGTCTTCCGATTGGCCAGTGCGCCTGTCAATCAGAATCAAGTGCATTTTAAAATTTTTGTTTGAGTTTCCAAAATCTGAATTTCATAATTTTGTTTTAGTTGGTTTAATAACGATATTATCTTTCAAAATTCATCAGCTTTTTAAATTCTATTTTTGGGGTCTCTTGAGCCAAACACGGGCAATGTATCTTTAGCACACATCAACAAATATTTTAGTATGCCCACAAAAAAAATGCGCAATGTGTTGTATCACAGGTATTAGATGCGTTGTGTTACCCTGTGACAAAACCCATTTTCTATTAACAGCGCTTGCTAAAGGATTAACACCATACACATTAGCCACTACAGCAGCTAACATAAATACTGTACACTGTGTATATGTACATATTTCAGGTTCATACAATTTCTTAGTGGTTTTCCACTGAACCAAGTTGAACAAGGCATCTAATCATATTACTGATTGTCTCACATTAGTTTCACTATATCTTTAAAAGGGACGGTACAACATTGGTAATTAATTACCACATAACAAAATTACCAAATTATTATCCCAAAGCTTATGTGAAGTTGGTAGAAATATCAATCATTTTTAACCAATTTATCTGTACGTCTGTAATGCTCTTATTTCAAAAAGAACATGACACAAACAGAAATATACAAAATTTTGTTTTCGGTAGAAATTGTGAATTTTTTTTTAGGCTTTTCTCATGACTTGGACTCCCCATTAAGCTGAACCCTTTAACAGGTTGTTTATTAAATGTGTATCCTGATTCAAATTGAGCATGTATACTCAAAGAAGCAGTTTAGCCAACATTACCGATGCTGTACCTTCCCTTGAAAGTTTTATTTCACAATTTATGTTATGGCAGGATTGTCACAGCTATTAAAAAGGCATTGTACACATTTGGTAATTGGTCAAAATTATGAGACATGGGTATATTTTGGTGGGACGGTTGTCATGATAATAATAATAATAAATAATTATGTCGGGCATTTTAAAGCGCTTTTAAACAAGGTATCAAAGCGCTGTACATTATTACCATCAGGCGCATAAATCATTCCAGAAACCATCATCAGCTCCCTGGGGAGTATACAGCTCAATTGCTGCCATTTCGGCGCATATGGGCTAATCAAACACAACAACCAACTCTACCCTCACAGGTACCCATTTACTCCTGGGTGGAGAGAAGCATTTATGGTAAAGTGTCTTGTTCAAGGACACAAGTACCATGGTCGCGGTTGGGATTCGAACCCACATTCTGTCGACTCGGCCATCAGAACACAAATCCAATGCACCAAACCGCTCGACCGTGGCACTCCATGATACACAATATCCTACAAATTATTTGTTCATTCTTTTTGTGTTATTAAGTACATTGTGATGAAATGCTTTTGATCACAACTATCAAAAGCAATACTGTATAATTCTAAATGTTTTTTCTGACTAGCAAATTTAAAATTAAAATTTCACATGTAATCCTCATGACATATAAATGCATATAAAGACATATGTACCAAAGGTGTACACTGAACTTTAGATTAAGAACTACATGAATATTATATTTATACAATCATGTACATTTACTAATTTTCCTTAAATTTGGCTGATTAAAGTCTTCAGAACTCTAATGTATTACCCAAGTTGGCTGCTGTTGCTATAAATCACCATTGTTAAAGATGACAATTGCTTTCAACCATAGATCATAAGAGAGAGCTTAGGTTTTTGTTTCTGAATTTGTGTTAAGTGGCAAGCCATGACTTTCAGAGTGGAGAGACAAACATTATAATTTTTTCTTTTTTTTTCTTTAATTTTGTTGTATGAATATTCCAGGGCAAAAAACCTTGGGGTGATGAACTGACAAAGTCACAAATGGATACCCTTATCAAGAGAGTCAAACGTGTTACATTGTAAACTTCGATTTTCAATTTTTAAGTACACATGCATAAGTAGGATTTGTAGCTTTGCATGGTGGAAGAACAGTAACGGGAAGTTTGCGGTAGCCACCGTGATTGTAATGAGTTGTTATATAATATTGGTTCTGAGCAAAAACCTGTGGTTTGACAACTCATCGTTTTGATCAGTATACTCTGATCAGCTTCAGGAGATTATCGGACTCTTCCTCAGAACACACTATTACAACTCAGTAGATATATTATATAGTGCTACAACAAACATACATACTTGTATCCCGGCCTTGCAGTGTACCGACTAATTTGTCTGAATTTGTCGTCCATATCCAGTGATACTTGTTTTGAATTGAACTTTAAAAAAATATTCCACACCCTTCTGCATAAAGTACAAGGTCCTGACCCACCCCACCCCTAAATCAATACATCAAGAACATATATATATATATCGCGGAACCCGCTGCTATATAGGATTCTAGCCGGCCAATTGTCATCGGGCAAGGTTGGTGGTCGAGAGGTTAAGACGTAAGCAGGAGGTCGTGGGTTCGAATCCCACCCGAGTCGCCTGTGTAGTTTTTTCACAGACACTCGGAAAGCACTGAGTATACAGTGCTATACACACGTCGGTGTAGGGCAAAATTAAATCAATTGCAACATCAAGAACATGTAACTTAAACTGGATACTCCTGGAGCCAATTTTATATACATCTGCTTTAGCAGAACATTTTGCTTAGCGCGTATTTTTGCTAAGTGTTTTTGAACAGACAACCAGCCAAAGTGTACACATTTTGTAGAAATGTTTGGCTGGTAACCAACACAACGTGCTAAGCAATGTTTTTCTGCTTAGCAGCTCTATACAAAATGGCTTACTCCTAATCATCTGGCAGTTATGTGCTAACCAACTCTTCAGGGCTGACATCTTATAGCTTCTAATATGAGATTTGGAAAGTTGTTCACCTATGGGCATGGTCATTCTACAGATAAATTCAGTGCAGAGTTTGGCATGCTGACCTGATGACTACAAATATAACACAGGCATACGTGATTAGACAGTACAAATCCAAGGTGCAGTGCTCACCTGGGGAAATATATGCTTATTTCTAGTAATTTTCCCAGTAATGCCTACCAGCAATGCCTACCAATGCCTACCAATAAGAGACTTGCCTACCAATAAACAACACTGTGAAATAAGCCCCTGACAAGTATTGTTTCTGAATCCAATACTGGATGGATTACGTATCTTGTGCTTCTTTTGAAATTCTAACTTCCCTGACCCTCCATCCCATATCCCCCCAGAGGTCATGTTACTTGACCTCAATCACTACCTACTCTTCTTTGTCCTGTCCATCAGGCAGAGTGCTAGCCAACTTGTCTGGTATATTCTTGAGGTGGTCCGCCCAGTGGTAGTCATACGTCACACACGTATCGGATGCTGGCAAGTCCTCGTTCTTGGTGTAATACATGATGTAGAAGTTGCACATTTCGTCCTTGGTGGTTGCCCTGTTTCGAATCGGAAAACATTTTAATGAACATTTCATAAAAATGGGACTCTCTGGTGGTCTTCCTTCTGTATAAATTCATAGTCATTCCTTGGTTCAGTAGGGTTGCTCGCCAAGACATCTTATTTATAAAAATTATTTTGACCATGAACAGATTTTGTGTGCATTGTATTGGCTCGGATATGCTTGGACATCATTGGCCAACCGTGCTATTGAGGTCATCACCCCCCGTTCCCCTACCCCACCTTTGGCTTGTTTTTATTTATTTAAAAACAATCATATTAAACAAATTATAAATTGAAACAAAAAATGTGTCAAACAGCTGAATATTTGACCCCATTTTTATCCTCAGAAGGAGGGTAGTGATATAAATGAAAACACCAAAAAAAGAAAAATGTATATAAAGAAACATTTGCAGAAGAAACATTTGCAGTAAATCTTGTTACTTGTAATATCATTTTGCACCATACAACATGGCCGCAAAAAAATTGACAACCATCAAAATGTTTCCTTATTACATTTTAAGTACATTATGTGTCTTGGTTTACTCACCCAATGTATGTATCTGTGTCAATGTCACTCTCATATGTACACCTCATAGCCTGTAAAAACATAGAACAAATGAAGTGATACCTTTATTAACATTAAAACATTCATTCATTCATTCATTCATAATGGTTTATTCAATAAGACTCTTCCACAGCGACCAGAGGTCGAATTGCGGAATAATTTACAATGTTAAAAATGCAAACATGAACAAAGAAGTAAAATGACTATAGACATCAACAATATAAAAAAATATTAGATAACGTAATAATTCACAAAAGGGCAAAACAAGTAAGATGTAGCATTGAGTTTGACGTTGGCAGTGAAACTGAATCATGAAAATGTTAAAACCGAAAAAAGGGGGAACAAACATGGCTGATAAAAAACCTAAAGACAAAGTACAAAACACACAAGGGATAAAACCATTAGGACGAACTAGAGTCATTCCACGTCAAATCACACACTTTCCGAAGTCAATCTCATGGATTTTCTTTTTTACTTTCTAGGTTTGTTTAGTTGTATGAGAAAACTCCAAAACTGAAATTTGAGCATTTTTGGTCATGTGGTTTGTGAGTTAGGCCCTACAGGTCGTTGAAATTTTTACCTTTCGTTTGATCTCTACAAATTTGGAAATCCGTAACTCTGGTTAAGAATATCGTAAGAAAGTGATTTTTATGTTAAATGAAAGCTCTTATCGTCACAAATTATCCACTTTGCAATTTGGAAAATTTAAAAAAAAAAATTAAGTGGTCAAGCAAAGTGTATTTTGACCTTTGACCCCACGCGGGCCGCAAAATTTATGTGGATTTTTCAAAACTGCCCATTCACACCCTTGATATATCCAATGTTTGGATTTCAATCACAGACCAGCAAATGGTTGGGAATTAGCCTCATTAAAGATGTATCACCCATGTTTTACCAACAATTTCCAGATTTTTTTAAATTTTCATTGGAACTTTGATTATCTCCATTTAGAATGCAAAATGAATACTATGAAATGAGTAATTTCACAAAATAAATGTCAGAAGCTTGATTTTAAAGTTAAACATTTTGAGGCCCACCATATATTCATTTTGATATATACTACTCAAAACAATTTAGGGAACACCAGATTTACTGCAAGCTGTGGTCACAACCGTTATTGAAATGTTCCATGAACCGGGATTTTCATTTGCAACCCCCTCTCTCTTTCAGTAGTCGTGTCATGAAATGTGTAATCACTACATGCATCCTTTATCATCTGTTTCATTGTGCAGTTGTTTCTCATCAATTCTGTGAAACATTGTGTTTATCTGAAATAAATGGCTTTAACTGAGATTATTCCGGTGTTCCCTAAATTGTTTTGAGTAGTATATTGTAAAACCATGCTTCTCATAAATATTTTGAGAAATGTTATTTTAAAGCATTTATTTTCCATTCTTCATGGAAAAAAACGATGTTCCAATGGAAAAGAAAATGTTCAGAAATTGGCCTAAAAATAGTCAAAAACACAAGCGATATGGTACATCTTTGAATATCAGAGTATTTGGGGAGCCAAGTGAGGACCCCAATGACATAAACAACTTAATTCACACTTGTGGGTCCGTACAGAAGTACACATATTTCCAAAGCAATCCATCTTGGTGGCCTGGATGACTTGGTACAGGACGACTTTGAGAACAAAGGCATTTTGTCTTTTTGACGATAATTCTTACCAGTGTGTCTCCCTTTTCAATGGTCAAGTCTGGCTTGGAAAGTGGATAAAACATCTGCATACAAAAAACAAAGTATTGGTGTTGGTAAAAAAAAAAGTGATTTTTGGGTAATTTTTCTTCTTTTCTCTCTTTTCCCCCTTTTCTCCAAATTAGGATAAGCAAAGTCAGCTGGTACTCATGCTGAGACGGTGTCTCCACCAACTACCTTCTATCACAAGAATGTGATCTTAAGTCTTCCAGCAGGCATTACATTCATACAACAGACACATGCTATGGTATTAATGGGTATGCTGTTAAGCCCAGGACCATTGAGGCAATCTCTCCCCACCCCAGGGGATTTATCCTCAGTCACCTCCGGAAGTGCCTTGTGAAGTGCCTCAAGAAGTGCCTAAGACAAAATTTGTCAGATACACCATTCCAGTCTGTCCTTGAATCAAAGCAGCATGGATTAACCAATAGAATAAAGTCTTTCCATAACCAGTGTTACTATGTAGGTCAAGAGCTTAGCTTTTGTGCAGGTATCTTGACCGAGATGTTAGCATTGCTAAGGGTGAGGGAACTATGACCATTATTGAAACAAGTCTAGGGTCAAGAATAGTTTGGATATGTATGTGTATGAGTATTCCACTGTTATTACAAATAAACCCTTAAGTATCTGTCTGGTTCCCTGATCTCTATAAACAGATCACATTTTGAAAGCCACCAGTCTAGTCGTGACATCAGTCTCATTTTGTTTATTATAAAAAGTGCATTAGGCCAACAAAAAAAGTCTCCGGTTTCTGGTCTCTGTGGCATTTTTATTTTTTATTTTTATTTTTTTTTGGCGATGAAACGATGTCCAATTGCAGCCAAAATTGCTGGATCGATTGGAATAGGGGTATGAACCTTTGCCCGATTTGTGAGGCCTCTCTTAGCCACCATACTTTGTATATATGGGAAATTTGGTCCCCGCATATACATGTATCACGTATTTCCCTGTCGGCAAAAAAATAAAAAATGCATCACTGCACCGATTTTGAATCCGACCAATGACCAGAAACCGGAGACCTTTTTTTTTTGGCCTTAGGTTTGGTAATTATTATCAATGCTTATTGTGCCTCATAAAGCCAGCATTCCTTTGTAAGTTTTCTCTCTCAAAGATTTCTAAGGATTAATCAAAACATTATCCGTCCCCACTCGTATCCCCCGACCACCCACCCCCACCCGCCATACCTGTGGCAGTTGTGGGTTCCTCTTGCCTATTTCTTCCCACTCGTCATCTCGGATACGATAACCAGAAACCACCTTGCCTGAAATAATAATTCATTACACATACATTTTATGTACATTGGTCATTCCACCGGGTTGGGGCAAGCTTTGTGACATGGTGTCCTTGTTACGTAGGTAGATGTACTACTCATTATCTTTATTATGAGTGCACATTCATGGTCATTCCACCGGGTTGGGGCAAACTTTGTGACATGGTGTCCTTGTTACGTAAGTAGATGTACCACTCATTATCCTTATTATGAGTGCACATTCATGGGTCATTCCACCGGGTTGGGGCAAGCTTTGTGACATGGTGTCCTTGTTACGTAAGTAGATGTACCATTCATTATCCTTATTATGAGTGCACATTCATGGGTCATTCCACCAGGTTGGGGTAAGCTTTGTGACATGGTGTCCTTGTTACGTAAGTAGATGTACCACTCATTATCCTTATTATGAATGCACATTCATGGGTCATTCCACCAGGTTGGGGCAAGCTTTGTGACATGGCGTCCTTGTTACGTAAGTAGATGTACCACTCATTATCCTTATTATGAGTGCACATTCATGGGTCATTCCACCGGGTTGGGGCAAGCTTTGTGACATGGTGTCCTTGTTACGTAGGTAGATGTACCACTCATCCTTATTATGAGTGCACATTCATGGGTCATTCCACCGGGTTGGGCCAAGCTTTGTGACATGGTGTCCTTGTTACGTAAGTAGATGTACCACTCATTATCCTTATTATGAGTGCACATTCATGGGTCATTCCACCGGGTTGGGGCAAGCTTTGTGACATGGTGTCCTTGTTACGTAGGTAGATGTACCACTCATTATCCTTATTATGAGTGCACATTCTTGGTTCATTCCACCGGGTTGGGGCAAGCTTTGTGACATGTGTCCTTGTTACGTAAGTAGATGTACCACTCATTATCCTTATTATGAGTACACATTCATGGGTCATTCCACCGGGTTGGGGCAAGCTTTGTGACATGTGTCCTTGTTACGTAAGTAGATGTACCACTCATTATCCTTATTATGAGTGCACATTCATGGGTCATTCCACCAGGTTGGAGCAAGCTTTGTGACATGGTGTCCTTGTTACGTAAGTAGATGTACCATTCATTATCCTTATTATGAGTGCACATTCATGGGTCATTCCACCGGGTTGGGGTAAGCTTTGTGACATGTGTCCTTGTTACGTAAGTAGATGTACCATTCATTATCCTTATTATGAGTGCACATTCATGGGTCATTCCACCAGGTTGGGGGCAAGCTTTATGACATGGTGTCCTTGTTACGTAGGTAGATGTACCACTCATTATCCTTATTATGAGTGCACATTCATGGGTCATTCCACCGGGTTGGGGCAAGCTTTGTGACATGGTGTCCTTGTTACGTAAGTAGATGTACCACTCATTATCCTTATTATGAGTGCACATTCATGGGTCATTCCACCGGGTTGGGGCAAGCTTTGTGACATGTGTCCTTGTTACGTAAGTAGATGTACCACTCATTATCCTTATTATGAGTGCACATTCATGGGTCATTCCACCAGGTTGGAGCAAGCTTTATGACATGGTGTCCTTGTTACGTAAGTAGATGTACCATTCATTATCCTTATTATGAGTGCACATTCATGGGTCATTCCACCGGGTTGGGGCAAGCTTTGTGACATGTGTCCTTGTTACGTAAGTAGATGTACCATTCATTATCCTTATGAGTATTTTATTGGTATAACTTATTTTCTGTTTTTAACATTTCAGATTGAATAACGAAATACAGTTGATTAATTCATTTTGGCATTACATCAATTTTATAGCATAATAAACATTTTGATTTTGCATAAATTACAACAATGAAGAAAAAAGGTATATATGTATTCCTACATTTGAGAAAAAGTGTGTGAAATTTTCTTCAATTAAAGGGACACTAACGTCACGATCAACAGGGCATGGAATCAGAGTGCTAGTTTTAGATTAACTCAGTGACTGAAAATGATACCCCACATGAAAAGGTCACATTACCGTTACTGCTGCATAAATGAACTAGTCATTTTCAGTCACTGTGTTCATCTTAAATTAGCACACCGATTCCATGCCCTATTGAAAGTCAGCTCTGATCATGACGATACAGCCCCTTTAAGGCCCAAGGTAATATATTCTACTCCGTCCATAAATTGTACTAAACGTGTAATTACATTAAACCGCCTTACCAAGTTTGTGTGTGTGCACTCTGTAAGCAAAAGGGTAAAGCACAGAGGAATCTTTGTAGTTACAAGCTGCCTCCAAGTTAGCTTGAAAAAAAAAGGATTGATAAATTGTAAGAATGGAATTGTTCTTTAAATGGTGTATTTGCTGGGGGTTCTTGATAACCTTTGACCTGGGTGAGGAATACCATCCCTATTATTTATTTATTTATTACTTATTGAGGGTACTTATTAACACATCCTTGTGGTAGATAATAATTGGAAAATCTGACAAAGTGATTTTAGATTAGATTAGATTAGATAAAACTTTATTGTCCCTCACGGGGAAATTAAAATGGCCTTTACAATACAATACAATACAATGCAAACGATAAATAGATACAAAAAAAGACTAGACATAAATAAGAAGCTGGTAAAAAAAAAAAAAAAACTTACTTATTAAATACACAAACATTTAGAACAATTCTTTTAATAAAAATATACTACAATTCAATATTATAAATTTACAAAAATTGTATGAGGATATAGTATATTGTATAAGAATACAACACCATGTACTTCTTTGTATCATATTCATCAAGACAAAAAATAAACAAAACAAATTCTCTGAACAGAGTTGCATGTTTGGTCTTAGATCTGTTTCCCTTTGAAAAAAAAAATAATATGAAATAATGTAGAACACAACTTTTCTCTCTGTGATGAGTTTAGAAAATGGGACGTTGGACATTTTTTTGTCTGATGAAACCACATGCATAAACTTTGTGCACTAGTACTGGGTGCTGTATAGACTAATCTGGCGACCACTGTTTTCCACCATTACTGCGGTGATACCACACTACACGCGCACGTCACACGCATTCTCAAATACGCAGTACACTAGCGTTTTACGCACTGGACTGCGTAGGAAACGAAGGCTTAATTGACGCAGAATATAGGTATCACTGCAGTTATGGCGGCACCCAGTGAACAGGTCAATGGATTAGTGTATATACTACATTCTTTCTGAATTGGAAAATTAATTCATCACACTTTGACCTATTTTCATAATTATGTCTTACACTGTATGACTTACTTTTTTCATGAGATTTGATCTCTCCGTAGTTTGTCACCATGAAGTACACTCCAGCCTTGTGTTCTTGTCTGAATTTTTAAAAAAGTGACGGGGAACATAATTCAGAATTAATATTAAGAATCAGACAAAATCAAGAAGTGTTATGTCTCAATCATGTTGCAATCAATATTTGATAATATGAGAAACAGTTGCTGTTTCTCATGTTATCAGATATTGATTTTTGACTTGTTGCAAAGTGCTAAATTAAGTCAAATTTAAGAATTATAATTTCCAAAATAAATACATTATTCCACTTACAATATAAAAATAGATACGATCACTTGACTTGTTGTGAAGTGCTAAATTGAGTCAAATTTAAGAATTATAATTTCCAAATTAAATACATTATTCCACTTACAATATAAAAATAGATACGATCACTTGACTTGTGAAGTGCTAAATTGAGTCAAATTTATGAATTATAATTTCCAAAATAAATACATTCCACTTACAATATAAAAATAGATACGATCACTGAGTTAAAAAATTAAGTTATGTAAAATATAAACTATTGTATTTTCACAGTGCTGCCCTTTTAACAAATTTTATTTATTTATTAGGGACAATTTTTATGGCTCTGACAAATGTTATGTTAATTTGCTCTCTATGCGCTAGAAATGGCAGCAATTGAGCTGTATACTCCCCAGGGAGCTGAGATGGTTTCAGGAATGATTTATAGCCTTATGAGCCTTATGAGCAGGGATAATAATATAATGCGCCTTGAGCGCCACTTAGTTGGTGGATACGTGCGCTATATAAATCTATACATTATTATTATTATTATTATTATTAAATGTACACATTGTTTATCTCCTTTAAGATAAATTGCTGGTAACAGCATATTGGTCGTCTTAAGCAGTAACCAGCACACAGGGCTGGTATTTTTTCCATTCTCACATTTGTTAATGAAAAGGCACACAGAAACGGCCTGACTGCTTTTAAAATTACATCCATTCAAAAATATTGCTGACTTCAAAAATGTGCACATGTGTACTGAGAATTCATTTAACAATTCATCCAGCACAGGGCAGTGGCGTAGCAAGGATTTTCAGAGTGGTGGAAATCATTTTGGGGTAAATTAACCGACACTTTCTGGTCATTATTTTTTCACAATATAATTTGGACTTTCTGGCCCAAACCCCATGCCACGAGCTTTCTGGTATGGATATGCCCCCCCCCCCCCCCCCCCCCCCAAGATGTAAAGGACTGATACATATTAATTCCTAATGAAGTAGTGAGAAAAAACAATGTTGTTCCTTCCCTTTAAAGGGGCAATTATCACGATCAGAGCAGACTTTCATCAACAGGGTATGGAATCGGCGTCCTAGTTTAAGATGACCACGGTGACTGAAAATTACTGACTCATTCATGCAGCAACGGTAATACACCCATCACAACTTCTAAGTTCCCCCTAATATTTTTTAGAATATCTCAACAAGTATTGCATGAATTTTAAAAAAGCAAAAAGCAAATGACAGAATGACATGTTCTACACAGCTCGTAATGAAATGGTTGAAATTCAACCATGCATGCACAATTGACAGTGATTTGAATGAAAATTCAGCTGAAAAAAAAGTTGCAGTACAAAGCATTTTTTCAATGGCATGTTACACATGTAGTTTTGTGTAAGAACTCAGTTATGGAGAATAATGGAGGACCAATTCCTTATTAAACTCTTGCTCTACCCTTCTAAAACAATGGACATGCATGTTGCATGTTGCTCTTTGAATATTATTTTCTTATTATGAAACAGCCATCAATACCATTGTTATTGATGCATGAGTTCTTACAGAAAACTACATGTGTATTAAACATGCCATTGAAGCAATGCTTAGTACTGCAACTTTTTTCAACTGAATTTTCATTCAAATCACTGTCAATTGTGCATGACTGAATTTCAACCATTTCATTACGAGCTGTGTAGAACATGTCATTCTGTCATTTGCTTTTTGAATTTTTAAAATTC
This sequence comes from Zoroaster sp. YZ-2022, assembly GCA_029582265.1. Lineage (NCBI taxonomy): Eukaryota > Metazoa > Echinodermata > Asteroidea > Forcipulatida > Zoroasteridae > Zoroaster > Zoroaster sp. YZ-2022. Next base: position 9,460,319 of record CM055834.1, on the reverse strand, counting down.
ATGCAATACTTGTTGAGATATTCTAAAAAATATTAGGGGGAACTTAGAAGTTGTGATGGGTGTATATGATCTTATCATGTGGGGTATTATTTTCAGTCAATGAAAAAAATAGCACTCCGATTCCATGCCCTGTGTTGATGGTGACAGTTATTGTCCATTTAAGGAATACTATTATTGGGTGGGC